>CM073778.1:87881840-88264045 GCA_037158775.1 Hetaerina titia
CTTCTGGGTCGATTTTATAATCACTGAATTATGGTATCGATTATACGAGGAAATGAATCAAATGTTAAATATTTTTAACGCGCAATGTTCAATCAAACCTCATTTTGTTTTACGTGGTTTTATCCGCATATTAACTTGGTTATCCTTAAAAGGATTTAAGTGTATTGAATACCTGGTTCTCTAATTAGGTTTCTCTTTTAAAAATAATATCTGTCCATCAAAACTTAGAAAAATTATTTTATCATTTTCATTGAATATTCGAAGTTTAAGCGTTCGATAAATTACAACTTTTTTACGCATAAAAACAATAAAATTTCTCTATAACAGGTGTAGAATTTTCTCAAGGTGAAAATGTGAAACAATTGTGTTGAATGTCCTATTGATTTTTTTATCCGACCTTAATGGAAAATGCCTGAAGAATCGAAAAAAGGCAATGCAGTGTATTCTCAAAGGAACGATAATCTATCATTTATTTTGAAAATTAATAATGTTGTATAATAATGTATAGTTAATACATTTTGTTTGAATGTCCGTTTAGACAGTTGCCAATATGCGCGTTTTGTAGCCGATTGCTTGTGCTAGGGTGAATTGTATAATTGTGTCCCGATAGTGGAGTAATTATTATTTTCAAAAATTGTCTATATGGCTTCAGTGTCCCCGTATCCATTATGTCCCATTGGTTAATTAATGAGTAACAAGTAAGGAAAAGAGAAATTTTCATGCTATTTATGTGAAAAAACATTTAAATTAACATCACTTGCCCTAATCTCGTGTGTTTCAAATAATCGCTGTTTTCAATGACTTTCAACCTGTCCTTAAACACCTATAATGGATTTTTCATGAATTTGGAGGAAACGAAATTGTTTATTAATGAGATTTAACCAATTGTGACGTTTCGTGTGAACAGTTAATCCACAACAACGTATTAAAAAACAGTTGCGCTCCAGGGTAATTAGATGGAACGTAGGGTGGAGGTTCAGAGATAGGATCCGCGGCTGGCAAGACAGAATTAAAGTGTGAGACGCTGTTCCGAGACGGTTCCGCATCCTCGTGTGAATTACGTGAGAAAGGCATTAAGGAGGCGTGAGAGTTTAACCACCCCACCCCCACCTTCCCCCGAACAACCTCACCCACCCCCGCCTCCGAATCCACAAAACTAAAACCCCTTTTTTTCCCTTCCATCCACACCCTCGTTACTTCTTTTCCGAGAGTTTGAATTTATCGGAGTTCAAACCCATCCCCCTTTCCCTTCTTACCTTGCATTCCCACCCTATTTTTTCTCCTCCCCACCCATTCCTCGCTCTTACTCCCCCTCTCCGCCCACTTTCTTCTTCTTTTCTCCAATTCTTTTTTGTTTACATTCCGTGCCCAGTTCCCACACAACCTCTTTCTTTCTCCTTTTTCCTCTTATCTTCCCTTTCGACACTGTGCGTGCCTCTTCTCCTGCTCCGTCTTCTTCTTACTTATCCTCACCTCTCTTCGCATTCTTCCATCGCAGGCGCGCTAATTCCTTCTCCTCTCCCCCTTTTCTTATTCTCGCCGCCCCCCCCACCACCGCCCATTTTCCTCGTCCTTTGCGCACAAGGGAAATTCCCGCATCGCCCGGAAGAGCACGGATCTCTCAGTTGCGCATTTCCTCCGCTCCGTTGTGCGGCGCTCGCCTCACTCTCTCTCGCCAGTTTGACGTCACATCCAAGACGAGGGAGACGATGGTGATTACGGTTTTGCCGTCTGCTAGCACTTTACTTTTCTTGGCAGCTCGCACGAGTTGTCTTTCGTCGTGTTTTTTTCTCTCTCTCCTTCTTGGTCGTCGGCCAAGTTTTGCAACAATTTCCGCAAGGCTAAAAGTAATTTTTTTATCGATTCCCCCCAATCTCTCTATTCGATCACGTTGCTCCTCCCCACCCCACTTTCCAGTTACGCCAAATTCAATGCGAATTAAAATTACATCGCCACGCCATGCTGTTTTTTGCCATACATTTATGGATATGTGTCATTTGTGGGAATAATCAATCGAGACGGATGGTGTAAACCACGCATTATTTTATTGATCACTATAGAAAAATTATATTTATTTATGCGTAAATCAAGTCTTCCTTCGTGAATAATGATCGATTTTGAACGTTTACATAAAAATTATTAAAAAAGCACTACAAATTAAATCGTTCAATTTTAAATCCATGATAAGCTAAATTAACATGATAGCATCCATTTTCGTCTGCTACTTTGAACATGTTTTTGTAGTCAGTTATCATACATCAACAACCGGTAATTTACTGTTCAAGAATAGTTAAATTTCAAGGTATGAACTCCGCATAATATTCAAGATTAGAAAATGAAAATATTTGACATTATTTATTCAGGCTTCA
The DNA here is from genome assembly GCA_037158775.1 of Hetaerina titia. Taxonomy (NCBI): domain Eukaryota; kingdom Metazoa; phylum Arthropoda; class Insecta; order Odonata; family Calopterygidae; genus Hetaerina; species Hetaerina titia. The sequence continues at coordinate 87,884,210 of CM073778.1, forward strand.
TGAAGCCTGGTCATAAATCCCGCCCCTTGTTACATTTACAATTCATGTCTTTATAATATTTTACTGGGAGATCAGATACCTTCTCCGTTCTGCTAGCAACCTCTCCGATATAAGTTTGCTTCTTGTATAAGGTCATATGGGTGAAATGAGAGTGTTCAGAAGCGTCAAACAGGTTTTAAATTTTTACGCGACGGCCTTTGCCCAAATATTCTATAAATTAAGTGTTGCGTGGTACGAAGGTAATTACGTTCACAAGCACCGAAACTCAACCACAGATGAAAATTTTAAAAGTTTAAGTGCAGTATGTAAGTAATTATAATGTTATACTCTTATGGAGAAAGTTTGGCGGGCAAGGAAGGGGCAGGAGACAGAATAAGATTGTAGGATGGCATTAATGGAGGATGGAAGTATGAGGAATTGAGGAGCGGCTTATTGTACTTTTGAATGTTGGGTTGTGTTTTGTTGAAATGAGTACATTGTCGCTGTACGGTTTGATGGCATGCATTCATCAAGAACCTACCTTAACCGCTATATTACCTATATCAATATATATTTAGGATAAATATACATGAATCATGATTCCAACTTCTTTATATTTATTTTCCACTTTATTAAGAGCATAAAAATAACTAAATTTATACAATAATTGTTTCTTTTATTATTTTTACTTCTCAGTATTAATATCTAGTAATAAAACATGTTCGTTCTTGTAACATTGAAACGACATTTGTAGCAATAAATTAATTAGGTTAAGTACTCTCTCAACAAATGAGAACAGCTTACACTTAGTACCAAGATATAATTGATACGAAGAGAAACTACTTTGGCCTTACACAAAATTCAAATGTGATTCAGTGATTTAATTAATTTGATTTTTAAATTTTGATATTTTCTCAAATTACGTAAGTTATTAATCACTTAACTTATGCTTAGTGTTTTAGTAATAATAAATGAATCTCAAAGAGTACAAAAAAGAAAACATTAAATGTGTTGTGAATATGCCTAGGCATGTAATATTGTCTGACAAGGCAGAAGAATATTTTACAGTCTGCAGCTCTTCTTCATTTAGTGACCATGAAGATCATAACTATGATGATATTAAAGTCCATCTCGTTGGGAAAAATTAATTAAAAAAGTTCTTATGGCATTTGGTAGATGCCGAAACCATTTATGTAACCTTTTAACGTTTTCCATCTGTAAGTTTATTGTTTCTGCCATATGAATGCCTACGACAACCAAACAAAAAATTGTTCGTGCCTGGTGATTATATTTGTTTTTCAAAAAAATAATTTCGTCCACCTTCTAACAGAATTGTCTAAGTAATTATTTCTTAGGTTGTAAAACGCCTTTTGTCGGATTTTTTTGTTCCAATCAAGATGTATAACTTGAGGTCCTTTGAGGAATTAATGATTTTATTGATCAGATACAACAGTTTATTTGCCAATCATCGTTAAAATAGTGTATTAATTGTTCAAGCTTTAGCTTATTCTTGAACTTAAATTGAGGAAGGGAGTGAAGAGGGAGGGGAAAGTGGGGGGAGGGATAAGAAAAGCGATGTATTTCAAGAAAAAATATAGAGTAGAAGGGCGACAAACCTCGAAGAGGAAAAATTAGCGTGTGCACAAAATTTACGGCGACTACAAAATGAACGACCCTTCACACGATTTTTCACAGCTTCCCCTCCGCGGAATAACTTTTTTTCCCTGATGACCCCGGGTGGTTTGAACGTAATATTATTAGGGTAAGCTAAAATTTGTGAGCAGGGAGACATAAGCCATCATGGGGTTCCATTCCCCCTTTCCTCACACCCTCTCCCCCCCAAACCCCGTTCGTTCCCTTCCAACCACCATCCTTCCTTCTCGTCGCAAATCTCTCCCCCACTCCCTTTCCCGCTTTCTTTTTGCGTTTTTTCTCATTTCGGTCGTCTCCTTCCAGACGCAGATCACGTCTGCACCTCCACCACCCCTCTGCTCTCTTACCTCCCGCCCGCCCCATCTTCCCCCCCTTCCCCTTCTTCAGTCTCCTTAATCCCTCCCTCTTTCAACCTATTCCCTAACAACTCCTCTCTCTCTCTCTCCCTCAATTCCACCTTCACGAGGATCCTCACCCCACTCGCCGCCCTTGCAGACATATCCTCAACTTTCACTCCTCATTCTGTCTTCCTTCTGAATTCAAGGACCGTTCGTTCCCCTTTCGCCCAACTTTCTCCGACTCACACTGCATCATCCCTCTAACCAGGATATCCCTCTTGCCTCTGTTCTTCAGTCTCCATTTCGAGCGTCTAGCGGTGGAGCGACGGCAGTACGAGAGGTTATTTATCACACGTGGTGGAGCCGATGAAGCAGCTGCACTATGCGATATTGTAAAGGGAAAAAGGACGTTGGAAATAGGGGCGTGTCCGTAAATTTTCAATCCTGTTTTCCTTTTCCCGCATAAGGTTAAAGTACTAAAGAAAATATTGTTTTTATGAAAAAATATCCGGAGAAATTCCGAAAAATAAATGTCTGGAGCCACCCTGCACACGTTTAGGGTGTTTATATTTTTAGAATTGGAGTGCCCGTTGGTTTCTCATCTCATGATGTTACTTTCTGCGGGTAATGTACGAAATATCGGGTAAAAAAATTGTGATTTGGAAATAAATCTAGTTATCAGCAGGAAAACTGGATACGGATACTTAATGGACCAGATATCAGTTCCAATATGCCATTTAAGGATATTGGCAATTTGACTTGAAATTCGTCGTGAACATCCATGGGAAAATATTCCCAAAACTTCCAGAGGATCTGAAAAGAAATTCTGGCACGGGTCCCGAGTTCCTTTCTCTGCTCCAGTTTACAGTTTCTCAGACAAACACGACGCACAGATAAATTACTCTCCCAGTGTATCTTACAATGAGCGCACCCTTTTATCGGTTATGAGTCTATGATTTTTAGTTTGATGTGTCCCGCACCCAGCGCATGGGAATAGAATAAACCTAAATTATAGGTGTCCAAAAGGTAGTTGTAAATATGAAAGGACTTTGTGAAAGAGGAAAAAATCAATCACATGTCATTGAGGGACATCAATCAATCACAAAAGGAAGGAGATCACAGGAGATTAGAAGTCATACAACCTCATAAAGGAATGGAACAGTGTGTTTCGTGACACACACACACACACGTGCCGTACGGAAATACCCAGATTCTCTCCTTAACAAATAAATCCTAACACATTCGTACGCCCCCAAGCCTACCTCAACCACAGATTCCCACCTTCTCTCAATGTGTACCACCTACTTCCCTGGCTTTCAGTCCCTTAAATTATCCTCAAAGACCTGTACCCCATTCTCAAAAACCACAAGGTTTTGTCCAACCTTCTTCCCAAATGCCCCTCTGTTACTTCCATACGACCCGCCAACCTATCAGAGCTCCTTAAATCCACCCAACCTCTTTCCAAATCCCCCCCACCCCCAGCACTACACCCACTCCTTGTTTGCGAGCAAGATGCAAAACTTGTCCTATTTTTACCACTCCACCCCTCTCCATCTCACATTTTAACTCTCTACCTCCCTTCCCCCACTCATCATGAACATCACAGAATGTAATCAATCTTCTGACATGCAAACTCTTCCCGGTCTTTTACTTAGGCCAGTGCTCCACACACCTGAATCTCAGGATAAACAATCATCGCACCTCATGTAATCCCTCTTCCCCGTCCGCGAGTCTTCCCATTCCAAAACATGCCTCCCATCAGAACAACCCTTTCAACCAGTGTTATAGTGTTTCCGTTCTAGCATCCCTTCCCTCGTCTGATAACCCTATAAAATTATAAACGCTGGAAATGGCATTAAATGCCTTTACAAAGCCTATCAACATTCGGGTCTCAATGTCGTTCACTAATAAAAGAGGGTTGTAGTGGATAGGTGTAAAATTGTTTCATACGGGACATTAAGATATTTTGTTTATCCGCATATATTTTGCTATTCTTGGCCTGGGTTTGACTTTGAAGTCCTGGTGATGACTTTGCAAGTTGACACCTGGGTCGTAGATGTTGTAATACCGATGGATAAACTAATTGTTATCTTTGCCGTTTGGGAATTATTTCCACATCCTCCCTCTCATTCCTATCCTATCTCCGCTCCCCTCTGGCCTCCCCTCTCCCTTTTCCATTCCACAATCCTTTCTTTCACCCCTCCCGCACCACCCTTTCTCCCATTCCCCCGACCCTTTCTCTCTCTCACACACCGTACCCTCCTTAGTTCAGCAGTCAGTCCTAACTAATCTTCTGAGGAAGACGGAGCTCAAGTCCGTCGAAATTATCAAGAAATAACGTTTGAGTGTTCCTTTTGTGTGTTCTCATATTATGTGTTGCTGCCAAAGTTTTTTAACCACGGCTCTTTGTCTTACAGGATCTAATGTGTACCAATATAGCTATCGAAGTAACGTAATTATCAGAGAAATCCGAGGGAGATTCATGTAGCCAAATGCCCCGATTCTTTGGACGGTTGAATGAGTATTTACTCGGAAAATTGAATAGGAAAATTGCTCAACTGTCAAAGAATATTTTCAGTTATGTAGACTAAGAAAGACATAGGAAATAGATCGAACAGATATTAGGGAAGATGGCAGAAAGGAGATTTCAAACTATGTATGCATTTGTATTTACATCTGTAGTGAAAGCCACTTTCGCCAGATTGGGAGACGCAACCGAAGGAAAGTTGTAGGAAAGAAAGGCAGAGGACATTTATTAATCCTTTATTATTTACCACAATGTAATTTTAATTTTCTAATCCCTGTCTACCGCTTGGCCAATATTATTAAGAGTAATAGAACTTCGTTTGGCTTTCTAAATTCTTCCATCCTCCCGGGTTAAACTTTTCTCATTACTTAACATTTTATTCTCATTGATCCTTCAAAACCCTGCTATGAAATACACATGTCTCTTTGTATGCCCTTAATCCTTTCCCTAATTTCGTCTCTTCCCCTTTCCTAACCTTTCCTTCAGTTATTTCCGCTGCAGCGCAGTAATTTTGAATTTTCGAAAGAATGTCTCAACTTGTGACCATATTTGTTACAGAAACTATTAAAAAGTAAAAAAGTTATTAAAATAAACGAATAAAGTACGCATTGAGGATTATAAACACTTATTATTGGGGTATTGGTGATATTTCTCATTAATTACTCTTATTTTGATATGGGCGAGGGCAAGACAATGATATATTAGCTTTTTCAAATTCGCTCGTATGAAAATAATAATTAAAGAATGTCTTAGCTGAGTAGCATGTTTTAACCTTTTTTCTGCCTGTCACTAGACCGTGAAGAAGAGGCGTTAGTTATTTACCTGGAAGTATGAAACATAAGTTAACGTACAACCCTTTTAGCTTGTTTCCTTCTTTGTGCCCACTTGGATATTGTCTATGCACGCACGCGCGCACACATAGACGTAAGAGCGAGAACTTTGGACGTAAGAACACCAAAACTCGCGGGAATATGCACACTGGAAAATTTGAAATCAGTTTCACAGACGGTGGAAACCATGCAAAAGATGAACGATTTTGTAGGCAAGGGCGGTTAAAAAAAATAATATTTTTGACCAAAACATTCTTTAAGTTCTGCCTTTTCTCCGCTATTTTAAGATTCCTCTGAAATCTCTAGTACGTTTATTTCACTTGGTGTAGTTAGAGTTATATTCAAAATTCATTAAACGCGTCTCCCTGTTTCCACTCATCCTACTTAACCTGTATCCAAAATTTAAAACACCCCTGTAATCTCCTACCAAACCAACCTTAATCTATCTATATTACTGTGTTTATGGTTATATATATATATATTAGATAAGTTGTAACTATAAATATTCTCAATTCTTGTTAAGAGCAAGATTGTTATCCATATTAGATATCGTGTTTGTGATATGTTTAAACTTGATGGACAGTATTATTTTTTTTTAATTTGAAGAAAACCTCGCAATGAGCTTTTCTATGGTTTTTCAAATACGTGTAATGTAATTAGAGATTTTGGCTTGTCACACCAATGGCCTCTTATTTTCGCCTCTCTGAGGTGGACAGCCCTCCCTCGTTCAGTAAATGGGTTTTGGTGCCTGCCAAAATTTTTAGCACCGCCCAGTTTTTAATGCTCCTGTAGGAAATAATTCCTCGACTTTGCATTAATGTATCAAAATATTAATGGCACGGATATGTACCGTAATGCCCTTGAAACAATTTACTTGAAAAAGTACGACAATTAATTCAATCAGACGGCCATTATTTCCGCCGGAGTTCCAAATACAAAAGCAGGAGAAACGACTTGGAAGGGGGGTGGGACCCTTTTAACTTCATTTGGAATAATAAACAGGAAAATACGAGGTGTTAAGTTCTTGTAATTAGGTTTAATTTTGAAAGTGATCTCGGAGCATCTTTTAACTTTTACCCCTTCTCCTTTATTCCTCTCCTTATTTCGTTCCTCTTCTCTCGGTTCCCATCCTCCTCTCTCGGGCCCTTGTTCCTTCCTCTTACGAGTCTCTTTATCCCTCTCCGCTCCCCACAGGCCCTCTCCCGCCATCCCGTCCACCAACCCTTTTTTTACGATGCTCACATCCACTCCGACCTATAACTTCTCCCTTCTCCTAGACGCCATGGAGACATTCCGGCATTTGTTTCGTCGACGGCGGAAACCTCCTGCTTGGCGCCTCCTTAATTACAGCGGGAGGATTCGTGGGGGACTTACGTCACACAACGTTCGTTCCACGTTGTAACTTGAAAGTATTGGCCCCCTTAAGTGTCCTTCCCCACGAGAATCCTTCTCCGAAAATGCTGCATACCATCATACTTCAGTTCGCGCAGGACTGCTCCAAGGGACGGATGTTCAATCGTTTTTACCGCCTCGAAACAAATTAAATCGGCAAAGCTTTGAACTAGATTTTCCGGCGAAGCGGCATTGTGTTCGTTGCACATATTATGGGACGATGCGGGGTCGTTCATTTGCGCCAAATAAATATTTATTTGGCTCCTAGGCCGCAGTGAAGGTCTTCAACAGCATTCCTCTTGATAAAATTTCCCCAATATTACTCGCGCGTGAAATTTGTAAAATTTTACTCTCATGCTCATTTTACAACGGTATCAATTCTTCTTATATTTATCGTATTTATTATCCATGTATCACCTATATTCAACTAAATTTCAGTATCTGAAAGAACGTTCCTAATTTTGCTAATGCCTTTGACACGCATGTATGTCAAGTTAATAATCGAATACGAATAAGCACAAACCGATAAGCTGTTGAGCATAAATCACCTCACACAAACCTTTCACACTTTTTTCCCCAAAATAACGTAAAGCTGAGGAGACCATATGCATTTTTTTCTCTAACTTGTCTGTCTAGGATGGATTAGTGGGATTAGTGGATTAGTCTAGATAGATTAGATAGGGTTCTAGGATGGATTAGTTCACAGAAAAATACATGTGTTTAATTGATTTAAAGCTAAGAGGCACCGCTTAATCTTAATGCGTAACTGACTCATCATTGTCATAAGTAAATAATTTTTAAAATTAGGATTTAGGTTAACTAGAGAGCTCTAGCTCTCCTGTCCCTTACTCCGTGATGACTCCTCTCTTCAATATCCGCCTTTGATTGATGCATGTATCATCCTAAAGATTTTTCTTGTGGAAGCTTCTCTTTCATTTCGCTTATGTTGTGATTCTAACAAAACAATAATGACTCAATGTGTCCGTGTTCTCTCCACCTTTATCCATACTTTTCCTAATTCACTATCTAACCTGCACGTTTGATCTTCAGAATCCAACTTAAGCACCAGGATTCAAAGGCTCCTACTCTTTTCTTATGTGCTTTTCCATTAATCTACGTATCAGATCCATAAGGTCATTACAAACATATATATACTTTTTTATTCTTTGTTTTTAAGCATATTTTCCTTCTAATAATGGTTTCCATGTAAAATTCCAATTACGGTTATTGATAGCAGGATAGTCCGATAGGATGTCAAAACATGAACGCCGATCGTTTGAAATAGTTATTCTTGAATAATATTAAAAATGGGCAAGAAGGAAGTATCCTCAACTACACCATTTCTCATAGGTACCAGGATGGTGTTCAGCAGGTGGTGTGCTTCTACATTGTCCCTCTTTTCAGGTAATAGTATGTTGTTTCTCTCTAAGCACTTTTTATATCATCTTTAAATTATTTCTTGGCCTTTCTCTTCATTTTTTCTCTCTTACATTCTCCTCCATTGTATTTTCCAGGAAGTTGTTATGTCTGAGAACATGTCCTACAAATTTCATTTTCCTTTTATGCATCTCTTTTATTAGATTTCTTACCTCTTTAATTTCTCTTAACACTACTATGTTGCTTTCTTGTCCGTCCATCGCGTTCTTGTTATTTTTTTCCAAATCCACATTCCCGTTCCTTCCAACCGAGCCTTTTCCCGCTTTCCCAACGTCCAAGTTTCGCATCGATATAATAATCTACTCCATCCAAACGTTTTCACTAAGTAATTTCTCATTTCCAATGCCATGTGTTTGTTTCCTAAATGATTCTTTTTATTCTCATATGCTTTCTTTGCCAGGGCTATCTTTATTTTCCAAAGCAGAGGTGCATCGGTGTTCTCTTGTAATTACAATCCCAGGGTAGCAGAACACTTCTACTAGGCTATTCCTTGACTCCCCTTTTATTAGATTTACTGGGGACTCTGTCCTGTTTATCATAGCTTTGGTTTTCTTCACATTTATTTTCCGTTTTCGTTAATTCAAATCTGTGGATTGGGTTTTGGGCATTCTATTCATATATTTGGATGATTCTGCCAGGGTCATAATATCATCTGCAAACCTAGTCCAGTGCATCTGTCTTCCATTTATCTTTATACCATTTGTTTTCTCCTTCATATTCTCTATAGTGTCTTCAGTGTATAAGTTAAATGGAAAAGGCGACAGTGGGCATCCTTGTTTTACTCCTTTTCTAATCTTTGCAACATTCTCGCATACCTTTACTTCTAAAAAAGTGCTTTGGTTCTGTTAGAGCTAAAAAAGAAGCTCCCTGTCCTTGTAGTCTATTTGTTATCTCCTCATGGTTTCAAACACAAGTTTCCAATCTACGGTACCAACGGTTTATTCCAAATAAACAAAGGTAAGGAAAACTTCCCTGTTCATTTTTATCTCCTCTCCAGGATCAAGCACATTATAGCGTCTCTCATTCATTTGCCTTCCCAGAAGCCAAATTCATCTTCTCCAACATTTTTCTCTGATTTCTTTTTAATTCTGTTCCAAATTGTATGTAAAAGAACCATTAAAAGCATGTGACAGAATAGATATTGTTCTGTAATTCATATATTCAATTGCTATCCCTGCTTTTGGCATAATAATATTTTTGCTTTTAACAATGTCTTTAGCTATGTCCCCATTTTCATAACATTCACACACTATTTTAAAGTCTTTTTTGATTTTATTTCCAAGCTTTGTTGTTGTCTCAGGCGGTACATTATCCACACCAGTCGTTTTTCCAGTATTTAGCTTTTAAAGGGCATGCTCTAATTCCCTCTTCGTGATTGGGGGCCCACTTTCTGTTTCTGCCTTTTCTCTACTTTCAATATAATTTCTTCTTATAGCTGTATCCTTGCAATGGTACGGCCCCTCCATGTATTATTTCCATTGCTTACACACTTCTTCATTATCTACTAACATCCTTCTCTCTTTGTTATTGATCACTGTTGACCAGATTCTCGGTTGAATATAGAGAGCTTGTATTTTCCATTAGTCCATTTTCCATCATGTCTTCCTGCTCGGCTATGTTCTTCTATTTCCTTCACCCATATTTCCGCCCGTCTCTCCTTTTCTTCTCTGCATTTGTCTGTTATCTTACTCTTCTCTCTCTTTGAGCTTGAATAAATGTACATATTAATTTGGAATTGTACAAAATCGTAATTAGATATTAATCTTTTGTCCCTTGGCATGTAGGGGATAATACCTCATGAATCGAATTTATCAACCGATTTAAAATATGAAAATATAAGCCCAGTGCTTGGACATGTCAGTTCGATTCAAAATTCTAATAACTCTGCTCAACATTTAGAAATATACTCAATGACCAGAGCTGAGTAGAGTGCGTTGAAAGTGCTGAGTGCGTGTTTTGCAATTTGTTACATTGACTGCGATTGCCAAGTGATTTCCAACGGATCGCAAGTTCCACCCTTGTAACTTGTCCTGGAGGAAATAAAAACTTTCCTACGCTCCGGTTTCGATGTCGTCCACTTTGCTTTCATTTCGAAGTAACCAATCTCCCTTCATCCCAAACCCCTTTCTTTTATTTTTTCTCTTGCGCAATTTACATCGAACGCGTTGTTGCCTCATGCCGTGCAATCCAACGCCGTTCATGTCGTCGTTACGTTTAAAATAAGTATCACTCGTTTGCTTACGCTTTTCTCTGTGAGTTGTGGGTGGTCGCCAATGCTTGAGCTTTTGGAAACAGAATGCAGTGGGTTTGCGTACTATTCTTACATTTTTAGACTCGCATCGTTGCTCCTTTTAACACTTATCACTGAATTATTTGTGAAAATCATAAACTATATCGTAAACTAAAAACAAAAAATACACTAATAAACGTTTGTAGTTAATTTAAATATTCCTACGCTTTTGTTTGCATCAATTATTGCTCAAAAATTTAATATAGTTATTAATATGTTAATTTTCACTTTTGCTGACCCAATAAGCAAGTCATATCATCGACAGTTGCGCCAGATACATTTCAAGTTGACAATATAACATAAAATTAATGTTTTGCACAATAAGTAAGGCGTTATAAGTACTTTATGATAATTCTTAATTCAACACGTCCAGTGTATTGTCACTTGGGATCAATTGGGAAAGATACCCATTAATATACATAATACAATTTAAAAATTTTAACTGAATGATTTTGTCTAAGTGCAATTATTTGGATATTCTTTTTGGACTCGACTAATTGAAGTACCAAAGGATTTGTAAATTTACTACTAAGTTGAAATAAAGAAAAGTGGAGAGATTTGACGATGAAGATCATTTATACATAAATAGAAAACCTAACCCCGGCAGTTAAAATAAATTGGATTCCCCCAAACGACGTATTCGTTGTGGAAACCTCGTGTTTCACCAGCCAAGAAGGCCTTCTTTATAGAGGAGGAAAGGAAAGTGACTTTGGGGGCGGAGATGAAAGTTGGTAATTGGATCTTGTAAACTTCAGTAGGGTTAAAGAATTCAGGGTGGTTTAGCTTTTCTGTCTGATTTGTGGAAATTATTAGAATTGCGTTCATTGTTAATTCACAATGCCATTGTATTCTGAGGATCGTAAAAATTCTATGCTCATTTCAATGTATACATCACCGAATTACTTTATATAATTTATCCTCCCTTCATAACCGTTCACGATGCCCTCATTTCCATTTTCCTGGATGTCCTTCTCCTTTCAGTCTCCATTCCTGTTTTCTCTCACTTTCTCCTCTACCCACTTTCCTGTTACTTTCATTTTTTCTCAATAATTCCGGAAAGAGTAAGTCCCAGAACGAAGCAAACGTAAATGTTAATCTTCAAAGTTCTCCCAGATTTTCTTTCCGTCGAAAAACGCCGAGGAATTCCTGAGTAATTTTTTGACTCTGCAACCTAGATTGTTTTACTCCTCCGGTTGAGATATCCGTTTCCAGATCCTCCCAACTGGGATAACACTCCGGCTTTCTGGTTGTTTCTGGTACCTCTCTGGTATTATAATTATTTGGTAATCTACCGTTTAAAGTATGTTGTGGGTGAACGCACACTGAACCTTGCTACATTCCTTATTAAACGACTCACAATATGACGACCCAAGTGATATCAAAGTGTTCAGTTCCATATACTCTCTATCTTCCTTCATTGGGTCTAACATGTCTACCATTTTTCTACCCCTTCCTACTTACCTAACATCCTTTTGTGTAACAATCTTCGACATGCTATCCCCAATCAAAATGTTCTTCATTCCCCTTTCTTCCCTCAACTGAATTGCCGCATCAACGCCTGAATTCATCACAGCATATCTCCTCAGCTACTTCCTCGTTTGTTTACCTTTATTTCCATTTTTTCTCTGCAATCCATACTTAAAAACCTCAGAATCTTCCCTTGCGTAAACCAAGAAGTTTCTACTCCGCACATAATTGTGTTCCATATCGATATTTTTGCTGATATTTTGTGATCATTTCAACTCTACGGCCGACTCATCAAAAACACCGTCTCCTTCCAACTTATCCATCTACGTGAAAGGTTTAACAAACGGAATTATTTTCCTCATTTTCCTACTGATTTGGCCATTTGGTCATAAAAACTTCCAAGATATTTAGACTTTTCCACCAGTTCTAGTCTAGATATTAGAATTCTCCTTTCTAGTGTACCTCGTAACTTTTCTTGTAATATAAGTGTCAAGTGGTTCTGCTTGCCTTAAATGTAAGAAGATGGTGTGATTAAGTGAGTCTACCCTTTATTTTCTACTTATAGTCTTGATGTATTCGCTATCGCTTAATATAAAAATGACCAACATCTTTCGCTATTCAATAAAATGTTTTAGTCCTTTACTTCCTATCAATTGAGTATATTTTCATCCCCTCGAGGCAAATCTGGTCAAATATTGGCAGGGAAAATTGAGACAGGGAAACAATTTCTCCCGAAATGTTTGAACATTGTCAAGAATTTTGCTAAGGGTTTTTGTATAGCAGGCAGTGTTCTCCTAGCTGGTGTTTTCTCTCCTCTCTCAAGAAAGGACCCTGTTCAGGCTTTAATTTCTTCCAATCAATCATTTCCTTGCCCCCCACTCCGGCCATTGAATCTCCTTCCCCCAAATACGAAACTCGTCCGGACAATGATTTCCCTCCCCTTCACCCTCCAGCCGGCCCCACCCCCGACAGACGCCCGGGCGCCGGACTGCAATCTGACTGCTCAACATGTGTGCCTGGAATACATCTACTTTTCTCTCTCCCAATCGCCAAAGGAACGAGAGGCTGGAGGGAGGGTGACGCCATCCATCGGAGGTCGAAGAGAAATCGATCTTTACTCGCGCCAAATCCAACCCCTCACCCCACCCTCCCTCCTCCCCTCAAAGCTCTCCAGCCGACGATCTGATTGATGATTCAGACACGTTCCAGTCTTGATCAATTACAGTGATCTCACTCCAGGGCCCTCCAGGCTCTCTTAGTAGCCTCCCACCATCTCCATCCCCGCCACCGCAACCCTCCTCCCGTACGATAGCAAAAAAAATGAGGCTTTTTTTTCGTTTGAGTTCCTTCCTCTCTTTTCCATCCCTAAATGCAAGCGTCGCTTCTTGCTCTCGTGGGTTGCTAGCCTCTCTGCTGGAGCTCTCTCCTCCATTCATCCCGCGCACAAACACCAAGGGTGAACTCCTTTTCGCTTCCCTCTTCTTCTAGCCTCTCACACAAGGTCCCCACCAATTTAATCAATCATGGTGTTCATCAATCAGGGTTGCTTTTTTTCTTCCTTCCTTCCTTCCTCCCTCCCACCCTCTCATACGGGATAATTTTTCCTTCCTTTCCGACACGCATCGTGCTCCTCTCCTCTTCGGAGTCTCTCCGTTTCTACCCTCCGCGTCTACTCCTCCACCCTTCTCCTTCATCCCCTTCTGTTTTCTTCTTTTCTTTCACTAAGGTAGCTTGTTTTGCACTTTCCCACCTACTAATTTTCTCTCTCCACCCTTTCCACGTAATTCACACTTTCGTTCTGAATATAAATTACGATTTTTTTCTGGTCAAAATTCAGCCCTCCCATTTCCCACTCTCACCCGAGCCTGAACTCTTTTTCTCAACCCCTACTCCCAATGCATTGCATCCTTTTCCTTCTCTTCCCCTTGCTCCTGACGTATCATCTCTTGACGTGCTGATTTTTTTTAAAACGCCGTGGGTGTGAAAAAATTCGATGAATTTCTCACCGCACGCCTGAATAAAAGTACACCGGCATAGATTTCGGTTAGACTTTCCTTTCCCTGTGGTTCCAATTTGTCCTTAGGAACCTATGATTTACAGGGCATTTTGCTCGTGTGTTCTTCCTTTTTACCAGCATTTCTTACTTTCCTCGCTATTTTCTAATCTCCTGTTGAAGTCAATAGACCGGTCATTTCTCAATATATAAGAGATGTAAGGCAGGGTTGTCCATTGTCACCGGTGCTGTTAAACGTATATGTGGAGGAAATGATTAAAGAGGCATGGGAAGAATTGGAGGTGGGAATGAAAGTCGGAGGGGAATTCGTAAAATCGGTTAGGTTTGCTGATGACCAAACATTAGTTGCTCAGTCAGCCAAGGGGTTGCAAGCATTGATAAGTGAATTGGAGGTTCAGTACGATAAATATATGATGAGAATCAATATTAATAAAACAAAGGTTATGCGATTTTCCAGAAAGAAAAAGGCTAAGCTAAACATTAACATAGGAGGGGAAAAAATAGAGCAGGTAGAACAGTTTATGTATCTCGGAAGTGTATTGGACCAACACGGTCAAAGTAGTTGGGACGTAAGGAGAAGAATTGCGCTAGGTTAGGAGGCTTTCTCAAGGAGGAGGGAGTTGATGACGGGGACGTTGAGTAGGGAGATTAAGACAGACTCGTAAAAAGTCCAATATGGAGCGTATGTACGGCGCGGAAACGTGGTCGCTGAAGCAGGAGGATAGACGTAGATTGGAGCCTTTGAAATGTGGGTGTGGAGAAGAATGGAGAAGGTGAAATGGACCTAAAGGAAAACAAATGAGGAAGTACTGGAGATTGTGGGTAAGGAGATGGGTTTGTTGAGAGAAATCCTATGGAGGCAGGAAAAATGGGTGAAAGGCGTATTGATTAATGATAATATAAACACACAAACACACAGTTACAAAATATTCAACACACAGAAACACTAAAGAAAGGACACTCACAGTATGTATTTGACGTTTCAACGGCCGGGTCGTCGAAACGTCATCTGCATCTGATTATGGCAATGTTAAATTGAAACTAGTTTCTACAATAAAATGATGCATTTAAAAATGGATATGAGATTAATTATAATCTCTAATTTATAGAGATTAAGGCTGTGTGATGGTTGACGCTGTATGGCGTGAAATAATTTTTCGAGCATCATTGGAAATAATGCTCTACCAAGAGCTCCATTCCCAATTAATATTTGTCGATAATTGCGATTTTATAGCATAGCGGTTTGTCTTCGGTGAAATGGAAAAAAATATATACAAAATCTTTAACTTTAATTATTGTGACTCAATAATATTTATCTCGATGCTTCTGTATGTATAGTGGATCAAGCACTGGGCTACAGGCCGGAAGGCTGGGATATGATTCCGGGGAACCACTAAATTCCTTCTGATCTTCGTTCATAAGCTTCGTGATTTTTAGAGTGCAAGAATAAAAATCTTTTTCTGGGAAATGAATTGCCTTTCCTAGCATTCTAACATCTGTGGGTTTTACACGACTTAAAGGGTTATTGCATATTCGAGAGTAAAGTGTGCCATATCCTTATACTTAAAATTTGGCAGAACAGAACATGACTGTACCTAAAGTGCACTATTTATTGCTTTTGTACGGATCCAGTAAGTTTTTAATTTTGATTCAGTAGTCGTCTTTACCTCTCGATGAATGCAGAAGAACAACAATCTGCGCGAATGTCGTCGATTCTGTCAGTTGCTGTTATTCGATATGTTGCTTGGAAAAGAATCAATCATCAGCTACCCAAAGGCAGAGAGAGTTGTGTCCAGCTCATGTACCTAGAATAATAGCGAAGGAAAGGTTAGACGATGGTGGTGAGTCTTCAAAAACAGCTACACAAACGTGAATGTTGAGGAGTGGAGTGGCTGGTCCAGTATTCAGGTCGTTGGAATTGTCGTGCAACAAGGGGACCAAGGATTGCGATCTAATCACTGGCGAATGACGAGTAATGCTCTGATCAATTTATGGCTGAATAGGCTAATTAATTACTTCTTGGTGGACGCAACACTACTTTCTAGATTGTTAAGAATAGGTGATCACAGTTCGTAAGCAAAGTGAGTACCGAAAATACTCACGGACCAAAACAAAAGAATAAAGAATGGTGCGTAGACGTTCTTTTTTCACCGCTGTTCCCGGTACCTACTTTGCACCTTTCACCTATTTCCTCACGTTGAACTAGAAAGAGTTACTTATTGCGCAGCGGTCTGAAGACGATGGGGAACCTAACACTACTGTTGTCAACTTGTTCAAATTCCAAACGGCGAAATTCCATGCTGAGTGGTTGAAGCAGTTGGTACAGCGTTTTAAAAAGTGCTTAGAAGTGAACGGGGATTATATAGAAAAGTGTAGTAGATTTGTAGAAAACTAAAACTATTAGTAAAAACTTCTTTCAAACGAATATGTTATTTAAATTATCAAACAGACCTAGTCTTAAATCACAACCCTCGTACGAGGTGGGCTCCGCTCTAAAATATTAATTTAACTTTAGGTTTCTATACTACCTTGTTTTATTTTTATTTCAGCTGAAGTTCGCTGGGAAAAATTTTGTAGATACAGAATGCAATTCAGAGGAATCTTGCTGGCGAATTTAAACGCCATAAAAACTTTGTTTTAAATCATTTTTGTCGTTTACAATTGACTGATAATAAATGATTCCATTGTTTTCTACAGCCACGGGCACTCGTAGTCCCCGAGTGGTCACGTTTCGAGATTCATCAAATGTAGTTCCTTCAGGAGTTGTTTGTGTGGTAGTAGTTTTGGCTTATGATTTACATCAAATTTTCCCTTTTCCGCAGCCCGGGAGTCGTGCCTAAGTGGGTGTGAACCGGCACTCAGAGTTCAGTTTGTGATAATTTCGCAACCCGTGAAGTCCCCGTAGTAATCCAAGTGGATGTGAAGAAATCCTATTAGCCCGCGCCTTTAAATCTTATTCCTAATTGATCGGAGAGTAAAACATGATTTCATACCTAATTCATGCCGTTCCACTTAATCACATCCGTGTGACCACCAATATGTGAGTAAGAGAGAAAATCGGTGGAAAGTTAAGTGTCAAAAAATTCCACTCAAGGCAATTCACTTAAAAAAATCTAGTAATCGTGAAAGTGAAAAACTTTTTGATTTTGGTAACTTTTTTATTTTGAGACAACTTTTCATTCATATCTAGACTTTTCCTGGAAAAGCATTGATTCATGTCGTTTGATTGTCCTAATTGAAAACAATTTCATTGTTCGCGTACCTGACATCGACCTCGTTATTATTGATGCTTTTTCACTGATCCTTCTTCTTTTACCGCTAAAAATTTCAAACTAAATATAGCGAAATTGAACTGTCTGTGCGCCTATTTTAATATTGTTAACCTTGAATATTGTATCTAAAATAAAAATCTTTTAGATTCCATCTTCCAAATTAGGTATTAGATTTTTCATACTAATATTTATGTAGTAGTATCTGAAAATTATTTATTTGCTAGTTTGCTTAGAGACACATCACAGCAAGACTGCTTTGAATTAATTCAAGACTCATTTTCAATTATACTAAATTTGAAAAAAATGATGCATTATTTCTCTTTTTTACTTCCGGGTATCATGCACTAAATTTCGCTATATTTAGTTTTTTAGTAGTAATTTTTAGCGGTAAAAGAAGAAGGATCAGTGAAAAAGCATCAATAATAAATTGGTCGGAATTACAAAATGTTTATTCGTAAGTTGTGTCCATCCGATAACCTACCTTAACCGGTAGATTACCTAATAATGTATATATATAGAAAAAATATATATTATTTTTATTAAGTAATCTACCAGTTAAGGTAGGTTTTTGGATGGACACAACTATCAAATAAACATTTTGTGACTCCCCACCTAGCAAACTAATCTATATCAGGTCCCTCTTCAACTCGGTGTACTTCTTTCCTCCCTTCATCCCGTCCAACATCCCTATCCTGTTCCTACCCTTACCTCGCTTGCCCAACATTCTCCCCTCTATTACCCTCTTCAACATTCCACTACCGCTCAATACGCCTTTCATCCATTTTTCCTGCCTCCATAGGATTTCTCTCAACAAACCCCTCTCCTCCCCCACCATTTCTAGTACTTCCTCATTAATTTTCCTTTCGGTCCATTTTACCTTCTCCATTCTTCTCCACACCCACATTTCAAAAGCCTCCAATCTACGTCTATCCTCCTGCTTCAAATACCACATTTCCGCGCCGTACTTGTCTTAACATCCCTACTCAACGTCCCCGTCATCAACTCCCTCCTCCTTGAGAAAGCCTCATTGCCTAGCGCAATTCTTCTCCATACGTCCCTACCACTTTGACCGTATTGGTCCAAAACACTTCCGAGATATGTAAACTGTTCCACCTGCTCAATTTTTTCCCCACCTATTTTAATATTTAGCTTAGCCTTTTTCTTTCTGGAAAATCGCATAACCTTTGTTTTATTAATATTGATTCTAATCCCATATTTATCGCACTAAACCTTCAATTCACTCAGCAATGTTTGCAACACCTTGGCTGACTGAGCAACTAATGCTTGGTCATCAGCAAACCTAACCGATTTTACGAATTCCCCTCCGACTTTCATTCCTATCTCCAGTTCTTCCCATGCCTCTTACTCATTTCCTCTACATATACGTTGAACAGTACCGGTGACAATGGGCAACCCTGTCTTACACCTCTTCCTAACACTGCCCATCCGGACTCTCCGTTCACCACTCGCACCTGAGCAGTCTGAGATATTTACAGGTTGCGGATCAGTCTCCTGTTCCTCCAATCCATTCCCATTTTCTGCAATACACGCATTGATTCTTCCCAATTCACGCTATCAAACGCTTTTTCGAAATCTACAAAACAGGCAAAAACGTTCTGATTGTATTCCATATTCCTCTCGATCAGTGATTTCATTACTGCAATGGCATCACGCGTACCTCTTCTTTTCCTAAACCCAAGTTGATCATCCCCTCAGTAATCATTTGCCTTACTCTCTATCCTTTTGTTGATGATCCTGAGAATAACTTTAGCTACGTGGGATATCAAACTTATTGTTCTGTAATCCTCACATGACGTAGCCTTTGCCTATTTTGGAATAGGAACTAACACCGATCTGACAAAATCTTCCGGCCAGATTCCTTCTTCATAAATACTACGAATCAGTCCATATATGGCCTTCTTCCCATCTTTTCCTAACCATTTCAACATTTCTACAAGAATGTTGTCCACCCCCACAGCCTTATTTGTTTTCATATCCTTTGATGCCCTTTCTATTTCATCGTCGAGTATGCCTGGACCTAAGCTATTATCTTCTACGTAATGTTCCGTTTCTATGTCTAACCTTGTCGGCCTAAGTTCTTTACCATAGAGTGTTTCTATATATTCCTTCCAACTCTCTTGGATTTTTCCTGGTTCAACTATTATCTTACCCCAATTATCTTTAACTGTTAGCACAGATCTTGCCTTCTTACTTCCCGATAATAACTTATCCTTGCTGTATAGACCACCAATTTCATCCTTCCTCTGTAAACTTTCCATATCCTCGCATTTCGTTTTCCACCATTCCTCTCTTGTTTTATTTGTGGTCCTTCTCAATTTATTGTTTAAGTCTTTGTACTTCATTTTTCCTAACTCTGTGTTTTTATTTTTCCATCTTCTTCTCTCTTCCATCTTTGCAATCATCCCATCCGTTACCCATGGTTTTCTTATCCTTTTCCCGTTAACGGTTCCAATAGTGTCTTTAGCGGCTTCCAATATCCCTTTCTTGATACATTCCCATTTTTCTTCGATAGTACACCTGGCATTTTCCATGTATACCTACGCCTTTTGTGGTGTCTAAACCATGTGTTAGTGATGACTAACCCCTGTCTCCTGCAGAATTCAATTGTTTTCTCCCCGCGTTCATTCCTCGTGCCTAACCCATAGTCCCCCACCTCATCACCATCTCTTCCTTCGCCTACCGTCTCATTCGAAACCCCCGTCACTATCAAATGTTTCCCTGCAGGAACACTCGCGATGATATCCTCTAACTCATCGTACATCCTATCGACTTCTTCCTCCTTGTGGTTGCTCGGGGGCATGTATACCTGAACAATGACCAAGTTCGTCGGCTCTGCTTTAATCTCTACGAGTAAAATTCTATCTGTCGCTTGCTCTATGTTGACTGCGCTTCTTCCTACCCCTTTATTTAAAATTACGGCAACCCCTCGTTGGCTCTCGTCCCCGCAGCTGTATATCACTCTATAATTGTCACTCCAGTAATCCCCGCTATCCTTCCATCTCACCTCGCAGAGACCTAAAACATCTAGATTACCTCTTTCCATCTCTCGCTTAATATTTTCAAATTTTCCTCTCCTCATCATTGTCCTGACGTTCCAGGTTCCTATTCCAACTACTTTCGTCTTCTTCTGAGTCTTCTGTCCTGCTGCAGTTATTTCTTCCCTGCAAGGGTTTCGTGGGATGACGACCACGGAAGCCTTGCCTCTCCCGCTGCCGGGCACGACACACGGCCTCTTGGGCCGAGTTCCGTATATATAAATATATGTAAATATATGAATATATATGTATATATGGATTTTTAATTTTATACAAATATGGCAGAATGTGTTTGACTCAAAAATGAAATTTTAATTCATTGACTTCGATGTGAAACGGAAATTAAACTTTTGCATTTTTCTCTGGTTATTGTATCAATTATAACGTTCAAATTTAATCACACAATCATTAACACACTTTTACACACATTTACAACCGTAATGTATATAATGATTAATGAGAACTGCTAGAATAATGTTTCGCATATTTTAAACAGCTCTCTCCAAAATAGCCTGGGATTATTTATTTAAATGTTAACTTAAAAGTTCATCCGTTATTTCTTCGTTGGACAGATATTGCTTAATTTGATGCTTTCCAATTATTTTCTTAAGAATTAACTTTGATAGGGCATCAGTTCGTTTTCCGATTTCATTATATGCCTCTAAAATCATTCCGCGAGTTTCCAAAGCATCTGCAAACTTGTACGACCACAGACATGATGCAGCAACTGCCCAGTTGTATAAGGTCTGTAATACGAGTGAAATCCAGTCACAGTCACAGATACGGATCAATTGTTTAGGGAAGCCGAGTACAGCCAATTATTATTTTTAGTTTTTGTGAGTCCTGATCGTGAGCAGAGAAATAGTATAATGTAATTGAGAGCTAATAATAAAAAAATGAATTTTAATTAAGATTTTCAGGGTGAAACTATGGGAAAATGAGTGCTAAAAGAATCATTCATTCCATCCACTTTTACGGTGTACGTAAGGTCTCAGGAAGATAACGCATTTCACATCAGGAAATCACGTTTGAAGCGCTGTTATGAAAACTCGTTGTAATGACAGCTTTGAGTGTTCAGCTTATGTAATGGGGTTAAAACAACAACAGGTGACGTCATGATAATGATGCGGAATCGTTCCCGTGGTTTAATGAATTTGTGAATTCTATTTCCACTCCCGTATCGTTCTCCACCAAACCTTCAGTTTGAATGAATTGAAGGGAG
Organism: Hetaerina titia; assembly: GCA_037158775.1. Lineage (NCBI taxonomy): Eukaryota > Metazoa > Arthropoda > Insecta > Odonata > Calopterygidae > Hetaerina > Hetaerina titia. The sequence goes on from CM073778.1 coordinate 87,905,687, forward strand.
TGCAGAGAAGGATTATTAAGACTAATTTAGGCGAGACAAGGAGTTCACATGCAGGCGGGTGCGGCAAATGCCTGGGAGAACGAGGAGAGCGTAGGGTGTGCAAAGCATGTAGGCGAAAGCGCATGTGTCTATAAGGCAGCACTATCATACTGCAATAAATTTAACTCAATTCAGAAATAACAGTATTATTTTGAATCTGTATAAACCGATAATATCCTTATGTTGTAATAAATGTAAGTTTAATTAACGTGACAGTGTTAACTAACTTGAGATTTTATCGAAGTTTAGCAAGAATTTTTTCTATTTAAAAAATAATTTCAACTCCTCACACCTTATGATATATATAATATGTGTCTATTTTTTTATAATTTAGTATCGAATGAGGTTCAATTATCACTAAACTTATAAAAGGTAGTAGTCCAATGGGCAGATCGATGGACTACTTACAGTAGGCCCGAGTTCTGAGGGCATCCTGAGCTTCACTCAAGCTGTGTGATTTTTCGAGTACCTGATCTTCCTTCTAGATAACATTAGCCGTCAAACTCTTCTCACTGCACTAATGTGTGAATTTTACACGCCATATAGTGTTTAGCACTGGGTAAACTCTACCCTCGTTTACCAAACTGGTCTTTTTGTTGAAAACAGTTTTTCATAGTTGAACTCATGTAAATTCATTATTACAGAATTGTTTATTAGATGCAATAGTGTCGTAGGTCTTTGGTATACTTCTTAATAATTTTCCCATAGTTACCCCCATGAAGGGTAGTTTACATAAATTGTTTTGAGCCCTAATCGTCGATATCGAGTGCAATCGCATTGATTGAAGTCTACGCAATTTAAAGTTCTATTTCAGCTTTATATCTAAAAATCTAAAATTCAAAGATAACTCAAATTCATCGCGTTCGGCAATGCATAAAATAGTTCTACATTACAATTGCAGGACATGATGTGGTTGGACATGGACACGGATTACATGGAGGACAGAAGGTCATGGATGTGCCAGCCTGAGAATCAAAACTTGAAATTTCCAATGCTGGTGAGTCTTGTGGCAGCGATAACTAAATGAATTTACTGATTCTAGTGAACAAAAACTGAAAATTTGTTTCTTCGGAAAGAGAAGAAAAAATAAAATAATGTTGCGAGATATAAAATGGTTCCTACAAGTGCAACATTGAATCAATTGGAACGGTATATTTTGCACTAAAGAATTGGAATTTTAATAATTTCGTGTTGAAAATTAGAAATTCCAGTTAACATAAATCTGAAAATCTTTCTTGAAGATTTTCCTGAAACTAAATTAAGTCTTAAATGAAATTGTAAATGAATCATAAAGGAAATGGGTAAATGAATCATAGCTGTAAAATTATGACGTAACTATAATTTTGGTGGATGAATTGTCCGTAGATTCATTGAGTTAATGTTGATAGAAATATTGTAGGAACAAAATCATTGAGTTATCTTCTAATAGTTCATATTTTAATCCGCATAATTCGTTTGGATTTACCTCGGAGTGGAATTGAGTTGCACCTTCGGGATGTTTTTATTACATTTCTGAATATAAAACAGGGACTTATCTGAATGCAACTGAATAAGTTAAACAAGGTATGAAATTTTAGCAGTCGAAATAAGTGTTTCTGTTCCCAGGTTAAAAAAATAAACACTCGAATGAGGATTCTTCATACATTCCTTCGCCGATCTCTTCAAATATCCCGTGTCATTTTTACTCATTTATCTGAGAGGGCATTATTCAGCTCTACATTTCCTTCTCACACTCTCTCTCTCTCTTCCCCTCTCCCCTTATCCTACCACCGCCACGCTTCCTCCGCTCCCTTCTCGTACCTGGACCACACTCCATCTTCCCCACCATACCGCTCCTCCTATGGAAAAACTCGCTCGTTTCCTCGGCAACGGGTGAAAGTGAAATCTACGACCTCGTTTTCTTCCTCTACCGAAAATAAAAAAATAGGGGAAAAAATGAAGGGGAACACTCGAGTATAAGCGCACAGAGAGAGAAAAGGAAAGATATACGAAAGGAAATTATTCGTCTGCAAACGGCCCGAAACAAAAAAAAAATAAAAATGTTTAAGCGGAACGGAGTGTCGGAGCGTATGCGATCACGCTCTGTGAGAGAGTCACTTTTTTCCCTTACCTCTCCCCATCCCCCGTGTCCCCCATACCTTACTTGCTCTTAACATGCTCTCACTACTTCTCTTTTCTTTCTCTCCAGGCATCTCTTGCGATGTGTGAGTAAATCTTTTACTTAGGGCACTTGCCCCTCATTAGGAGATGGGACGACAACATGCGTGAATTAATGCGTCGGGTTGAAAGTTGCGTGCTCTGCGATGCATATATAAGGCCATTCGTAAAGAATTTCGAGGGAATAGTACGCGCTTCGTAAAATCAAACGCTCGAGAGAAGTCTCAGACACTCTCTCCCTCTCTCGTTGATTACGAGGGACCTCCGGCCAAGAGGATCGTTAACTCGCGCGCAGCGTAAATCACGATCAGTGTTTAGGCAGAGAGGAAAGTTTTGGCTGTGGAGCAGTGTGAAGGGGAGTGGGTGGGTGGTGCGGGGGCGAGGGCGGAGGAGAGGTGACACGAGGAGGGGGTAAAAAGTTTTCCTTCCAAATGAATGGTTGTTGTTTTTGGCAAATTGAACTTCTCGGAAACTAGCGGAATGAGCTTAATGTGCGAACATACGATTATTGCAACCAAGTGCTCTCCCATCATTCTCTGAATTTCTTCAGTGAATTGTTTTTTCTGGACTTGAGAGTTGCTCCTTTAGGTGGTTCGACTCTTCCTTCTTTACTTTTATTCTTATCGAGCCATGTTCAGGTAATCAAACATTGTTTAATTTTTTAAAACGTATTTTTTTCGTCGGAGTAATCTGATTTATCTGCTCAAAAATGACGGTATTAAAAAACAATATTTATCAATTTTTTTAAGCTAGTAGGCATATCTTTCATCACGTCAAGACGGAACATTTGAATCTTGACTGCACTCTCATTGGCGTTATTTACACAGTTTTCTCATTTCACTCATAAACTATATTCTATGCCCAAAAGTTAAATGTCGGACGAAACATTGTCACTAGTCCATTCAAAGTATCACTAGGTGTTTCTTTTGGTTGCCATACTTCATTTCCTTCTTCATTTCTTCTTAGCTATCCTTGTTAATATCTTCACGCCGTCTTAAAGTCTGCCATCATGGTCTTCAAATCTTATTATTTTCTCTCCTCTATGCCGCTTACCCAGAATTTTCCTTTCTATTTTCGTCTTTTTAAATTTCAATGACAAACATATTCACTATATTCTCCACCCACTTTTTTTTGGTCTTTTCGGAATTATCCACGGAAATCTACTAAATTCGCCCACCATATGCTTGAAAACTCAATCGTTTATCTTCTTCTTTGTTAAACTTATTTCCTTCATTTTTCACCAGATTTACAACTGAAAACTTCCTCTCTGCTCATCTTAATGTTTCAAAGAAAGGTCCATAGTGCATAGTATTCAGGGAATTAAAAGAATTACATTAGAGAATAACTACAAGAAGTAAAGATTTTTGATGACTTCCTTTGATGACAATTACATGAAAAGTACAATTTTGAAGAAAATATTGGTAAAACTTGCTTTTAAACAAATTTTAATATTGTGTCTTGATAATAAAACAGAATTCCTGCTCGTTTATATGTTCTTTGTATCGCTCAGCATTGTTTCATGAGATCATTCCTGTTTATGTGCTGCTATAATGAGAATTGTCATTATTATTGCTATCTTTGCGGTCATAAGTGTTGCATTTGTCTAATCGTAAAGCCCATTACGTCATTATTGGCACTAAACCGTCTTCTTTTCTTATTTCACTCGCATTTCAAATGGTAACCCTAAAATATTTTATTTGAATTATCTTTGAGAGACGAGATATTTCTATTTCTAAGCGCCCAAAGACGTGAGAATATTCAAATATCCTTTTCAGTAAACATGTATTGCTCAAATTGGACCTATAAATCAGAAATGAATTAATCCTAAATATTTATGTATAATATTAATTGAATAAAATATAGGTTAATAGAATAAGGAACTATAGATACTACTCGAGCGAAGCTGTGTACATAATCAGTCATTAATCTCAAGTGTAGAAGAAGAGTGTTGATCAGAATTATGGATTATGAAGGCTATACCCTGTCCTGTTAGTGCAAAGAGTGGCACAATACTCTCATTATCATCTTCATCCTCATCAATCACGCGTTATCAATCCGAGGGTTGGATTGTAGCAGCTCTCTAGCAATCTATTTCCTCTGCCCTTCTGATCTCTTAATTTCCTCATATGCTTCTTTAACTGACATTTTCCATTACTTGATTCTCGTGGATTAATTTACACCTCCTTCTCATCTTTCCCTCCGTCTTTCCTTCAATTTCTGTCTTCATCAAGCTGTCGATAACACCTCCAAGCATAAAAAGTATATGATTGGCATTTGATCATTCTTCACGACCGCATACTACTTCGTCAATCTTCCCCACTTCCCCTTCATGTCATGACACCTTTCATCCTTTTGCTTCCAAAAAAATAATGCCTTTTTAGCACTGTTCTAATGGACTTCTTAAATCTCCTATTTCCACTTTTCCTAGTTTGTTTGAAATATTTACCAACAACGTTCCCCCTTGCCGTAGCACATTTTTCTTTGTGTACCTAGCCGTCCAGTTTAATTTTCTCCATTTTTAGCTACCAATTAAAAAAATATGGAATCTGCGTTTGAATCGTTTCCTAACAATATAGTTTCGGCACCATACAAGATTAGCCTCCAAGTGAAGGTTTCCAGGAGCATTTCCCTTATTTAAGGACCACTGTTTTAAATGTTTATTTTTGTTACCAACCGATTGATTCTAATTCCATAGTTTCTGTTTTAATACGAATCTTTGTTCCGCTCTTGCCTCTTATCATTTTTGGTTAGTGCAACTCTTAAATGCTTGAAATTTGATCTTTTCGCCCTGTGCGTATGGCTATAACTGTCAGTGCTCTGGCTCGAAAATTCACTATACCTTCTCATTTATACATAAAATTCTATATGCGATCATAAAAGCATAGCGCTGTGAGTGTTGGTGTCATTGCTTATTTTACTGCAGCTTTTATCTCCTCCTTTCTCGTTCCATTTTGTAGAGTGTGCTCCAACACGGTCCCTACAGAACGTGGATCAAGTTGTCATGGAAGAAGTAGTTCATTCTTGAAAATACATCTGAATTGTCATCATAATGTACGAGAGAGGAAAATACTTATTTAAATTATTTCTCGGAACAAAACTTATTGCTGTAACGTTTTTTAATATCTAGATATGCTACTGATATGAAGACTTTAAAGAAAAATATCGAAATTTCTTCTCGTACGATAAATATTTCTACGTCTTATTTTGCCTTGATATAAAGAAATTTCTCCCAAACGATATGCCCCTATCCACAAACTTACTTTACTTGCAAAATGAGTGCAATTTTTAACTGTGTTACCGTATTACACAAAGAATAGGATAGAACAGAGATCACATAATCAACAAAAAGAATTGTTGAAAAAAATTAGAATTTAAATATTGCAACCTTAGCTTCGAATATAAGACCTTGAATGTAAAGACCTACCGTATAGTAAAAAAATAAATCATATAGATTAAAATAATTTTTAGCAAAATATGTGAAGACAGTTCAATGCAACAATTTCAGAGTTTAAAAATCATTCGCCTTGACCGGGATTGATTGATTTTTACTCTCTGAAATTGTTGCATTGAAATACATATTAGCGGATGACTCCGTAAAAAAGTTTCTGTTGCGGCGTCTCCCGCAGTTTCTTCAAATGTGAAGACTGTTTCAGCTCTCCTTTTGAGCTTTTCAACATTCTTTTGCGCTTTTAGACTGCACAAGTTACACTCTAAAAGACTATCTAATTCTGTTACTCATGGATTTTCCTCCTCAGCATTGCCACTCATACGCCAATTTTATTCTTTCTCTTCCCAGTTTACCTTATATTATTCCTTTAGATCCATCTGTTAATATCTCTCATACTCTCAGAATGTACAACACACACTCTTTCTGTTAGAGTTTACACTTTTCTTATAAACAATTCATTAGTTTTTCAATTGTCTTCCTTCCATTAAATCAATCATCGTACGCGTTTCGTAAAATCTCACCTATGCTCCAATAATTCTGAGTTTAAACTATCGCATGCCATTTCCATTCTTGCAAACGTGAAAATAGATGGGTTCAAGTGGAGATAACCTTTTTTTTTCTTTTCAACTCTAACAAAGCACAGTTGTATACCAGATGAGTGGTTTAATATGTGAGAATAGAGATGGCCTCACACTAGGTCCTAAATGATGAGTAAGAATGAAGTCCCATGGGAGGAGGGTCAGTAGTTTTCTCTGCACAGCCTCTGAAATTGTAGGAATATTTGGCAATTTAAGGAATCTTGAGTAAAGTTGAATGTGCACAGGACTCGAACCAGAGCCATCCAATCAGATTCTGCATACGTTGACTTTACTTCTAATGATGGTTTATGATAAGGCTCCGAAGACATTATTACTTCCTGATTTTCATCCCATTTTCTTAAATATTGCCATTGAATTTATCCATTCAATGCTAAGGAAAAATTTATCTTTTCATTGAAATTATTTTGGGAATTGATTCTTTAAAAAATCTTGATTAAAGCTTATATTTATATGCCATATGCCACTCCTTATTGTATTTTTCATTGAACTCCTCTGATTTAATCCTATATTGAAGGTCAAGGTGAACGTTTTCGGAGGAAACAAAATAGACAAGGTAAACAGATTAGCCAACCAGAAAATGTTTCGTGTAAAGATCGACGAAGCAATAGGGACATAACAGAAACAATTACGATTGGCCAAGAGGTTTTTACAAAGAGAAGGGTTTGATGATAGGGTCATTGAGCAAGTATTTAAAGGATAGACTAGTGAAAACCTTAATATGGAGTCTGATTTCTTTCGATGCGGAAACATGATATCTGAAGCAAGATAATATGAAGGAGAAGTGGGTGTTTAAAGTGATGAGACATGGATAATGAATGGAAAGAATGCAAACGAAGAAGTAATAGGAATCAAATGGGAGAACAGATGACCGTTGGCAGAAATTCAAAGAATGAAACAGTGGATGCAGACTTCGACAAAGTACCTCATAGTCAACTTCTCAAAAAGATAGAAGTCTAGGGCAGGATAAAAATAACCTGGGTTAAATCAAGAACTTTTTGAGTGGCCCTGTACTATGAGTAGTCGTAGATTATGTAGCTCTAATATAGTAGAAGTGATTTTAGGTGCTCACCAGAGAAGTTTTATCGGACATCTTTTCTTACTTCTTTACGTTAGCGAAATTAACTTCGTTGTTAATAGTAAGATACACGTACGTGTACACGTATTTTCCGGCGACGTAGTGGTTTACAGATGTATCTTAAGTTCTGAGGATAAAGTATCTTAAGCAGATGGCTTGAATAATATGCATCTTTGGGTCTACACTTGGCTTGGTTACACTTAAAAAAGTGCTTAATTTTGAATTTTTGAAATAAGAGCAATTCCATTCTGAACGTCCAATTCATCGGTAATACCGGAATAGGAAGTTGAGACTCGATTAAATTGTTAGACATTACCCTTATTTATATGCCATTTCTACATGGTGAAATATATGCGCGAAATATGTAGAAAAGCTAACAATGTTTTTCCTTTACTAGAAGACTATTAGGGAACTGTGAGGAGAAGTTTAAATAGCAATGTTACCATTCGCTAGGTAAATATAATTAAAAAATATGCTTCTGGTGAATGGGATCCTCATTAAGTTGTATTGATTGCCGAAATAGATCGCGTGCATGAACTGTAAATCACTCACAAAGCGAAGGTTAAATTACAGTTTGAATCTCATGTAAGTTTCTCTTAACCTGGAAGTATATTTCTTTAGCGATGTAGTGAAAAAATATATGACTAACCCCCTCGTACTAAAAAAAATTGAGAGACATTAAGTGTAGAACAGACTATTTTGATTGGTGATTGGATATTGATGGCGGTTAAAGCGATAAATATTAGGAAGTCGAGATGAGGGGAGAAAAAGCATATTGGCCAGAATAAAGTGTAGTAGAGAGTATACTGAGTTGAATGGTTTTTTGTAGTGTAGGGTGTCACGTTGTGTCATGTTAGGTGGGAATTAAACTTGAATCGATAATTAACTTGCCTGTTATCAAATTTACGTAATGCGGTTAACTACTATTAAAAAATCTATTTTAGCTATCAGTGCTCTTTATTCCCCTCATAAAATTGCTTTCTCTTCCTCGACATTTTATTTTTCACTGTCCCTCAATATTTTCAACTTTTACCTTTCACCGTTATTCCAATGGTTTATCAATGTATTGCTCATTTTTAAATATCTGAAATCTCTTCATATGAAATACCTTGGTCTTCCTCATCGTGTTTAGCCTTTGGTTTTTTTTTTCGTTTTTGCATTCCTAATCTTATATTCGCAGTTCGTGAAATCTCTTTCTTTTAGAGTTCCAATCTTTTCTCTTCTGTCCCCACTAATTTCGTCGACAGACCTATTGTATTGATTCCTTTAATTAAAGTGTATAGCTTTTGAATTTCCGTTTACCAGCCTTGCTTTCGGATTTCCTCAAGATAAATTTCAATTTGATTCTAAAAATGTCATTACATTCTGCATCTGCAGCCACGACTGGTAGGATCTTCGAATTTATGAACAATTTTATTCTAAATCAGCAAATGCTATAATCTATTTGATTTTTCCATTGCATCAAAAAATTTCAATTCAACCAAACACCATTGCTAGAGTTTCCAATGAGTATAAATTTCAAACTCTTGGTTTTTCGTCGGTTAATTCTTTTTTTAATTTAATGTTCAAGAGTTCATTCATTACTTTACTCAAAATACAGTCTTGGTTCGCCTCTGCATTCCTATTTCATATCTTTATCAAGTATTTTCTATTAGTTGCTTTCTCTATTATTTCTTCTGGTGTGTTTATAATCCACCATATCGATTGGCTATCTTCCTCGGTGGTACTTCTCGGCCTTTATACGTAAAGTCTAAATATTTTCTTTAACTATGTTTTCATCCCGACTAATTTCGCTTTCCTGTTATCCTCTGTTTGCTAACTTTTTCCACAACTTTCAAGTATGCACAGTTGCCTCAAGCAGCTTTTTCCGTGTAACTTTAAAATACCCCTTCAGTGTCCCTTTTATGTAATTTCGGCTTATTTTACTGTAACAAGGGCTAAGTATCTCGACACATCCTTTGTCCAATTTGTATTTGATTATTTTACTTCCAAATTACTCAAAATAGTATTACCTTTTTTAGATGAATTAATTCCATTAACTTGTTTTCCCTTTTTGCTTTTGCTGTATTTTGCGAGTATTTTGTGTGATGATATATGTGGAGATTCCTCCAACTCTACTGCCTCTGAGTTCGAGACCTGTTTGGAACTCATTCATCTCATTCTTTTGATAATATTATTGAACCAGCTGACTTACGGTAACATAGAGTACCCCTGTCTGAAGGTAAGATACTCCGATTATCCTGTTAGAACAATATATAGTATATTGATATTTTCAAGGGAAAGAGAGCTAGCGTGCCCTCTTTAAGTTAAGGCTACAGGAGCTACTAAACCTATAGTTTATGCAATACGTTAATGTTTTTGGGAAAAAAGAGAGAAAATAAATCACTTTGCCTTAAAAAATGATTTTGAATTCCTTTGATTATGTGCATAATATTGGCATCACAGATGCATCCCAGCTTGTTTAAAGTAACAACGGCATATTTTTGGTCAAAACTATGCTTTTGCGAAACAAAGTGCCAGGCTGATTTCAATGTAAATAGATCGATGCTTACGCTTTAGGTTGTAAGGTTTAGGTGTTTAGATGACGCTCCAAGAATTACATTAACTGAAAGCTTTTAATTAATTTAAATTTTTAAAATAACGGAATGTGTCGTTTATTGAACGTAAATAGCATTTAAATAAAAAATTGAAAAAAAGCCTTATTGAATACCTCAATCGGAGACAGAAACCCAAACGGTAAACTTACCCTGAGCCAATTTGTTCTCAACTGGATGAAATCAATGTAGAGAATGAGGTCAATATAAAAAATTGGAACACGGTGGCACGATACTCGTGTGTAGACTTGTGAGAAATTCAACCGTGCTGCAAGCTAATGTAACGATGCTATTTTCTCATATGGAGTTATTTTGAAACGACATTTGTATCAGGTTTAGACCAGTGTGCTTCGTTTCATTAATTCTCACCTCCACAGAGGGTAGTATCGTTATGATTAACTTCCATCTAAAATTCGACAAATTATTTATTTGGCGGCGGCAGTGATTGGGGTCCCACCCAACCCGTAGGTGCAGAAAAAGGCCTAAACGCAATGGCGCCAGCTGGCGACATTTTTGAAATATCTATCGGACTCCAGCTGACGATTGGGTATGCAAATCGGTGCATGCCAAACAATTCATTTTGGGGGTGTAACGCGAAGGTTATGATTTGTTCCGCACGAGCAGAAACGGCGGTAAAAATCATTAAAAATGGACACTTTGCGTTAACGGAATTCACTCTTTCGTCTCCGCTCCCAACCGTGCCACTCGACACTCTCATCATCTGTTGAATTAATAAGGTCAGTTACGACATTCGCCGATAATCATGATTTCGATGCTTCGTCATTAAATTCAGGGGAGGGAGGGAGGACAGATTACGTCTGGTTATAACCAATCACGGCTATGATGTTAGCATCGGGTCGGACTCTGTGGTGTAACGGTCCTGCCGAGCGGGATATCCGCGCGCTATATAATTTCGCTAAAACGCAGTTTGTAAGAATTATGACCGTTTCGCGGCAAATTGTAGTGAGGAGAGTGGAATTAATGAAATATGTAGGGGAGAAAATCTCTCGCGGAATGCGAAGCGACGGTTCTAAATTTAGTACCAACCACCACCACCGTTGGCGACTGCATGATAAAACGCTATCGCGCCGTGCGTTATTCGATTTGTTCGAGTAGGGAATCGATTCCCTTCGCATTCCATGATTAATTTTCAAAAAATTTAAATAAATGAAACGAGAATATTAATTGTTACCGTTGCAAACGTCGAGAAGCAAGTTTTGCACACCTCCATTATAGCTTTGAGCGAGCGGCAGGTGCGTGTCGTATTAATGAAACAGCAAATCACTCCCAAATGTAGTGTAAATTATACGAGTACTCGGGAAATTGGGGTAAATAAATTTGGAAGCGGCATGCATTGTTGCAGCTGGAATGGGATAATATTTTAAATTTCCATCGGCACAATCTCGGTAAATCCGATTGGAAGGTACGTTGGAGGGGGATTAAATTCATGAATTAGATGCACTGTATTTCTACGGCTCCCACGTTGAATGTATTAAAATGTTTACATTGAAGTTTATCGGAAGATATAAGGGAAATTCAGCCAGTTTCGTAAAAACTCTCGGATTTTGCAAACATATTCTTGTTGGAACTGCTATGTTTTAATTTTCATGATGGACTACCACAGTTTGATCAGAGAATGAATTTTGTGAAAATTCTCAGACCCACTTAACCTGGATAGCGCAGTCGTGCGGCTAAATTCCAGTTGGATCTCAAAAAAGTTATTGAATGCTAAATACTACTATAAATACTGCGTACTATAAATATACTACTGGCGCGTGGAAATATTTATCTTATGCATTTTAACTTATGAATGCTGCCTCATCAGTTGCTCTGACCCAAAATACTGCATTTTAGGCGACTTAGTGTCGATAATCTAGCTAAAATATAGAAATCTGAAAGTGAAGCTCTTTTTTTCCTTGGGGGCACATAACTCCAAGACGATACAGAGTAGGGACTTCAAATTTACTTAATAATTAGCCAACCACTTATGAATTAGCATGGGCCAGGCCTGATTACGATATACTCTTCTGGAATGCTTGGAGATCGATTAAATCAATTTTATTTCACTCAAAAATGACTGTACATATTTCACTTGAGAATTAAAACATCAATTAATTCACTCCAATGAGGGGCGAAAGTTGAAATTTTGCATTCTTTCCCTAGCTAGTTACTAACGTGCATCCTGATTTATACAGACAAATAGCTGCTGCGACATTCGATTTTCCTAGATTATTTCTTTGAATTTGTCTTAAAAACACGTAATTATTTTGATAAACCGCCACTGCTAAATTCAATGACCTCGAATCATTTCTTCGAGAGTACGTATTTCTTTAATATTTCTTTGAAAATATGAGGAAAAATTAAATGCATTCAATGTAAATGTATTTCAATAGCGATCAAATTTTGTTACATATTAAATTCTATTACATTTGTGATCAAATCTCGTACATTGATACTTTCAACAGAATTTCATAATTATGAAATGTATCAATATAAGCAATGATTTTTTACGAATTGTTTATGTTTTTAGGTGCTCACTGCTTACCTTATCCATTCATAAAAAGGCCTATAACACAAATTAAGCCCATTTAACTCTAGCTCTACGCAGGAAATAGTCCGGCAGAGGCGAGCATAGCCGCCAATTTTATCAGGTAACAATACTTACAATAACATATTTTTTCATGAAATTGTTCTTGTTTTACATAACTTGGTGCAGCTTGCAGCGTATCATTTAGGTATATTTCTTGAGTTCACCCTTTTGCAGATTTTACGATATTTCGGACAAAAAATTTCCATTAAACTCCTCTGTGTATTCGATTCTCCCAAAATTCAGACCAATTATAAAAAAGGGAGATCCCCTCCCTCTTTCGCATGCTCTAGTGAAGGAAAGGGACCGTGCCCTTGTTTAGGACCCAAGCAACCCTTAAAAGGATAAGAAATTAGAGGCAAGAAGGAGAGGAGTGTTTCTGTAGGAAGAAGGAGTAGAAGAAGATGGGTGGTTTTTTTGATAAGTGATAAAGCGAGATGGAGAGAGAGAGAGACAGTTCTGGAAAAGGGGTTTCCAAGGGAGTGGATGAGTGTGTGTGTGTATGCCGGAGAGGGCCTTATTTCATCCAAGTGTTTGCGTTCCTTAGTTGGAGCAAACACGGGGGAAATGTTGGGGGCGGGAGGGAGGTTAGAGGGATAGAAGGAAGAAAGGGGTTTTGAAGGGACATCGGAGGGAGCAGGACGTGAATTTAGAGAGGGATGAGAAGAAGAGGGGGTGGCGGGGGAGAGGGAAGGTAGGGGTTAAGGTAAGTGGATGTCTAAAGCGACCGACCCCTTTTCCTCCCTCAGCGCCACCTGCCGATGGGAACAATCTCAAGCTTAAATGAAATGCGATAGGTGTGGCTGGGGTCGTAGTCCTGCGTTATGAAACGTAAGAGATGGAAACCAACTTTTTTTGAACCACTCACTTCTCTTGCCACTCATCCCGGAGAGAAATAATAATCGCGCGTTTCGTAATAACTACCTTCACCACTAGTTAATCATCAGTCACGTTCTGCACAGCAGAGCAATCTACATCATGTTTTATTTCCATTTCCTTGAATAAAATCCAGAGCTTCCTTATTTCAAGTCTGTAAGGCATTTTTTCGACTAATGAATACCAGTCATTTTAATTTTCCACTAGAGATTATCTGTAAAAACCATTTGCAGTTATTTTCTTTCAAAGATTGCACAAATCTCGAAGTAAGAGGAATGGCAAAACTAATATATTAGTACTGAATCTTCTTTTAAAACAAATACATTTTCTTTGGATTGTTTTAATACTGTTTTAATTAATGGGAGTCACCAATTCTCCTCACGCGAAGCGGTTCAGTTGAGGAGTTGTAGAGGAACTGTAAGGAAGGTGCTATTGGGGCCGTTATAGTTGATCTCTGGAGTTTTGCAGAGTCAAAGAGGGATCAGAACGCAATTCATTGGAACGAGCACTGTTCAATAGAGTTAACCCTCAGGGCCATTTCCTTGTCTTCTTCATATGATATCTTAAATGTACATCTTCGTTGTACTTTGCAGACCACTCGTAGGAAATCTAGCAGCGAGTAATTACTTTTAAAGCATAAAACATCAAAATTAAATGTTATTTGTTTGAATATTAGTTCATACTGGAGTGGTTACGGTTCAAAATATGGCAATAATTTTACAAGAAGAAGTTTGCATGCACTGAATTATCGTAGTTTGATATGTCATTCTGCGCATATGGATCAAGCTGCTATTAAGAGTTACATTATAATAGAGATTTAATCATATATTGACTACGAATGAAGCCACTTTGCCTAAGTGATTTGTTTCCTGAGCTGTCTTTGTTAGCTGTTCGGATATATTGATTTGCGTGGAAAAAATCAAAAACCATTCCTGTCAATTATACAATTTATTTTAGCTTGATTTTCTCTCCTATATTAACAACAAAACCAATTACTAATGATCATTAGTTATATACAACCGATAACTTTTCTCAGAAAACAAAAGGGCACTAATGGCCAAGTTTATATTTGAAGTGAAGAGAAATTGGATTTTTAAAACATTTAAAAAATCCAATTCCTCTTCACTTCGCACGATATATGTAAATCGGAAATGAAACGCACTTCTAGTTTATCCCATGCACTTGCTGCGAATTCTAAATAAACATACGCTTGGTCGCATTTTCCCAGCTCCAGCTCTCATTCTCACTAGTTTGTTCGCACACCTCGCTCTCGCTTTAAAATGCTGCAACTCGAGCTTTAAACAAATATGTTCTCCTTATGTAAACATGACTCTTTCTCTTTTGTGCCCCGCATTTTTCAACTTCGATTAAGGAAAATTTTGCGTTCACTTCTTTGTTTTGAATGAATGCATTAGCAATTTAATATATTTTAGGGCCACCCAATAATATCAATGGCGATTTGGGGAAATAATCAGCTAAGATATCAATCTTAGCAACTTCTTTTTCAAAATTCACCAAGGAAACTAGGGAATATAAAGAGGAATATTAAACCGAATTTTCATCTGAAAGATACTTTTGAATATGTTTGGGTTTTCCAAAGTTTCGAGTTACACACGCTTGATAAGAAGTTAGAGGTAAAAAAGTGTGTGAAATTGAATCGTAAATATTGTTTCCTTTGCACAAGTTTTTAAACTGGAAGTACTTTAAAAGTTTACAAAATTATTTAAAACCTCAGCGAATATCAAATATACTTTGAAATATTGAAATGAGATTTCTGTGAAGATTGTCTAGTTTGACCATTAGAATTTCGATAGCGCCTGGTGCCATTCAAATTGTTCTTGTGTCGATTCTATTCGTTCGAATACTTTTAATTGATCGCATAACAATTTCTAAACACTTATATATGTGAGCAGAGCTATAATTATACTATAGCATTATAAGTATAACTATGCTGTCCCACGAGTTATTAACCACAACATACACTTGAACCAGAGTTTATTTACAATATGATTTCCGTAAGCTGAAAAGTATTTTGGAAAAATTCAACGGGTAGTGATTTCAGTCGATAGTCTAATTTAAGTTGCAATGTACTTGCATATCTTTTTTTGATTAGTTATTGTTGATATTTATTAATCAATCCCTCTTATTGATTCAGCTAATTAAATTTCTAAACTTTGGTTGCCTAAGTGCTACTAGATACATTTTTCTAATTCTTATTTTCAACTAATCCTATTAATGTTTCCGAACGATAGTCTACAATTTGAAATTAGTTTGAAATTCTAAAAATTTAATCTTTTGTATACATCAATTAGCAAAATAATGTTAATTTATCATAATACATTTTTATTATAAGTCAAAGGTAATAAGGTTTTTGAGGAAGAGGAATGAAAATTTAAACATAAATATGGCGGGGCAAAACTAAAGCAGTTAAGAGAGTTTATTTATTTCGGCAGTGTTATGAACCAAGTTGGTCCAGTCAAGTGTTTCGGATTTAGGGGGAAACTGAGATTTAATTATAAGGAGCAAATGGGAGACAAAAATGTCGATAAAGGGTGTAAAGGAATTGCTCGTTCAAGCATTAATACTGAGCGTAGTTAATTAAAGCGCGAAAACATGGTCATGGAGCTGGATGATAGTTGTACATTAGAGGCTTATAGAACATTCGTGTGAAGGAAGATAGAAAGGGTGAAATGGACAGTAAGGTAAACGTGGAATTTCAAAGAATGGTGGGGAAGGAGAGAGAATTGTTGGGATATGCAAATGCAAATGTATATTTATTCATAAATAAATAAATATATTATTTCTATAATGTAAATGGACTAACTAGTCGACACAAACACAGAAACTGAAACACATAAAAGAGGGACTCACTGGTTCTCGAATTTTCGGTGGTGCGACCACCTTTCTCAAGAGGAATTAGGAACAAAACAGGCAGAGGAGGGCCCGGAAGTGGTGGATGGAAGGAGAAGGGGGGAAAAAGGGGGAAGAGAGGGGAAAAAGAGGGGAAAAAGGGGGAAAAGGGGGGAAAAGGTGTTCTAGGTGAGAGGTTTGGAGGGGTAGTGTTAGGCGCGGGAATTTTAAAAAAGGTGGGGATGATATGGAAGTTGTTGGGGGCGGAGGGAGATGAAATTATGTATATAAAGGGGGCAATTAGTGTCTAATATGGGCGATTCCAGGAATCCAAGAGCCAGGTGAAAGCTAGCTCTAATGTTTTGAGTTTCAGTGGAGGGTCTGAGTGTGGGAAAATAGAAGTTAAGCTCAAGTGGTTAGAGCATCGGCAAGTTGAAAGATCCGGTGTTCAAGTCCCGCTCAAAGAAATATTTTTGCACTTGTTATTTGCTCGATCCGCCTTCCCCACCTCTCCTTCGTTCGTCCTTTATCTGTGTTCCTATCCCTTTTCCTTATATCTATTTCCATGTGAATGAATATTTGATTGCTTTGTGGCGGGATTTCGTGTTTGTATGTGTGTGTGTGTGTATATATATATATATATATATATATATATATATATATATATATATAGTATATATACACACACACAAATGGAGTGCGTTCTGTATTTAGCAACCTTATTCAGAGGAAATACATTTCCATGAATAAAACCTAAAATATGATTGTTATTCATAATACCGAATCCAAATTCATTTAAACACGTAGGTTAAAATTTGAAGAGTCCTAACTGAATTTGAGGCAATTTTCATGAAATCCCTTATTAATTTTCTCAATCATCGTCATTAGTATTTCAATCCTAGAATTGGTTTACTGCAGCTACTACATTTTACTCTTATTAGAATGCAAGGCAGCACATTCTAGGGAGAATAATGTGGTGGCGGTTTCCCGTTGCCTTCCACATCGCAGTACTGCGTCCGTTACCGTAAACTTCTCTCTCGCCCGCAGCTGTGGCAGCCGATGCCGGGCCGACCCGCTCGGTCTGCGCCAACAGTGCCTAATGGTGAATCTGCTGCCTCTCAACATAGGCTCAGGGTAGCTGTTTAGTAGGAGTCTATTTCTCTCGTTGCCTTTTTCCGAAATACCATTGTTGTGTACTTTCTGTTAATGTGTGATAGTTTCGTTCCGAATAACCATCAAGAAACTTTTTCTAAACTGGAAAATGTTTGCGGTCACTGGAATCGAGATAGCGACTTCGGCTCGACAGGCAGGCGCGCTCCCTCCGACGCAAGACCCATTATAGAAACTTAGAAATTTACTAAATAGTATATTAAATTATTAAGTTTTTATCGTGAGTCTTGAGTCATTGCGCGATTCATTGACTTATTTAATCACCGTTTATGGTATCACATTGTATTAATGAACGAGACCCCGTTTAAGATTGGATTAATTGACATTTTTGTATCTTTTAAATGCAGACACCTTTGAAACCTCTGCTGGCTCTTCTTAGATGGGCGATTGAATGTTTTCGGACAACCCTTGTAATTAGCTCCAAGAGGCCACGCCAGCTGTACACTTGACGATTTCAGGGGTGCAATTAATTAACACCAAAATGGATCACTAAGCTCCCAAAAAAATGGATTTCCAGCTGAAGGCCACAGAAGGTCGTTCTTTATCTTTGGGGAGAAAATGTCCTCTCAAGGTTTTTCATTGGGCGTATTTCGAACCCCAATGCATGATGCGATATTACGTATAACGGATTTATAGATGAACAGTGATGAAATTTAAAGTAAAAAAGAGGCAAAATCTGAAACTTTGAGAAGGGGAAACTCACGAGTTCAAGAAGTGAACCAACTTTGTTGAAATGTCGAGCACTTTCCAGAGAAACGTGAATATTTTTTTAAGGCATGGGGGTCGGACGACGGTTAACTTAACACGTTACCCAAAGTGCTTGGATGTGAGCGGCGATTACTAAGGAAGGTGGTGTAGGTTCGTGGAAAACTATATAAGCATAAATGATAACTTCTACGAATGTATATTTTATATGACCAAACGGCCTTAATTTTCTAAAATTCCTTGTTCTCTCTCGGATATGGTTTGGTTATTTTGGTCGTTCCTGTCACTGGTGGAGGGATTAAGGGGGCAAAAGCTGCTAGGAATTATTGATCAGTCAATTGGCGTAATTGTAATCATGAGGTCCTTAAAGTCGAGCCTCTACTTAAAAAAAAAGTTGAGAAAGTTTCAACGTACCTCTATAATTGCATGTAGTAGAGAAGGTCTTCATGGTAACTCGTAATATTTCAGCATGTGCGCGCTCACAAAAAACTCACTCATATTTCCTTACATTTCGGGGGTATCGTCGAACATAATGAGGAATGAGAGGGAGTGAGAAAGAGAGAGGGAATGAGGATGATGGGAACCTTCATCCCTTTTCACCGTGACCTCCTTAATTTCCTTTTTCATGCTTCATAAAATGTCTCTGGTCGTTAACGAACAATATGATGGGTAGGAAAACAGAGGAGTCCCTAAATGATCGTAAATAATGTCCTGTGAAGTGCGTCCTCTTATCTTTTTGACGATGACGGGAGGAGATAAGTGGACGGAGTGGGTGAATGAGTGAGAGGGGAAGGTGGGGGGAGGGGGGCGTAAGGGGTGGATAGCTCGACATTTTCATCGGAATAATATCGAGGTCGCTTGACCTATGTCCTTTATCGAGTCGTTCTGTCTGCGAAATAAATTAAAGCTAGCAAAAATATCATCCATTGTTATATAGTAGCTCTTTCTTCTCTTTTTTCCGCCATGACGATTGCCTTCATTACGGGTAAATTCAAAAAAATCAAAATCCTGCTTAGTGGGTGTAACTCCTGCATTCACGATCTGCGTGAACTTTTTCCCTTAATTAAACGTAGAGTACTTTAGAGTTTACAGAGGATATTTTTTCCACTTTTTAGGAATAAGTTCTAGAATAAAGTTTCTGATGGCCTCGGTAAAGTTTTATCGTGACGAAAAATTGAATTTAAATTAGATGTACTGGACTCACTCCGGTAGCTGACAATTTTAACTCCGCGAAATTATTGAATATTTCTTTATGAAATAATGTGTTATCTTTTCCAAAGAATCATTTAAAAATGAATTACTATCCGCTGAAAACATTGTTACCTTTCTGATTGGCTTTATCAATGTGAACTTGGATCGTGTATGACGACTTTAAACTAAAACTTTTCTTTGACATTATACTTTAATAGGTGAAAGGTGTTTAAATAAGAGCTCATTAAATAGGAGTTCTTTAAAATACGAGTCATAAACTAGTGCAGGTGAAACAGTTTATTTATCTCAGAAGTGTTATGAGCAAAAACGATCGAAGTAGTTGGGATATAAGAAAAAGAATTGCGTTAGGCAAAGGAGATATCACAAGGAGAAGAGAATTAAATACTCGGGCGTTGAGTAAAGAAGTTAAGAAAAGACTTGTTAAAACTTTGATGTCGATCGTGTTTTTGTATGGCGCGGAAACATGATCATTGAAGCAGGATTGAAAGAGTAGATTGGAGGCTTTCAAATTGTGGGTTTGGAGAAGGATGGAGAAGGTGAAGTGAAGAGAAAGGAAAACAAGCGAGGAAGTCATAAGAATAGTAGAGGGGGAGAGAGGACAAGTGGGAGATATTCAAAGGAGGTAGGAAAAATGGATGCAGAGGGTTTTGATTAGGAAAGGAATGTTGAGTACTGTGACAGAAGGGAGAGGGAGGATGTTATTGAAACGAGTAAGAGGCAGTAATAGGATAGAGATGTTGGGCCGAATGAAGGGAGGAAGGAAGTATACGACATTGAAGAGGGACTTAATGTAGTACCCAATTTCAGATTTTGTTAATGGGTAGGAGAGCGAAGAAAGGTATTGCTATGCAATTGTCAATGCAGTGTCGATCCTAAACCTACTTTAATTGGTAAAATACACACTTGATATATGTACAATAATGATAGGTTAAAGATAGATAAAGATTATTGTGAACGAGAAGTGCATTCTTTTAAAGGGAACTCGAAAGAGAAAATTGGGAATAGTCCAATAAGTATGATATTTATAGGACGTACTACCTTTTAAACTAAGACAAAGCGCCTAGAGAGCTATCATTGGTGAAATGATGCGTACGTCATCATTTTCACTCGGTTTTTTTAGACTCCCTTTTATTGGGACCAGGAAAATTTGAAATTATTTTCATTTAATACTCTTCATTGCTAACATTCTGTTTGCTTTCATTTATGATGATTGTTTAATAATACGCTCATCAGTAAAAGTCAGAGTATGGCATGACCGTTAAAATACTATTTAATTAACCGGGTGAATGTCAAATTCCAATTCGAGTGTGAAGCTTAGTTAATCATGATCCATGGCCAATAAAAAGGCATGTCCAGGGTATAGAATGATTATCTTTTGATTTATGTGTCATACGCAGGAAATAAAAATATTGCTACCGTGCTAGCCAATTAAGTAGAATGGATTGTATTCTATTTTGCACAGCGGTGGCATTTTTTGAACTTTTATGAAGAAATTTAGATTAAAAGGGAATTAGGTGACACTAAATAGAGATTGAGATAGAAACTTAAAACTGTCAGTTAAACGAATTATCAATTTAACAGAATCATTAGATGTGTTAATGTTTCTACACAAATTGCCATGTTATTCATACCGATGTTTGAATAATTGTCAGTTTCATTCCGCGTAAACAACATTTTACGCCGCGTAAAATCGTGAGATTCGCGATGTATTGGAACGTACGATAATCGCATATAACATTTATTTGCTTATTTATTTATTACCGGTCCGTCCTTGGACTAATTGTGTAACTAAGGATAAAATATAAATAAGTATAACTATACATATATGTCTATTAATTAGAATTTTGGAAGAAATGAAAATATAAAATCGAAATTGCCGGCAAAAATTCAATTAGTTTACTTTCGTACTCATGGAAGTCCACCCCCACAATGAGCCATTGATATAGAGAAGGGGAAAAAGGGAATTATCCATGTAATTTTGACGAAAATTTATATGGGCTGCCGATTCGCTTAGATCACGTACTAGGTTACTGAGTTGATGTACGATTTCCGATGCAGCTTTCCCGTACGAATTGAAGACAGATAGCTTATGATTATAGCAGTGTGTATGGCACTAACGCCATATTTTATGTTTCAGTTTCATTTTTGAAAGCGTAAAAAGGGTTGCTAACATTATGGCGGCATCTATTTACTCGTACATGTCCTTAAGTAGCATTAGTTGAGGAGTCGTGAGCCCTTGCAAATTGAGGATGTGACATTCATGACTTCCGTTCAGTTGTTTTTGTTCGAGTTTTCAATCCATATGCTATTAATAACATGTTGCAATTTTCTTATAACTTGAGACTATCTGAGATTCCACAGTGACAATTTAAGCTTTCGTCAATTGGCTTACCTCGTGCCAAAGTCAGCAATTAATATTTTAAAGCAAAATTTCAATTATGGTTTATATTTCGGTTATATTGTTTGTAAATATTAAACCCGCGTGGAACATTAGGAATCTTTATGTCCAATCCCATCGATTTTACTTCTTAAATGACTGTCTCTGTTCAATAATTAATTGGGGTTTAATATTATTTTTCGTATTACGTTCGTACGTAAGTTAAAAATAAATAAGTTTGTTCATTATTTTCTGATTGCATCAATAATTTGTTTTGTTATTCTTTTACATAAAATAAGCACTACAACCCCTTAGCTTTATCATTTTCTGTAATGTCTTATCACCTAATCCCTTTTTAACCATGGTATGCTATTTACCCATATCAATCTTTAGATGCCAGAGAGCGGACGCTTCCTCTCTCGGCTTGCAAATATGGCAATGTTTTTAGTGTATGTATATCTAAGGATTGTTTATTTACAACGAAATTAAATAATAATTCTATTCGATCAAACTGCACTGCTTTAAACCCCTCGTTGTAAATGGCTGGATGAAAAAAGGGCGAAAAGAGAAGAAGAAAGGGATCGTTTGGGAAGAGAAGGAGGAACTGACTGAGCGTGATGGGAGTAAGGAAGTATGAGGTGAAGGAAAGGAAAGTAAAAAATGAATAACAAAACGGAGTCTAAAGGGAGGGGGGTGGATGGGAGTAGGAAGGGGTTAGAAGAGAAGCATCTCCGTCACCCGCCGAGATATTTACGATGTTCCAAAGCCAACAGAGTCCCCCCTTTCTTCCACAGGCCCCTCCCCCTCCTGCCCCCTTCCCTCTCAAGAGCTTGATATGACGTCAAGGGTGTGGCCCACCCTAATACTCCTTCGGGGGAGACCCTCCTCACCTTCACGCAGCAGAGTCCCCTGCCCTCAGCTCCCCCCACTCCCGAGAACTCCCCTGCCGCTCCCCCATAAAAGGGAAGGTCTACGCAGGGTCTGCCCGTACTATCCCCTCCCTTCATTTTCAGCCCCCATACCCTTCTGCCCATGCACCTAGCAATCTCCCCCACACTTACAAAACCATTCCTTCATTTCCCCCACCGGACCCCTTCCCCCTCTCCAAACCCCTCTCTTCCCTCCGAGGGGATGGAACCTCCTCTGCTTGTATTATTATGACTTTTTTTTCTTCCATCCCTCAAAACCAACTCATTTTCCACTCCACATGCTCTTATGAGTTCTCCTGGCTGCATCAAGCCCCTCCTCTCTCCTCGACAATGTCTTTTTAACCCTTTAAAAGAGATTGGAATGTTCCCAAGAATACGTTTTATGGAGTGAATAACAGCGAAAAAATAATGCTGCATTTCGCATTTTGATTTTATTGTGATCGCAACGGATGCATGGGTCGTTTTATTATCATGTGATTGTATTCCTGTTCACGCTTTTAGTTTGTTGTATGAAAAACTTTGGATGATTTATTAAATGCGTTGCGATTTTTTTAATAAAATGTTTTAATAAAACCTCCGTTGGACAGTTTAGCTAATCATTTCTTTATATTTAACCGTAATGATTGAAATTGGTAATCTTTGGTGTACACAAACGTGGTATTTCTTTTTTCTTTAATAAAGGTCTTCCATTCATTTCTACTTTTCTCGAGAATATATTTTCGTTTCGTTTCACCATTGCCGTGTGACGGTATTGCTAAAGTGATGAACTTCTTTCCGTAAATCGTAAAAAGATATGCATTACTTAGGGTATTAAGAATTTAAAGAAAATAATTATTGATCAAAATTAAGTACACTTGACACTTATCCACTCAATACAATTCAATTTAAATATATTCAGTTGCTTTTCTAACTTGAACCCAGTTTTTCAAACCTTATTCACTGGGCACCCATTCGTCAGTTGTACATATTGGGCCTGGTAATTTTTTTCGCGTACTTCGTTTTCCAGTGTGGTTTCTATTAGTTTTAGATCATAGTTTTTATATGCTAACTATATCCGAGGCATATTCATAAAGTAATAGCCGTCTGCTCATATCTAAATTTTGGCGCTTGGGAACACAGTTTTACTCCAGCAGCGCCATATACTGATTCATTGATAAGCTATAGCAGCATTTGTTTTGTTTCAGAAGTCGTTTGCTTGTCCGTGCGTGCAAACAGAAATGTCCGCGACAAGCGTTGATCCCGCCGGCTGTGAAGTGCGTCCTGTCATACGATTCCTGTATGCAAAAAGATTGTCAGCTGCTGAAATTCATCGGGAGTTATGCCTAGTTAATGACTTACAGTAATGAGTGAAGGAAATGTTAGACAAGGGTGCTGTGATTTAAAAAATGGACGAACAAATGTCCATGACGAAGAACGAAGTAGCAGGCCCAGTATTATTACCGATGAAATTGTTTCGCTAGTGGAACAAAAACTACGATGTGATCGTCGATTGACAATTAATGGCCTGGCTGGTCAACTTCCTCAACTTGGACGCACTACTGTCTACAATATTGTCACGGATAACCTAGGATACCACAGATTGTGTGCAAGGTGGGTACCGAAAATGCTCACCGACCACGGCCTATATTTATATATATATGTGTGTGTGTGTGTGTGTGATAAAAAAATGATGGTTTTCGCCACGGTTAATGACTTGAATAAGGTTCAAATTTCAGGTACTTCTGTTGCTAAGAATCCGCAAAGATCGATTCATTTTTTCGGGGAAGCATTACTAATGACAAATTGGTTGCTTGTTTACATTTTAAGAGGCGATCAAATAACATTGTGCTTCTAGTTGTTTCGAAGAAAAACCAGGAATTGTTTCGATGAAATATTTGACGCTCATTTCCATTAATTAAAATCTTTTTTTAATGCTATTTTTTCTTTTATGTAGGCTACTAAGTAACGCTGAGCTCTTGCTAGTTCTTGATCATTTAATTCTGAAAGCATAGTCGTTCAAACAAAAGAAATGTTTAAAATTGCTAAGCTATTTCAATTTCGCAAAATGAACCGTTGCGATATTATGTGTGGATCAACATAGACTTTAAATGCATATGAATGATTTATTAGGAATATCTTTTCAATGGAGAGTATTGCCATTATTGATACAGTGGTAATGGAAGAAATTTGTAGGGGAAGTATCAGTGTTTCATGAGTAGCCAAACCAATGAAAAAATGGGAGAAAAAAAGGGTATAGACTGACAAGTGGACTTGAAATTAAAGTAACACACGAAATGTCCCTGGAAAGAGAGAGGAGGACTTATGTCAAACTATAAAACAATCGGAGGTAATTGATTCATCCATTTCCACGGAGCGACCGCAACGACAGAAAAAAATCTCCAAACACTCAGGAGTCGGGAAGCATCAATGTCCTCCAATACGTTGGTGCTAAAGGTCAATGGATAAGTATTCGAATGTACCTACGCAGGAATTGTATGTACTCGTGTAACTTGGTTCAAACGTACAATTTATACATATATACTGTAAGCAAACGGATATGCATATAAACGTGAGAAGATTTGGGATTTTCGAAGGAAACGACTGAAATATTTCTGCGGAAAAGAATCATCCCTCGGCCGAGCGGAATGATGGCGTTAGGAGGAAAAACGCGAAAAAATAAAATAAATCGAGATCGTGAAAAAAATGAATAGAACTGAGCATATCCCCTTCCCCATGGCGTAACAATGCCGAAAAAGATGGGAATCTCTCTCTCCTCCTCCTCTTCCCCGTTGCCTTCGTAGTGTATTCAGAAAATGATAACTGTAACGGATGGAAAGATGCAGGACCCCCAACTCCATGGTCGAGCGTAGTCATCTTTCATATTTTCCCTCCCTCCGCCATTGCCGTTCGTGCGAGGAAGTTAAATTACCAAGGACGGGGGCGCGTGGTCGTGCATTCCTATTTATGCTAAGCTCGGCATGAACTTCGAAGGAGGGAACATCGAAGAAATCTTACCTCGTGCTCGGTTCGAATTTGGAGATCGAAGAGGGGAACAATTGTTTTCTTTTTTCTCGGGAGTGAACAGATCCAAATTCTTAATTCAACTGCTGCAGTATTCTCCAATGAGATCAAAAGTCTTGATTTGTACTCAAACCATTCACGTCCTCTCATAACAGTAGCGGATATAGAAAAATCCTAAGCAGGGGGGAGGGGCGAATTTTTATTCGTTCAACGTAGATAGTTCAATAACACCTTGGAAAAATCAGGAGATACCTTAAAGAAAAAATATATATTTAAACACACACACACAAACACACACACACATATATATATATATATATATATATATATATATATATATATATATATATATATATATATATATGTGTGTGTGTGTGTGTGTGTGTGTGTGTGTGTGTATATGTTTGTGTGTGTGTGTATATGTTTGTGTGTGTGTGTGTGTGTGTACCTGTTACATACACATAGACGCATTTTATATTATAAGATAGATGATCCTATTTATCTTCTACTTGTCGCGATGATTTTCTCTTTATTTCCTATAGTATATCTTCATTCAATTTTTCGCAACTAGAGACTACCTTCATGCTGAAGAGAAAGCCTTCTTTCTTCTTACTCAATCCCTTTTAGCCAACATTCTCCAATCTCTTATTGTGGTCTTTATAATAACGCTACATTTTGAAATTTCTTCCAAAGTATTCTTCTACCTCTTTGAAATTTCCTGAAATGCAGAAAATGAAATCAGGCTTTGAATTATGCAGTAGTCAATTTGTGGAAAGAAATATTTGACCTCGAAATATTTTCCTCAGTTTTGAATCACAGTTCAGATTGTTTTCGAGAGATGATTTAGTATCATTACTTTAATATCAAGTGTAGCATAAACGGTCCTTTCTATAAAACAAGCGTCGATAATTACTAAGAAGTGTTTTGTTTCAGTAAAGCGAGATAATCATCTTATGTTCTACAACATCAGGAATTTATGCTGTGTTGATATGTCAAGATGAAAACTAAATATTTGTTTTTCCCATGAAATGATAGGTCAAACATTTGTGAATTGAATGCTAATGGCCGAAAGAAAACCCCGATCATCAATCCGCTATGAGTAAAATGAATGACCAGAATTCCTTCGATGAGAATTTTTCTCATAGAGAAATACAGTTTTCCCGAAAGACTTTTCAAGAAAAAGTCACTAATTCAGTGAAAAAAGTTTGTACTTGATGCTAGCTTTATTAAAAGAATGCTTACAGTGAACCTTTGTTAAATCCATGAAATCGGAATAAGTAAAACTGCTTCTGCAAAAATTCTGTTCCTCCCGAGATTCGTCTCGATCGTAAGGGCTCTAGCTCGTTCGGTTACAGCGTTTAAAAAAATGTCTTGTGTACAAGGTTTAGCCACCCTCCAATATCAAACATCCTCCGATTCCGTGTTCTTTCGGAAATCCCATAAAATCACGTTGAGCCGTCGTCGCCTGAGGAATGTCCAAAGGGGGCGTAGTAGCATTTTTTTATTTCCGAAGGATAAAATTAGGGGGGCAGGAAGGAGGCTTTCTTAAACCTTATGGCCAAGGGTTGCATCACGTGGGAAGGAAAGGGTGGCCCTTAAAGCCGTAGCTTGCGGCTTTCGTCGGAACGCCATCGGCTCTCCGATTGTTGGGTACTGGAACTAAGCCACGGAGAGTGCTCTCTGGGCACGTGCGCGCCGCCTTTTGTCAGACATAAGAACTAGGCGAGAAGGAGGAATGGGGTAAAAGCATGAGTAAACAAACGTGTATTTTCCTTCGGGGAAAAAAAGGCACTCATGTTTCCCACTCCATTTTTTTCATGCCTTGGTTAACTTGATTCGATTGATTGCACGATAGGGATTTGTTTTCTATGCCCTTCTATCGACATGCAGAATATGCGATCGATATCGGTAAAATTCTCTGTTTGCCAAAAAAAAGATGCCCCTTCTATTTGAGTACCCAAGTTTGTTTGAATGGCATTCTACCATAAAGGACGGGCTATGCCATTTTTTTAATCGGAATTTGAAAAAAATAAATAAAATTCGAAATCTAAAGATGCCATATGGTCCTGCTAGAATTATTTACAGCGACGGAAACTAGATGGAAGCTCGAAAGGCTTTTATTTCTTTGCTCCGCCACGGGACTCACCAAAATATTATTTCGAATCCTACCCGGTTACCAGGCTAAGCGATGAGACTGGCTTGATGCGCGACGACACTTTGCGCTTTAGGGTGATATTGTTTACCAGAGGGGACTTCGATACTGCGAAGAGTAATGCAATGGGAGCGATTTCTTGGTGCTCTCAGTTAAATTTTGAGAGTCTCTTTCTTTTGATTTTAACCCCTTGAAATATTTCTATTTTTACGAAAATTCGAGGCTCGATTTTTCAATAAAAATTTATTTTGAGTCTTTCGTATCAATTGAATAAGAACAAAATTATTACGTTAATAACTCTCACTTTCATACGCGCGTACGCACTTGACTGGAATTTGATAGAAAACAGGTAAAACGATATTCATATAGCGAGGTCCAAATAATTATTTTAACTGATGCTTAACAATAAGCAGGATCACTTCACTATTGGACTTTTCATTAATTTGTTGAAATCTATGATGAAGTTTGGAAAAATTTAATCATTATTAAATTTTTCGAAAAGATGTAATATTTTCTGCAACGTTCGTTGGTACAATTATGTTTAAAACTAGCGTTGAAGGAGCTCATTGATTCATGATCTGACATGTTCTTAATCTTCTAAATTGCCTTTTTTCTAGAAAAGAAGTGTCGAAATATATCACATCGTTATTAACCTAAAGAAATTTGTAAAACATTTGGGAACCTTTTCTGCCAGTTAACCTCCTAAATTACCGCTGATGAAACAATAATATAAAATTAAAACCTCGTATTAAAATCTGGAAAAGGAGGATAGACTTTTTCGCCTGGCAACTAATATTTACTAGTTCATAATAAAACTATGAACTGGCATCTTGCGAGATATCGGTAGATAAACGCTTTAGCAGTGAAGTGAAACGACCTGATATTTTAGAGAAAAGTAACTTATTCTTAAATATAAAGTAATCCAATGGTTTTTCATGACTGGTCATTAGTTTTTTCCAAAAATCATTATTAAAAAGTAACACTTTTAGAGATAAATATGATGAAGACATTTCACTGTCGGTCGGAGAAGTAGCATTCGTCGTAAGGATGAATTAAGCGTGCAATTAGGGTTGCAAATGTCCTCAATTCATCACGTTTCTTTTTATTTAAGTTCCGTAAAACGTCGTTTAGTTGTTCCCACATCACAAATTAAAACATTAACCAATGCATGAACACAACTCATTTTTGCTGTAATGCCATTCTGGCTATATTGTTAAAGCTATTCACTCCATTTCTCTCTTTCTTAAACCACAAATCTCCTTAAATGTACATCTATCATCTTTAGTTCAAAGTGCGACTAAACGGTGACAATATTACAACCGAATACAGTAGCGCATTAAAATAAAACTGTAATAAAGTATTTTCAATTGCACTTAGTACATATTTTAATGAATTGGCGTTTTTCCTTCAATTACTTTCGTCTGATACTTCCGCTTTCGGATCATTATGCATTTGTAGTCAAACGGATAAGACAATTTATATAAACAATAATGTACATTTCCTTATATCTACGTGATGGGACAGCAAGGAACATTCTCGCTTACTATCAATGCATTTTTATGACACCGTAATAACTATAATATAGATAATTGAAATTCCCTACCTGTTAAATGTCAGTAATATAAACAATATGTGTTGAAACAATACTTTGAGAACTATTTAGTTTTCATGGAAGGAAAAAAGATCCTCGAGGAACGTTTTTCCACCTATTGAATTGTTATTCTTTTATCCAATTTTCAACATTCTTATGGGGATTAATAGGAATATAACAAGAAACAATAGATTTCACTCTTCGTGTATTATTATTAGGTAATCTACCGGTTAAGGTAGGTTTTTGGATGGACACAACTATCAAATACATATTTTGTAACTCCAAACAAAACCCAATCCAGCAACCTAAACTACATCAGGTCCCTCTTCATCTCTGTGTACTTCCTTCCTCCCTTCAACCCATCCAACATCCCAATCCTGTTCCTACCCTTTCCACGCTTGCCCAACATTCTCCCCTCTATTACCTTCTTCAACATTCCACTACCGCTCAGTACGCCTTTCATCCATTTTTCCTGCCTCCATAGGATCTCTCTCAACAAACCCCTCTCCTCACCCACCATCTCCAGTACTTCCTCATTTGTTTTCCTTTCGGTCCATTTCACCTTCTCCATTCTTCTCCACACCCACATTTCAAAAGCCTCCAATCTACGTCTATCCTCCTGCTTCAGTGACCACGTTTCCGTACCATACATACAGCTACGCTCCATATCAGAGTTTTTACGAGTCTTGTCTTAACATCTCTACTCAACGTCCCCGTCATCAACTCACTCCTCCTTGAGAAAGCCTCCTTGCCTAGCGCAATTCTTCTCCTTACGTCCCTACCACTTTGACCGTATTGGTCCAAAACACTTCCGATATATGTAAACTGCTCTACCTGCTCTATTTTTTCCCCGCCTATTTTAATATTTAGCTTAGCTTTTTTCTTTCTGGAAAATCGCATAACCTTTGTTTTTATTAATATTGATTCTCATCCCATATTTATCGCACTGAACCTTCAATTCACTCAGCAATGTTTGCAACCCCTTGGCTGACTGAGCAACTAATGCTTGGTCATCAGCAAACCTAACCGATTTTACAAATTCCCCTCCGACTTTCATTCCTACCTCCAGTTCTTCCCATGCCTTTTTATTCATTTCCTCTACATATACGTTGAACAGTACCGGTGACAATGGGCAACCCTGCCTTACACCTCTTCCTAACACTACCCATCCGGACTCTCCGTTCCCCAATCGCACCTGAGCAGTCT
Source organism: Hetaerina titia (assembly GCA_037158775.1). Lineage (NCBI taxonomy): Eukaryota > Metazoa > Arthropoda > Insecta > Odonata > Calopterygidae > Hetaerina > Hetaerina titia. The sequence goes on from CM073778.1 coordinate 87,936,254, forward strand.
GAGGCATGTACAGGTTGCGGATCAGTCTCCTGTCCTTTCTCCTTTCTCAGCTGAAGGAAGGAAATATATAGATAGTTTTCCCTATTCCTTTTCCTGGTCGTCTATGCGTATCTTTTATGCGTTCCTCTGTATATGTGTGTGACTAGTGAGTCCCTCTTTTGTGTGTTTTGGTTTCTGTGTTTGCTGTGACTATTTAGTGAGTTATATATATATATATATATCTGTATATATGTGTGTATATGTATATGTATATATATATATATATATATATATATATATATATGTTCATTCACACACATTCACATAGGAACGCATAAAAGATACGCGATACGCATAGATAACCAGGAAAAGTTATAGGGATAAGTTAACTTCCCTCTCCCTATTGTCGAACCGTCCAGACTGAGTACAGTTGGGTGGTGGAGAGACCTTTCTCCCATTTCTGAGAAAGAGCGCAGGAAACGGGAAAATGTACACCAGGTTTTAACCTCTTCTTCAGTGTATGCATGGGTAGCATAAATACTAAATAACTAGACGTGAAAAATGTGTGTTAACAGCATAGCAGATGTTTTTCCATCAATCGTGGCACATTTTTGGGTTTTAGAGAAATTTCAATAGCGCCGAATATAAAATATTACGTAAGTGTATTATTATGATTTGGTCGTCTAATATTTAAAGTACATTTCGGATGGGCACATCACTTTATCCCCTAACACACCTACATTTCTCATCCCCACCAAAAAACCAATTAATTCATCCCTGTACACGTTCTACCTTCATTTATTCCGTCCTCGGACCTCGCTGTCCTTACGTTCTTCCCTTCGTCACAGTCTTGTATGACTATATAAGATGCGGAGACACTATATAGGGTGTGAAGACGTGATTCATTCAATTATATTGGAGACCAATTATGCATTAGTTGCCAAGTTAGCCATTGAAATTAAGTTATTTTTAGTGCATCACATGACTCTTTGGTGAGCTGACGATTAGGAAATATCATAGGGATAAAACTAATCAGACGAGAATCCAAATATATGTGATTCTTATGAAATGGGAATTTCGAATTAAAACATAACAATGGGACCAAGCGTACCACAGTAAATGCGTAAGCTCAATAGTATGTGTCTGTTAAGGAAGTACCTTGACCATTAAGTGGAAATTTTCCAAAGGAGGATGGAACTGATAGAAGTCAAGGTTTCTAAAAACGGGAGGAAAATATTGGGCAAGAGTTACTGAATATGTTTTATGCTGTGCTTGTTCAGCATTTGCTTTTATATTGTTGGTTTTTCATAGAATATAAACTTTATATGTTCATCTTAGTCTATGATACAATAAGGCACGGTCATTAATTCCGTAACGTGCCGTGAATGATACCAGGGATTTCGTTAAAAATAGCGATTGATTTAAAATTTTTGCACATCTCACTATTATTTGTTTATTTTAGTTCGTAGATATATTCTTTTCCATTTGTAGCTGTAGTAAAGTTAATGAAGCTAGTAATGAATTGTAATGATGAACGAGTAGGTTGACTAGTAACTGGAACCTCGAAATTAAAAAAACGTGCATATTTGATGCAAATTATGGGATCATCGTAAATATCGTATTTTGAAAAATTATATCTTAGTGTGACATACTTTTCTTAAATATCTACTGCGTTCATATGATCATTTAAGAGAAAAACCAATTAAACGGTTCTTGCCTTTTATCCATGCTCTGACCAAAGCGGTGAATCTGACCGCTTGTCATGTAAATTCGATTTGATTATCTGGCCGTTGGAAAATTATTAATCAGCCGCCGGTAATCGTTTATTAAAACAATCCCTCATCCCTTGTACTACTCCGCGAACGGAGTCGTAATTGTAAAATATGTATTGCCCTCAAAAGAGGTGACACCTGTTGTGCCATTTATCTTTACCCTTATTGTCAGTTTTTGGCGTTGGGTCAATTCAATAATGCCACATTCATTTCTCCCGGCGTTCAAACTCAAAATTAACAGAAATCTAGACACTTCTGGTAATTTACTTCAGTTTAAAAAAATAACCTCTCACATATGACCTAGAAAAAGCTGGAGATCTGCGTTTAGACAATGTATGGGGGATGACATTCTTACGCACTCCGATTTTTTCTTTAGATAATTTCATAAATGGACGTTTTATACGAGGCGTGTTCATAAAGTAAGACCCGTTTGGTCACAGGAAAAAATATACTCATACTAAACACATTTTATTGGCACTTTTAGTTAGCTACAAACCTACTTCACTTATCTACATAATCGCCGTTTACTTCTAAGCATTTTTCGTATCGCTGCACCAGCTTCTTTAACCCCTCTGCATAGAAACTCGCCGCCTGAGGGTTGAACCAATCGACAACGCCATTCTTGAGTTCCTCTTCGGTTTCGAAACGTTGTCCACCGAACCACTGTTTCACGTGCATGAAGAGGAAGTAGTCGCTGGGTGTAAGGTCAGGACTGTACGGTGGGTGGTTTAAAGAGTTCCCAAAGACCCAAAAACTCTCGTCCACTGGACATTCTTTGCTCTTTGTGGTGGTCGGTGAGCATTTTCGGTACCCACCTTGCACGCAATCTGTGGTATCCGAGGTTTTCCGTAACAATATTGTAGACAGTAGTGCGTCCAAGTTGAGGAAATTGTTCAGCCAGGCCATTAATTGTCAATCGACGATCACATCGCAGTTTTTGGTCCACTTGCGAAACAATTTCATCGGTCAGAATACTGGGCCTACCACTTCGCTCTTCGTCATGGACATTTGTTGGTCTATTTTTAAAATCACAGCACCATTGTCTAACCTTTCCTTCACTCATAACTGTAGGTTTATAAACTAGGCATAATTTCCGATGAATTTCTGCAGCCGACAATCCTTTTGCATACAAGAATCGTATGACTGAACGCACTTCACAGCTGGCGGGATCAAGGATTGTCGCGGACATTGTTGTATGCATGCACGGACAAGCAAACGACTTCTGAAACAAAACAAATGCTGCTATAGCTTCTCAATGAATCAGTAGATGGCGCTGCAGGAGCAAAACTGTGTTCTGAAGCGCCAATATTTAAATATAAGCAAACGGTACTTACCTTAAGAATACGCCTCGTATCATAACGTGGTCAAACTTTGATGGAGGATATTAAACCCCACAATAAGGTAGAATAATTTGTGCTTCGTTTTCAGTTGCAAGTTCGTCATCGTCAGCTTGCTTGTCCGTCTGCCAGTTTTATGGTAGCTCGATGTTGATATCACTCTTATGTGAAAGTTTCCATTTTATATGCAAATGTATTTAATTTTTAATGGCAATAACGATGTTGTGTATTCAAACTACAATTTCTTGAGTGAGTCATTCCACCAACCAAATTGTACACTGTGAACCTGAAAGATTTTTCTTCTTATGGCTTTAGACTTAGTCTAATGCCATATGAAGAAAAGTATAGAGTCCATAGTCTATTGATTCTTGTCCTTTTATAAGAAGGAATATCATATGGAATATTTTTGTAGTTTCTCTTAGAGTTTCGAAGATAGATTGCTATACTATTTTTGGATGAAAATTTTTAACCCAGATAGGCCATTTAATGTTGCAGCCTTGTAATGCAAACTCGCAAATTATTTTTTAAGTTAGTGTGTTTCATCTAGTTATTTCTACGTACATATTTAACATTTTCGGACTAATATGATCGACAAGAGTCAGCGTCAAGAGTGTCAGCGCACTTCAGTGGGGTACCATTATAGATTGCAAATTTCTTTGAAAGGTCATAATTGTTTTTGGAAATTGATTTCCGCAATCGCTCACTTTCAAGTTATTTCCTTATTGCTACTTTCCACCCAGAAGAGGAGTTCATCCTAAAACGGGGTTTCCGTACTGTAAATATTGTTAAGTTTTATTATATTTTATATATCTCTTGTGTGTCTAAACCTTAAGGAAATCTGGAACGGAAACATATAAAACTGAAACTGAACTTGTAAATTGAACTCTTGTTCCTGAATTCAGTATTCTTTATCGTCGTTACGGTTTTTGCTGTAACATTAGGTCAGTATTCGTCTCTACAGCATTGTTTTTTATATTATTCATTAAATCGAAATTTTTATAATATTTAACCTCCTATTAGAAAAAATCATTCATATTATTTTATCCCAGAGAAAAATTCTCTGTACATTGTTATTTCCGTTGAGTTTCGCCTACAGATTGGAAAAAATATACCCGAATTGAGTAATAATTGTATACAAAAATTCTCCTAGATCATCAGTATGTTGCCTATCATCCGCGCGATGTATTGCTGTTTAGTATGAGCTGGAATAATTCCGCCTTAAACCTTCGATCGATCAACCTCGTATTTCCTTCGACTACATTTGCGTGACAGGAAAGAGAAAAACGAAAAAAGGAACGCATTGGAACAGTATATTTTATCAATATGTATAGATGCACTCAGGTTTGTGCACAGTTAAAATAGATTGGCAAGGACGGGAAGCGATCCTAAGTGAAATTCGGCATGTAAGCTGATTACGGTTGAGTCCGTAGCGAACTGGTAGGTGGATCTGTGGGGTGGGATGTGGAGAAGGCGGGAAGGTTAAGCCCTGCCGCTGGACCTTCGCCGGGGGCAGCAGGATCGGATGGGAGTGTTTTCGAGGCTCGGCGAGACAGAGGAGGAGCAGAAAGAGCACCAAACTCACTCAAGTCTCCTTTTTTTGTTTTTTCGCGCAGAATCGACTCCCCGTCGATGCAGTGGCTGCTTAATCCCGACCTGATCCCCCAACCGACGGTCGCGAACCCTTACGGGATTCCCAATAAACACCCCGAAAACCATTCCTTCTTTTTTTTCAATCGAACAGATGTCGAGATCCCATGTTTTACTGGTGCATGGGTTATTTAGCGCGCGCGCGTGATTGTCGTCTTTTTTCATTCTCTTCCGTCTCTCTCTCTCTCTCTCCTTTCCCTCTCTCCCTCCCTTTTCCTCTCTCTTTCGCGCAAACGTTAATTTTTTTTGCTTTCCTCTTCAGCTGTCCATTTTGCAAAAACAAGTTCAACGATGTGATGGAGCGTGCGTTTTTTTCTATAGTACGTGTGTTCAAAAATTTCGGTCGGCAGCGAGTTTCTTTTTCACAATGAACTCTGGTTTGATTCTTTAATGAGCTGTGCGTGTTTTTGTGCTCTGGATCGGAATTGGCTGTGCGCGGAACTGGGAGCCGTAGCCCTCTCGTGCTTTCTCTTTTTTTGTTTAAAGGTTGATTAAATTATTCATTAAATTGCAAGATGTATGGAAAACACTAAAATTACGTAGCAATTTATTTATATGATAATATATTGAAGGCGTGGAGTAAGCGATTAGCATTTTCTGTTTTTCAAAATGCATATTTTTGTTTTAAAAAGATCACCATGCATCATGAGCCTATTCAAATAAGAGTGGTAATTTATGACGATGTTTTGTGCTTTTTTAATGTGGCCAAACGTTTCTTGACTTGTTTGAATTTGAGATAAATGATGTCTTGTCCAATTAATTGGTTCAATAAATGTGGTTTATTTTCATATTGATTAACATATACGGTGGCTGCGAGTCTTTTGGGTATTAAAAGCTCAAATTCCATTTGCCAATGGCCATAATTTTTGCTTACCGCGGTATAATACGCGTTCAAAGGCTTAGCTTTTTAGCTTCACGACGTCCACCCATTATTGCACCACGTAATTTACACTATTGTGCACATTTTTATGTCATACATTGTACAATCAGGTAACATTTCATATCGGCACTTAAACCTTTTTCCAAAGTATCTCCACGATCCTACACCCATCCTTTTCGGTTGAGCTTGCAACAACTACTCCAATCTGTAAGCAAGTAAATGTATTGATTTCATTGTCTGCAGCAAAGCAGCTTAGCTAGTAGTTGAAACGGAAGACATTAAAAACTCGATTGTCAATCGAAAATTCGGTACCTTCACTTCTAAGAGAAGCCTATAGCTAGTCATTCGCTCATCTTTAGAAGAGAATGTAATGTTTTTGTGAGTGCACGCCTTCGAAGTATTACGTGATATGCGTAGCTGAAACCATGAACAGGATAGTGAACATCGAATTGAAGTGTGGAAGTACACTTCCATGCGAAGGAAAACGACACCTTAGAGCAACTCTTAATTAGTCATGAGTGATACGTGTATGCTACTGGAATCTAAATTTATTACTTTTTAATGCATCATTGCCTTTTGCAAGCACTCAATACTTGTGCATACCACACCATCATTGGCTGTTCTGCCCCGTGGCAGGTTTACCTGTGGTGGACCTACATTCCTTCCTGTCTTCAGTTATTTCTTTGATTTATTCATATCATCTCATAATCTCTGTCATATCCAACACAATATAACTCTTTCTCACTAGCCGTCCCTTCCTCTCTATCGTTCCCTCTAACATAGTCTTGAAAAGGCTCTCCTTCCGCATACAATACCCGAACTAATTATACTTCCTTTCCTTAATTATATTTTCAAATTGTCTCTCTTCTTCAATCCTTCATGGTGCCTCCTCATTCTTTATTTTACACTCAACGACAGCCCGCAGGCGACTGAGGTTAGTGTCGGTCTGTTGTTAAGAGCCCCCTCCACCTTACCCTGCCAGGCAGACCCCCCTCCGTCGCTCCGTTCGCGCCAGAGGAAATCAGTTTTACCACTTTATGGTGCGACCCTGAATTCTCCCGACTGTTTCCATCCAGCATACTCCAGATCCACATTTATAATATTTCTATTCTTTTTACTACATGATTCTTTCAAATCTATGTCTTTGCTCCGTTCACTAATGTCAAATCCCTTTTCAGTTCCTTTTTTAAAGGTTCGTGGAGTATTTTCGTCTTCTTATTGAATCCCTCTTTTGTGCCATAGCTATTCTTGATTTGGTTTCCATGGAACAGGACATGTCTTCATTGATTCGATGATGACTTCCCGAATATTTAAAGCTCTCTACTTGTTTTATCACTTCACCTACCATTGAGATTCTGCTTAAAAAAATCTCATTATAAAATTCACATGATAAATTCACTAAATATTTATGGTTATTACACAAAGAAAATAAATTAAATCCTAAGGTATTGAATCGTCTTTCAATCATTGTTATTTTTATCTTATGTGAAATATATTATTATTAAAATCTAGGATAATGTCCAGCGATTCTTGTACACAATATTTTATGCTTAGCTATTATCCAGTTGGGCTATGAAGAACGCCTATCATTAACCAAGTTCATATCCGATCCGTTGTACATCTTTTTAAAATATTGATTTCTGCGCATTTATCCATTTGAACAATATCATGAACAACATCACCCTAAATTGTTAACTTCTTAAACGCATGCATCTTATTACCTCCTTCAAAAGTAAGTTTTATAGCTGTGTCAGTAGATGTCTTATAAGTCAAGCTCTTAATGTGGCTTGTAGGTAATGATACTTTTTTCATACATGGTGCTTAATTTCGTGGTGATTGCGACTCAAGTTCAAACCATAGAATTAACTGCTAAACCCTCGCCAATGCCTACAACTACGCGTCGTTATCAAGTCTGATTGACTGTAGTACAGTAAAGAGAGTTAAATAATTGTAAATATTTCTAAGCTCGACTTTTGGGAATTTAAAATAATCTCTAGTGTTCTTTTTCTAATGGATAAGGACTTCTTGTGGTTCCTAATTTTTCGCAGAGTTTTACTTTTATAGGCGTGGTCACTTTCTGTGACAAGTGCGTAATTGTGTTGGAAAATCGCTGGACACGGTGCCGCATCTTAGGAGGAACAATCGGAAGAAGAGAGAGGTTTCATGGATGGAATGTAAACGGGACTGGAATGAAAATTTTTCATCCTAGCGTTGAATTTCCTCTCATTCCTCCACTCAATTTCCTCTGCTCCCCATTCGAGCCGCGCGATAGGCTGATTGAGATGACCCGGGGATATCTGCGAAAGCGACCTCGTTCGCTCACTGACAAAAAACTCCGCGGGAGTGACGAAAAGGAATTTGAAAAGAGTTGCCCGTGATGATTCGGAATAACGGGAGGGCATCGGGTGAGCACAATACCGGTTGGAAAACATCGAACAAGTGCCCGCTGCGTGAACGCAATTTCAGGTTCGTCTTCATCGAGGGAAAAAAAGTTTCTTTGTTCTTTTTTTTGCAGATGTTAACATAACGCAAATAATATCACGTTATGTACATGTTCTTTCTATACTATAATAGTGTGAGGTGCTTGGAAGGCGTAAGCAACTTAGTTGAGATTTCCCATAGTGCTCCCTTAGCACAGAAATAACTGGAATTATAATTTTCTAAACATTTTAACCAACCTAATAAGTAATCGCCTAAGAAGCTACTTAAGCAGTATAGATAACTAATTAAATATTCAAATCCAAAATTATGGAACTTAAATTAACAGTAAAAATGTTTTTGAAACATTTCATTGACTAGTATAAACCGTGAACATTTCAACTTGAAACCGGTGGTACTAGGTTTTACTTAATTTACAGGAATCGACTCTGGTATAATGATATGGTAAATGAATGATTATTTACATTCAACCTGAGATGACATTGCATATCATGGGGTATCTCGCGATGGAATAATGTTCCTCTAATACCCTAATATCATTACTCGTTTTGATGCTGCTGTCTTAAGTGATTGGGAAAGGGTCTATATAGTAAACCATAATATTTCAAGACCAGTTGCTCATCGTTTTCCGCGCAAACCTTGCCTTCCTGCATACTGGAATGATTTTGTAGCTCTACTGGTTTGTTTAAATTAGTCTTAACGCCACACTTTTTCCTTCAACGATAAGAGGAGCCAGATTCAAGAGTCTCCCTTGGTTAGTACCTTTACACGATTCCTTAAATATGTTGATAAGGCGTTCCCGATGGTGTAGATAAGAAAAGAAATAAGCATTTGCGACCTCAAAATCGTCGAGTTGCGTCAGAAGGGATTGCCTCGTTCAGGGGAAGCGTTCGTGTTTCAAGTGAAGTCATTTAGAATAGTGCTCCCCCGACGAATATTAACATTAATTCAGGTGCAATATAATCGATAGGAGAGAAACCATATGGGCCGTGACGTACCAAACTAAAGGATCATTGGAAATTCCATTCGTTCACGGTGACTGTTCAATTAGTAACAAATTGGTAGTTTAATATAATGGGCTTATTTTTGTTATTGGAACATTACTTAAAATTTCTTTTTGTGATAAAATAATAGGTATTTGTTGCAAAATCATGAGCCTTTATTTCACTGGATTAATTATTAATATGCCTACCCATAATCTTCTAAGTATTTGGGTTTAATGAAGTCTAACTACTCATATACGAGTACATACATGTATATACATGTGTACACATATATTTATACTCATATATACTCATTCATATGGAAGTATATACATAGTTTTACTTACGGTATTTATTACGACAACTACGTTCTATATATCGCAAGAAATTTCTAATTTTTCGACCTTCATAATTTTTCTATTCATTCATTCATAAATTCTTCATGCCCTCATACTTTCTAAAAGCCATACTTCAAAAGCCATAAAGAACACCATCTTTCTTTACCTGCACACGTCTACGATTTTCGGGTTTCCCCTGGGAACATCTTGTCATCACTAACAAATTTTAAAACCTCAGGATTTTCGGTACATTGAACATAGACTTTAAACTTAGAAAAATAACCGAAAAAACTAGGCTTTGGGCGATATGGAAATAAAATGAATAATATATATTTTTTCCAGACTTCAACGCCCCATGGTGGACCCGAGTGAATTTGTGCACGATTCTGGAAACACACTTTTTCCGGACTAGGAGGCAATAGGATCGCTTACTTCGTCCTAGTGGTTTTCGAATGTTCTCCTAAGCACCAGGACAAATGATTTTGGTCTGTAAGTAAGCTTAATCGAACATGTATTTGTGGTGATATTCGCTTTACACATTCAATTTTCTGACTTACTCTTAAAGATATAAAAATTGTTTTGGTGGATATTACTCTCTTGCCCCGTTTGCTATCAAAATTTATTTTTAAACTATTTCCATCTCTCGCCTATCAAAAACGTATGAAACTAACGGAAATCAAATAACCATAATGCATTTCAAATGCGTCCCAGAATCCAGAATGGTGCGTTTTTTGTTGGGTGAGATGAATGAAATGAGGGCTGTATAAAAACAATCTTATTTTGTATTCGCTTAGGTTACTCTTTAAGTAACAACTTAGTTTTGATTTATTATTTGTTGAAATTTTGTTGTAAATGAATAAAGGTTTCCTTGTGATGGAAAGTGTTTTCAATATGATTTCTGTTATTGTTACCACTTCTTTTTGGCACTGATTGCCTATTATATAGCAGCTTAGTTTTGAATTCGTCATTGAATATTGGTTGTTGCGAATTGTAAACTTTTTTTGGCTAATAGAGTTTGGAATTTATATGTTTCATAATTGTTGCGGCAAAGTAAGTTTTAATTATGGTAATAACGATCTATGTGACACCTGACCCGGTCCACCTACAAACGTATGTTCTAGCAATATTTATAATAATATCTTCCATATACACTAGTTTGTAGTTTAAGGTAGATGGGTTTATTACGTTGATGAAAGCTTTTTCTATCCTTGTTTAGAAACAAATTTCCTTAAGGTCCGGATCCTAGCCATAATTATTTCATTTTAAACAAGTCAAATGGCCGATGTTTACATTCATTAATTTGTGCACTCATTCTCTATAAATACCTTTCGACTCTCCAGTGCAAAGGTGGGAACGAGCATGTTAGTTCTACTTAGTAATTCTCTGATTTTCCCCATATTAACAAGGAATCATACTTCTTTAGAATATGAGGTCCAAATAGTTTTCTATACTTCTTTTTTTGAGAAATTGCCCATTTATTATTCGTGGTTCTAAGGAAAAACATCACTCCAACTTCACCTCCCATGCAATCCACTGGGAAATTGTTTTCTTGCTATTTTTGCTATCCTCGTTTCTTTTTTCCGTAAATACTGCTTTTTCATTTTACATTTCAATTTTTAATGGGAATTCACCTTGTAGGTACACTATTTGGAAAGCATTATTTAAACTGGTAAGGAAGTGGAAAATTGGTCGGTTGCAATCAATCTCAGTATGTATCTATCAGTCGTCTCATTACAAATTTGTTTTAGTGAAGTATCGTTTACATTGGTGCTACGTTTATTTTGTTAATTTAAAATAAAAGTGAGTAGCGAATAAGGAACCATTGGTTTAAAAAAATCCATTAAACAAAACGAATGAATGGCTATAAGGATGTCAGTATGTTGAGTTGGAATGCTTTAGCTTTAGAACCCCCTTTTCGTGAACCAACATAATTAAATGAGGACATTTTTCAAAAATTCATTATATTTTTACAATGAGGTATCCTTAGAAGACTTGAAATGCAACATAAACTAGTCATTAGCCTAATAATGCACGTCATCGCCGAATGTAGGTTTCGAGTACTTGGAAATGGATTACGTCCATCCGTTCCTCGATAAATCTGGTTATAATTCCATAGATTCCGTGGAAATTCAATTCTGTGAATTGCATGAGTGGAGTAACTTTCGCTCTTTGTTTCGGGGAGGGAGAAAACTTTTTTAATCGAATGCTGCTGCCCATTTTTACGGCTTCTTGGGGGAGAACTCTTTACCGGACGCCAGTTCCTCTTTCGTTAATGCTGGAAAAGGTTTCTACTTCGCCGGAATACCGTAAAAAAATAATCAATCGGAAGGCTTTTGAGAAAAGTCCAACTTTCTTCGCCCTTCCATTGTTTCTTCTCATCTCGGTTTCCATGGCAAAAGCCATCCGCTTTGGATGTGATGGGGGAGAAGTTCTCCTTTATTTTCAAACTTCGATTATCGTCCTCATATCACTCAGCCATCTCTTTTATTCTTCCTCCTTTTTACAGTGGATTGTTCTCTTGTTTTTGGAAAATTTTCCTTATACCATAGTTGCGTTGATCCCCTGTCGTTGCTCCGTTCACAATCGCTGAATGTCAATAAAAAGTATTAGATAGCTCCATTCATGAACAAATGTTCTATAACTGTCATCATTTCCGATATTTTATTGATAACTCCTATTTAGAAATGTTTGGTTGAATTTGAAGATGATAAATCAGCGGAAAAAAGCATGGTAAAATAGAAGTTCGTACTTTAGGGGTTAAAGTTTTATAAAATCATCCCAAACAAATTTAGGTTGATTCCTACTTCTCAACATCTTAGCGTATTTATCAGTTTTTGTCACTTGCGTGAATTTCTTTTACATTCAGGAACTGTTGCGACATCTCCAGAAGTTTCTTGAAATTATATTTATGGATTTATAAAATAATAGTAGTAAAATCAAATAGATTGACTTAAATTTATACTTTATCTTTTGTATATGTCGTCATTGAAAAAGCTTTCTCTTTGTCATATCTTTTGGTTTCAGTTAGTTTTGGTTTGGTAATCAGAGAAAATGAATGTCTGTGGTTGCCGAATTATCAGGACATATGAACGTCTGCAATAGCTCAATAAATGAAGAACACAATGTATTATCCACTGTCCTTCAACTCCCACAAAGTTGAGCCTGAAACTATAAAAGACATAGTCCGCAATAGTTGTTTATATTTTAAAAATAATTGTTTACTTTCTGTTTAAGCAATTTATCCACTTTTATTTTATGTTAAAAGGTTCAACGATATGTTCTGCATCCTTCAACTTACATTACGTTCCATGAGTTACACTGTTTCCTGTAAACGTTTATTGAATAATTTTAAAATATATGACAGAGTTTTGATGCAATAATATTATGTTACTTTTCCTGATTAAAATGTTGTTAAACGTTAAAATACCAGGTCTGCGAGAGAATATTAGTTAAAAAAATGTACTCTCTCGTTAGCATTACTAAAAAGAAGTTGATGATCATAAGTAGAAGTGTTTTTTAGATCTGAATATTCTTTTCTTGATTTCGCCATTAAAATAACTACAACTTTTGCTGACGCTTCATACTTAAGTTTACGGATTATTTTGTGGAGGACGCCTTAATATTATTGTGTACTCCTACTGGGAGTTATTGCGTAATTATCCGTTCATCGTAGGATATGACTCGTGCTCCGCCGCCGTCCGTATACCTTCAAAGTCTCACGTTCGCCGTCTGCCTATTTCATCCCCTTCCCTCCCCTCTTCCCTTCCGCAAACGTCTCACCCTTCGCCTCTTCCCTCGCCGTCCCTGCCCGCCACCGGCCCTCATGTCCTCGCCTCCACTCTTTCCCTTCCTTCTTCCGCCCTTTCACCAGCTACTCTAGCCCCTCTACCCGTTTGCTTTCCATCCTCTTTCGACTCCCCGCCAATCTGTCCGCCGTCAATCTTCGTTATCCGGCGATAATTCCATTGGCTTCTGTTGAGGAAGGAGTTTGAAGGCATGGGGCGGGCCGTGAGGGAGATTCGGTGTTTTTTTCCCTCTCTTCTCCTTCCTTTCCTCCAAGAGAGGGAGAGAGGACAGTCGGGCGAGGGGGTATAACCTCTGGGATGCGTCCAGGCAGCCAGGGAATAGGGCAGCCAGGGGGTTGGCGCCACGGGGAAGTATTTCGCCGACGACCCGGGGAGGAAGATAGGCGGTGGGGGAGGGAGGGTCGAAGCGGCGCGTGATCTCGCCACACCCATTTTCACACCCTCACGATTCATCCGTTGGGCGGTCGACACTCAGAAATTGGCTCAACGGCGGTGGGCAACGTCAACGTTGCCGTCATGCCCCGTCTTTCACTGCGCCAGTCACGTCGCTAATGGTTACCTCTCACGGATAGTACTTGTTCCCAGCAGCGTAATCAGTGGTACCAGCAATTGGGAGGGTTTTCCTTCGAGAAAATTAAATTGATGATCTAACAAACCATTGTTTTGGAAAATGTGCTCAAGATAATGAATGATACAGGATTCCATTCAATGATCCAGCAAAATTATTCTCATAGGAACACAATAGGTGGCCCTGGATATTGATTCTGAGGTCAGTAACTCGATTTTTTTCAGTTACTGTCGTCCTTGTTCGTTACTCATAAGAGAGATTAAAAAAAAATAATTGCAAAATATAAGACTCCGACATGAATTATTAAAAAATTAAATAAAATCATCCAAGCTGAGGTTTAAGACGCTTTTTAGTAAAAATGTATTTTAACTTTACTCTCATTTATTAAACACTTGAAGGAACTGCGCTCTTATTTGTAGGACGCTTCATATATAAAAATGTGTACACACACACGCACACACACACACACACACACACACACATATATATATATATATATATATATTCAATTACGAAAAAACCGCCATATGGCGAAAACATATTCATTCACGTAGTTACATGGATTTAAATGTGACGAGAAGGGATAGGAACACATAAAAGACATTGATGATCCTGAGTACCACTTTAGCTGTGTTTGTGTTTAGGCTATAAGTGTAGAGCAATAAGTTTCAATGCTCACGCAGCTAAAGTGGTACTCGGGATTATAAATAAGAGGTTGTAGAGAAAAGCAATAGGTTGCACAAGGGATGACTAGTTTGAATTCAGGACAGTGAGAGAAAGGCATGTTGTTATAACAGCAAAATGGACACTAATGCAAACCTGACGAATAAATTTTTTTACAGACTTCGAGTTAACATTACATCGAGTAAATCTGGTATAATTAATGAATATATTGCAAAAAAGGCATAGTATGGAAAGACGACTAATCAGCAACCTCTTCAAGTGTCAGGCTACTCAGGTGCGAGTGCGGATAGAGAGTCCGGATGGGCAGTGTTCAGAAGAGGTGAAAGACTAGGGTGTCCATTATCACCTCTTCTTTTAAATGAACATGTGGAGGAAATGGATAACAAAACATGCGATGAAATTTGGTTGGAAAACGCATAAAGTCGGGTTAGCGGATGATCAACATTTGGTTATTCTGTCAGCCATAGGAATTGCAAAAATTATTGAGCGGATTGGAAAGAAGATGACATACTCGTAGGAATGGGATGAGAAAGAATACATACACTGGAAATATAATGCTGCTTTTGAGAAAGACAAATGTAAAGGAGAAAGAGAAAAGAAAATTAATACCAAAATAGTAGTTCATAAACTAGGACAGTTTTACTTTATAGTGCTTTGGACAAAAATGGTCGAAGTATAATGGACATAAGGAGAAGAGCTGCGTTTGGCAAAGAAACCTTCTGACAAGGAGGGAGTTGATGAGCAGGACATTGAGTAAGCGTGTTAAGAAAAGGTTAGTTAAAACTTCGATATGGATCGCTGTTACGTACAGTTGAAGTATGGAGTACAGTTACGTACGTATGGAGGACTATTGAATGGAGAAGAATGGAAAAGCTTCAGGATTATTGTTGCACCATTATATAGGGTGTATTCGTCCACAAGGTGTCGGGAAGAGGGATTTAGATTGATGATCGAAGGTTGAAGACTGTTTTTTTCGAAATATTTAATATACGTATATCATTGAACCAGGATGATAGGTGATGTTTGAAGGGTTTTAAAAGGTGGGTTTGGAGAAGGATGGAGAAGGTAAAGTGAACAGATAGTAAAACCAATGAGGAAGGGCTGAGTATGGTGGAGGTGGAGAGATGATTGCTGGGAGAACTCATAAGGAGACAAAAAAGATGGACGCAAAGAACAGAACTCAAACGGAATAATAATAATTTTAAACATATACATATATATTAATTTAGTTAATTATTATAATATTCTGTTGTTTTGAGTCTTTAATATATATTTGTCTCTTTTTTTCAACAAATATTATTGGAAATTTCTAATTTATTTACGTCATAAAAATTTTCTGAATTATTTTCATCACTTTTTTTTATTTGAGGATTAGTCGAAACACTACAACACCACCTTCAATAATAAGAAGTAAGCTATAATACCATCCATAAAATTAATATTAGTTTGTCAATATTTTCATGGAGGATGCAGTCGTATCGCAAGGTCTTTAAAGCTGTTGATTTTGTGGAAACGCTGTCGCGGAACTAGGAAAGAAAACATTTTTTCTCCGCGTCATCACTGTCATCTTTTGACGCGCTCGCTTGTCGTTCATTTTTTTCATTTTTGCGTGCGGCATGCCTTGCCTCACATCAGTCTTTCGCCAAGGGAGAGAGGTCGGAGATTTTGAGCCGTAAGCGTTTCAAATATGGCATATCAGGGAAGCCGCTCGAGAAAGTGCTCATCCTAGCAACGAAAAATGTTTACTTAAGGTTCTTCAAATCAACTTTGTTTCATCATATCACCTATAGTGGTTCGTCTTTTCCATTTCCTTGTGAGAAAATATGGAACACTTTGAATGGAAGTGACTTTTAAGAAGTTTTTCATCACACGTAAATTCAATTTAAGAAAGTGAAAGCTTAAAATGTTTTAATTCATCACTCAACACTTCACGTTGTTTGGAATTTATAATACCCGTGATTATTAAAAGAATAATCCTTTGATTGAGATTGTGACAGTTGATAAAGAGTAAATTTCTCTCATCCATAATTAGGGCTAGCATATCTTAATGAGTAATACAAAACAATGCACTCAAATTGAATTTCATGAGCTAAAAGAACCTTGTGAATCCATAGTAAGTTAATGTCCATTTGACCAATGGGAGATGATCTCACTAAATATTTAAAAATCACATAAGTAGCACCTATTCACACCGCAACATTCTAATACCGTCCAGTATTGCGCGTACGCTTCAAATAAGACAATGAGAAAATCCTAAAGAAAGCATGGGAAGTGCTAGAGTTTGGAAATATAAGCTGACGACTAGATGATTAAATCTTTTAGGTCTAATGTAGGTACTAAGTAATGATTTAAAAAATAAGTAAAATGAACAATTTAATATGGAGTACATTATAGCACCCTATGGGTCTGAAATACTGCCTCTGCGGCAAGAGTATGAACAAAGATTCGGAGCTTCGTAAGATATGGATTTGGTAAAGAATATATGAAGCAAGTTGGACCGGGAGAAGGACAAGTGTTGAAGTTTAAAATATGTTCTACGAAGAGAGAAAGTTAGTTCGGGGAAATACGGAAAAAGTAATTTAAATGAGTGGAGGAGATATTAACAGATGGCAAGGTGTTGAGTAAGCCATGTTTGACGAGAGAGTGTTGATTAAGCTAGAGAAAGGGAGGAGTAGACTAGACTATCTGGACAGGATGAATGCAGGTAATATTTGCGAATACTTAAGTGAGGGACGAAGTAAAATACGGTATAAAATAGAGGAATTTTTCTTGGTGCGTAGAATTGGTCAGTGACTTGGACCATTCAAAGCTTAATCTTCGATAGGTAGAATAACTTAAGTAACCCATTTGCCAATTGTTTTCGTCCTAAGAGTAGATTTATTAATGTCTCAACAGGTGTTTTCACGTCACATCTTCTTTTCGAGCTATTCGTCTATCTCTTTCGAATATGTTACAGGTTTAGGTCAAATGCAGACTTTATCCTATACATATCGTAACTGAAATCAGTTTGGCAAATCATGAAGGATTCATTATTTCCGAAGCGGGGATTATTAATGCCACAATACATATTTAAACAAATGCTAACTATTGGCGTAGGAGTATACGAATCGCAGGAGATTTTTTTAAATTTAGGTGTGAATATTTCTCGTCATTTATTATTATTAATTGAAATTCAGAAATTATTTTTAAAATAATATTGGATAGGCATATGACATATTTGGGAGCATAAAACATTTTATAATATTATTCAATGTTTTTTATGATATCAATTTTTTTCACTCATTTAAATTTAAAGTTTGTGCCTTGAAAATAATAGAAGCCATGGATATTAATCTAACTATGGTATTATCATTAGGTACTCTACCGGTTAACGTAGGTTTTTGGATGGACACAACTATCAAATAAACATTTTGTGACTCCCCACCTAGCAAACTAATCTATATCAGGTCCCTCTTCATCTCTATGTACTTCTTTCCTCCCTTCATCCCGTCCAACATCCTTATCCTGTTCCTGTCCTTTCCTCGTTTGCCCAACATTCTCCCCTCTATTACATTCTTCAACATTCCACTGCCACTCAATAGGCCTTTCATCCATTTTTCCTGCCTCCCTAGGATTCCTCTCAACAAACCCCTCTCCTCACCCACCATCTCCAGTACTTCCTCATTTGTTTTCCTTTCGGTCCATTTCACCTTCTCCATTCTTCTCCACACCCACATTTCCAAAGCCTCCAATCTACGTCTACCCTCCTGCTTCAGTGACCACGTTTCCGCGCCGTAAATAGGTACGTTCCATATCACAGTTTTTACGAGTCTTGTCTTAACATCCCTACTCAACTTCCCCGTCATCAATTCCCTTCTCCTTGAGAAAGCCTCCTTGCCTAGCGCAATTCTTCTCCTTACGTCCCTACCACTTTGACCGTATTGATCCAAAACACTTCCGAGATATGTAAACTGTTCTACCTGCTCTATTTTTCCCCGCCTATTTTAATATTAAGCATAGCCTTTTTCTTTCTGGAAAATCGCGTAACCTTTGCGTTATTAATATTGATTCTCATCCCATATTTAACGCACTGAACCTCCAATTCACTCAACAATGCTTGCAACCCCTTGGCTGACTGAGCAACAAATGCTTGGTCATCAGCAAACCTAACCGATTTCACGAATTCCCCTCCGACCTTCATTCCTACCTCCAGTTCTTCCCATGCCTCTTTAATCATTTCCTCCACATATACGTTAAACAGCACCGGTGACAATGGGCAACCTTGCCTTACACCTCTTCCTAACACTGCCCATCCGGATTCTCCGTTCCCCATTCGCACCCGAGCAGTCTGAGATATGTACAGGTTGCGGATCAGTCTCCTGTCCCTCCAATCCATTCCTATTTTCTGCTATACACACATTAATTTTTCTCAATTCACTCTATCAAACGCTTTTTCGAAATCTACAAAACAGGCAAAAACGTCCTGATTGTATACTATATTCCTCTCGATTAGTGATCTCATTACTGCAATGGCATCACGCGTACCTCTTCCTTTCCTAAACCCAAACTGATCATCCTCTAAGTAATCATTTGCTTTACTCTCTATCCTTTTGTTGATGATCCTGAGAATAACTTTAGCTGCGTGGGATATCTGACTTATTGTTCTGTAATCCTCACATAATGTAGCCTTTACCTTTTTGGAATAGGAACTAACGCTGATCTCACAAAGTCTTCCGGCCAGATTCCTTCCTCTTAGGTACTACGAATCAGTCCATATAGAGTCTTATTCCCACATTTTCCTAAACAATTCAACAGTTCCGCAGGAATGTTGTCTACCCCAACGGCCTTATTTGCTTTCATCTCCTTTAATGCCCTTTCTATTTCATCGTCGAGTATGCCTGGACCTAAGCTATCTTCTTCTACGTCATGTTCCTTTTCTATGTCTAACCTTGTCGGCCTAAGTTCTTTACCATACAGTGTTTCTATATATTCCTCCCATCTCTCTCGGATTTTTCCTGGTTCAACTATTATCTTACCTCACTTATCTTTAAGGGTTAGCACAGATCTTGCCTTCTTACTTCCCGATAATATCTTAACCTTGCTGTATAGCGCACCAATTTCATCCTTCCTCTGTAAACTTTCCATATCCTCGCATTTCGTTTTCCACCATTCCTCTCTTGTTTTATTTGTGGTCCTTCTCAATTTATTGTTTAAGTCTTTGTACTTCATTTTTCCTAACTCTGTGTTTTCATTTTTCCATCTTCTTCTCTCATCCATCTTTGCAATCATCTCATCCGTTACCCATGGTTTCCTTATGCTTTTCCCCTTAAGGTTCCTATAGTGTCTTTTCCGGCTTTCGAAATCACTGTCTTGATACATTCCCATTTTTATTCGATAGTACTCAGCTCTTTATCGTCATCCATCATTTTTTCTACAGCCTGCAGATACTCCTTCCTCGTTAATTAATTTAATGCTTCTTTCATTCTGCTTCAAAATTCCATTTCCTACCCCGCCGCCCTTGCCTTATCTTCTTGAAACGGACGCTCCGTTTCATAACAACTAAATTGTGGTTAAAGTCCGCATCCGCTTCCGGGAAACGGGACATTTATCGCACTGTTCCTAAACCTAACCATAATATAATTCTATACCTTTCTGAGTCACCTGGCATTTTCCTTGTATACCTATGCCTTTTGTGGTGTGTAAACCATGTATTGGTGATAAAATAAATACATATATCACTGTAATTCGAGATCGGGAACCTTGTAAAATAGTTATGTAGAGGAAATGATTAAAGTGGCATCGGAAGAACTGGAGAGAGGAATGAAAGTTGGCGGCGAATCCATATAATTAGTTAGGTTTGCTAATTATCAAGCTTTATTTTTTCAGTCCGAGGAGGGGTTGCAAGCATTGCTGAGTGGATTGGAAATAGATGTGAGATGAGGATAATTGCAATTAAAACAAAGGTTTTTCGGTTTTATTGAAACATAAAAGCTAAGCTTAGCATTAAAATAGGAGGGCAAAAACTAGAGGAGATGGAACTGGTTACATGTATAGGATGTGAAATGTATCAATATTATCAAAATGATAGATATGTAAAGAGAGGAATTAAGCTAAGCAAAGAACCTTTCGTGAGGATGAGGGAATCGATATTAGGGTCGTTGGGCACGTATAAAGAAAAGCCTCGTCAACATTTTGATATGAGGCGTGGTTTTTTACGGCGCGGAAACATTGTCGTTGAAGGATGGTGATAGGTGTAGATTGGAGGCTTTTAAAATATGAGTGTTTAAAAGGAGAGGGAAAATGAAGCGGATAGAAAGGAAAACAAATGAGGAAGTTAGTTATGGTGGGAGAGGATTTTTGGGAGAAAAACCATACTCGAGCAGCAATAATAATAATGAGAATGTGATGCGGTTGCTTTTTTAGCTTTGACAGCGCTAACGTTAGAAAATATTCACGAATGTTTCCTTTTTACGGAAAAAACCTTGAGCGATACCAGCTTAATTGCAAATTTTAAATTACTAAATATTGTTTGCAATGTGCATCTTACATATTGCTTATTAGTTTAGAGAAATGAAGTTGACGTATAACGTCCGTTAAAATGAAATTCCTAATCTCCATAACTCGGAATTGTATTTATTTAACGTTACTTATGACTCGCGAAGGAGGGCACTGAAATGCGAATTTTTTAACAACGAAAAAAATCTGAGTTGTTGCATTCACACTTTTCGTCTCTCCTGCGAATATAATTCTCTTTCCTCCCCATTTTAGGGAGCGTGTGAGGGTTGTTTGAGTTTGGGAAGGTGTGTGTTGGGCTGCTTTGTGCTTCTTCTTTCTCCCTTACTTCTCTTTTCCCTTCCTCTTCCACCGAACCCCCTTTCCATGACACCCCTCCGCCCAGATGCCTCTTTTTATTTACACGCATCCGCGAGTTCGCACTACGCAATGCGTTGTTGCCGAGATCATTTTTTTCCCCATTCTTCGCTGAAGGGCGAACGGTCGCAATCAATCCTTTCTTTTTTTCTTTGAAGGGGGAGGTGGAAATAGGGGTTTGGGAGGTTTTGGTCGTCGATGGATTGCTGTAAGACCTGTTTTTGAGGCCATGTTGTTGCGAGGGCCCCTGTTGACTGTGCGCGTGTGTGTGCGTGCTTATTTTTTCGTTCGCGTGTGGTTTGGGGTTGGGTTACCGGTTATTTTTTTCCCCTGTGCTCAAGGGGTGTCGGAAGTGTGGATGCACATAAGGGGTTTGGAAGGTGGGAGGTAGAAGGAGGGGTGGATGAAGGCGGGATGGGGAATCGAAGGGGACGCTGAGGGGATGCAGCAACAATGGACAGGAAAGTGATTACTGCCTGATCGAGAAGCGATTCTGTACTCGTTTGAATGCGTGAGGTCTTCTTGCCTTCCCCCTTCTTCTCCAATATTGAAACGTGGCAGGGTATAAGGGAGTCTAGAGAGACGTTCTCTTTAGCCACCATGACTTACGTAGGGCACAATTTATCACTCCGAGTGAATAAGCATTAAATACGCCCCGTCAAATAATGGTACAGGTGAAGGTTTGGTCCATTTTATTTTTTTCGTGAAAGAAGAAATGGCCACTTTTTATAGATATATTTTAATTTGGCCCTATTCCAATGTTCCCTCTAACTACGAGGATTGGGTGAATAAGTTTAGATGCATTACTAAAATCTATTCATCCCCGCGGATTAGATTTTGAGGACACCGAAGCAGCCCTATTAAGTGTTTGAATTAAACACATTGAGGCGTATTGATTACCGAAAACAGAATTGTAAAAGATGAAATATAAGTAAGATAAGAAGAAGTGCTGAGGGATAGGTGCGTTGAGGGAGAGTTTATAAATATATGTAGTTATGAAATTTAGTTTATAGAACGTTTTACTTTATATATATATATACCTAAAGAGATGGTATAGAGTATATATACACACACGTATATATAACGCTGAGAGGACTGACTTGTGATGGGAAGAGCGAGAAAGGTGGAGTAAAAATAAAATAAAGGAGAAGCTTCTATGTTCAAGAAATTGTCAACAGTAAAACCAAAGGCGGTCAGAAATGTCTCAATCCGAACAAATCACTTTTAAAATGCACAATTCTGAAGCTGCTATCATTAATGGTTTGGAAATAAAAATATATTTTTGATTAATTAAACAAGCTGAACATGCCTGATTAACGGGATACACTAAAACAAGACGACCCTCTTCAATTCTGCATATTTTTTTCGCGAAATGTCCATTGTCTGCTCCTCCCTTCATCCCGTTTGCCGAGTTAAACTACGAGTTATTGCAATATATAGCCTTGGCTTTATGGATATTGTCTGTTATATTAAAGAGTCCTTAATAGTGTGTTCGTGAGAAGGATTTAAGGTCAGCCCTCATACGCCTAGTCTGGTAGTGAAAACAATAAAAATTGGAAATACTGCAAATGTCGCGATAAAATGGAAAATCCTCTGTAGGTATTTGAATTCCTTAAGTAAGAAGGTTTTGCCAATTGTTGGTGAAGCTAAAGGCAAAATTAGTACATAATCGAGGAAAAATAAAACACTTTAGCAAGGCTTTTTTGAATGTTTAATTTTCCAAAAATACACGACAAAACACGCCAAAAAACGCGGTTATTTTGGATTTGCTCTAAAATAATAATATTATTTCTTTTTATGAAATATAAAATTTAAAATATTCCTCTTCAACAATGATACTGAAAATTTGTTATAATCCACAATTTATGACGCTAGAAGGGATCAAGTTAACAAAATTTGAGAGGCTAAGTGCAGAAGAGATAGATATGGGATGCCATTATTTCCCACGAACGATAAGGATTTTGGGTTAAGGATAGTCTACTGTGTGTAATCACCCCCTGCCACATACCCTAGCGATGGCTCGCAAGGTACTTAATAAAACTAAACTAAAAAATCTAATCATTATTCCTGCTCCTCCCTTGCTCGGCTAACATACTCCCTTCTAATACAGTCTTCAACAACCCATCGCCAATCAGAACGCTCTCCATTCACCTTTCCTGCCTACTTTGCATTTATCCCGCCACTCACCTTTCCCCATCAGATGTAGCACATCTTTTGTCTTCCTTACCGTCCATGTTGCGTTTTACATCCTCTTCAGCGCACATCTTCTATCTCAAAATCCTCACAAATCAACTTCTATCATCTTTCTCGAAAACATCATAGTCCTTTACTGCCAATGCAAATTAAAATTTGGAAAGGAACTTTTTTAAATTGATCCCTTAGCCTTTTTATCGTACAGCTAAGCTGTAAAGCATGCCATCCGAAGTTTCTAAAGAAATTGAGATAGGAATAGAAATTAAAAATAATTTTACTTAAAAAAATAACATATTATTAACAAAGTTTTTCGGTCTTCATGGTGGGGTTTATAGGAATTTAAAGCAATTTATCTGTGAGTAGGTGGTGTCCTTCGAATAAAGCCGGATTATAATTTGCTAGTTATGACTAAATGCAGGGTTATTGTGGTGGTCTCTATTTAGCACACCCGTCAGTATTATGCAAAATGTTTTGTAACGAATGC
Organism: Hetaerina titia; assembly: GCA_037158775.1. Classification (NCBI taxonomy): domain Eukaryota; kingdom Metazoa; phylum Arthropoda; class Insecta; order Odonata; family Calopterygidae; genus Hetaerina; species Hetaerina titia. The sequence goes on from CM073778.1 coordinate 87,960,213, forward strand.
CTCACAAAAGAAGTTTGAGGATACCGAATGTGGTACCTGTTGGGATACTTCATTTCTAACGAGGATTGGAGAATTCCAAACATCGTTTTGTTTTTTAGAACAACAAACAAATGGTTTCCTTTTATCCATTTTCAATTTATGTAAGCGATAGAATTGTATACTTAAGTGAAATATAACCTGCAATGTCATTAAATATTACTTCTCTAAAATCTACATTATGAGTTTTCTTATGACGTAAGAAGAATGCGCACTATTCCGACGGTGTGAAAAATATTTTCTTCGATAGTTAAGCAGTTTTCATTAATTAAAAACGTTGTATGTAAATTGAAATTTTGCTGATTAGTTAATTTGGAACTGTATATTGAGAAGCATGTAAATTGGAGTTCAAATTGGCCTGATAATCAAATCGAGTTTACATGGCAAACGGACAGGTTTACAGCTTTGCTTAGAGCATGGATGGAAGGCAAGAACTGTTTTATTGGCAAGTTTTACTTTGAAATAATTATATGAATGCAGTACACAATTTAGAATATATCTGAAGACTAAGAAATACATTTTCAAAAGACGATATTTACGATGATCCCATAATGTGCATCAAATATACACATTTTATGAATTACGAGGTTCCGCTTCAAGCAACCTACTTGCTATTTATTGCAATTAATTACTAGCTTCAACAACTATAATACAGTTACAAATGGAAAACGACACATCAAAGAACGACAATAAATATATGATATACGCAATGATTTGAAATGAATTGCTACTTTTAACGAGATTTCTGGTATCATACACAGCACGTTAAGGAATTAATGACCGTGCCTTATTGTATCATAGATTAAGACAAACTTATAAAGTTTATATTCTATGAAAAACCAATAATATAAAAGCAAATGCTGAAAAAGCACAGCATAAAACATATTCAGTAACTCTTGCCCAATATTTTCCTCCCGTTTTTAGAAACCTTGACTTCTATCAGTTCCATCCTCCTTTGGAAAATTTCCACTTAATGGTTATGGTACTTCCTTAACAGACACATACTATTGAGCTTACGCATTTACTGTGGTACGCTTGGTCCCATTGTTATGTTTTAATTCGAAATTCCCATTTCATAAGAATCACATATATTTGGATTCTCGTCTGATTAGTTTTATCCCTATGATATTTCCTAATCGTCAGCTCACCAAAGAGTCATGTGATGCACTAAAAATAACTTAAATTCAATGGCTAACTGGGCAACTAATGCATAATTGGTCTCCAATATAATTGAATGAATCACGTCTTCACACCCTATATAGTGTCTCCGCATCTTATATAGTCATACAAGACTGTGACGAAGGGAAGAACGTAAGGACAGCGAGGTCCGAGGACGGAATAAATGAAGGTAGAACGTGTACAGGGATGAATTAATTGGGTTGTTTGGTGGGGATGAGAAATGTAGGTGTGTTAGGGGATAAAGTGATGTGCCCATCCGAAATGTACTTTAAATATTAGACGACCAAATCATAATAATACACTTACGTAATATTTTATATTCGGCGCTATTCAAATTTCTCTAAATTCCAAAAATGTGCCACGATTGATGGAAAAACATCTGCTATGCTGTTAACACACATTTTTCATGTCTAGTTATTTTAGCATAAAAGGAGTGGCCACTCTAATGCTACCCATGCATACACTGAAGAAGAGGTTAAAACCTGGTGTACATTTTCCCGTTTCCTGCGCTCTTTCTCAGAAATGGGAGAAAGGTCTCTCCACCACCCAACTGTACTCAGTCTGGACGGTTCGACGATAGGGAGAGCGTGTGCGTTCCGCTCGCGATTTGGACGAAAAGTAGGAGAGTTGGAAGCGGGCAAATGATCGTGAGGGAAAGTGAACGGTGATTGAATAAAGGACCGGAGTGAAAGGAAACACCGAGGACGAACAAAAGAGGGCTCGAAAGAGATAGCGGAGTCGGTAACGGAGCAGTCCTGGAAAGTAGTGAATGACGGAGAACGGAAGCGGCGAAAAATTTATCGGGCCAATTATGCCGCACACGTGAAAGCCCTCCCCGGTGGAATTCAGTTTATCTACCAGAAAATGCTATTCCATGGTCCTGGAAGAAAAAAAAAAATTAGACCCTTCTAGGTAATGCGAGGAAATTCGCAACGTGGAGAAATCTAATTATACGAGCTATAATCAAATACATAAAGCTGGAGATAAATGATCGCACGGCCAGTGTTTTTTTTATATTTCCCAACATTACAAGAAGGTAATTCGTTCGGGTGGTTTCTAAGTTGTGTGTTCATGAATAATTTCAATCCTTTTTATGTTCGAATATTTTATTTTACCTCCATCAATTAACTCTAACCTCTGCCCCCTTGCCGTCCTACTCCATCATTTTTAGCGGAAAAAGCATTGTAATTCACAGTGCACTTAATGCATGCCACGTTTTATCGGTTTAAGTCATATTCAGATTTTTATTAACGTACTCTGGAGCTACCTCTGTAACTTAATAATGGTACTTTTCCGACCAAGGTTTATAATTCCCCTGAATGGGGTATCATTAGAAGCAGGATGAGTTAGTTAACCCTTATATTGGTGCCTCCTTTCTCACCTCTCTTCATTAAGTATATGTTTAGGTCATCTGGACTAATTCGAAATTGAGTGTCTATATTAGTTCCCCAAAAGTTTTTATTAAAACCTCCGGGTCTAATTTTTGTCGTATATACATGTATACATATGTATAAACCTATACATTTATACATGTGTGTGTGTGTATATATATATATATATATATATATATATATATATATATATATATATCGGGGATATATATATAGGGATAGCGGGGATTACTGGAGTGACAATTATAGAGTAATATACAGCGGCGGGGACGAGAGCCAACGAGGGGTCGCCGTAATTTTAAATAAAGGGGTAGGAAGAAGCGTAGTCAACATAGAGCAAGCGACAGATAGAATTTTACTCGTAGAGATTAAAGCAGAGCCGACGAACTTGGTCATTGTTCAGGTATACATGCCACCGAGCAACCACAAGGAGGAAGCAGTCGATAGGGTGTATGATGAGTTGGAGGATATCATCGCGAGTGTTGCTGCAGGGAAACATTTGATAGTGATGGGGGATTGGAATGCGACGGTAGGCGAAGGAAGAGATGGTGGTGAGGTGGGGGACTATGGGTTAGGCACGAGGAATGAACGCGGGGAGAAAGCAATTGAATTCTGCAGGACACAGGGGTTAGTCATCACTAACACATGGTTTAGACACCACAAAAGGCGTAGGTATACATGGAAAATGCCAGGTGACTCAGAAAGGTATCAGTTAGATTATATTATGGTTAGGCACAGGTTTAGGAACAGTGTGATAAATTCGCACAGTTTCCCAGGAGCGGATGCGGACTCTGACCACAATTTAGTTGTTATGAAATGTAATGTTCGTTTCAAGAAGATAAGGCAAGGGCGGCGGGTTAAAAAATGGAATTTAGAAGCAGTAAATGAATTAACGAGGAAGGAGTATCAGGAGGCTGTAGAGAAAATGATGGATGACGGTAAAGAACTGAGTGCTATCGAAGAAAAATGGGAATGTATCAAGAAAGGGATATTGGAAGCCGCTAAAGACACTATAGGAACCGTTAACGGGAAAAGGATAAGGAAACCATGGGTAACGGATGAGATGATTGCAAAGATGGATGAGAGAAGAAGATGGAAAAATGTAAACACAGAGTTAGGCAAAATGAAGTACAAAGAGTTAAACAATAAATTGAGAAGGGCCACAAATAAAGCAAAAGAAGAATGGTGGAAAGCGCAATGCGAGGATATGGAAAGTTTACAGAAGAAGGGTGAAATTGGTGCTCTATACAGCAAGGTTAAGTTATTATCGGGAAGTAAGAAGGCAAGATCTGTGCTAACAGTTAAAGATAAATGGGGTAAGATAATAGTTGAACCAGGAAAAATCCAAGAGAGATGGAAGGAATATATAGAAACACTGTATGGTAAAGAACTTAGGCCGACAAGGTTAGACATAGAAAAGGAACATGACGTAGAAGAAGATAGCTTAGGTCCAGGCATACTCGACGATGAAATAGAAAGGGCATTAAAGGAGATGAAAGCAAATAAGGCTGTGGGGGTGGACAATATTCCTATAGAAATGTTGAAATGGTTAGGGAAAGGTGGGAAGAAGGCCATATATGTACTGATTCGTAGTATCTATGAGGAAGGAATCTGGCCGGAAGATTTTGTGAGATCGGTGTTAGTTCCTATTCCAAAAAAGGCAAAGGCTTCGTCATGTGAGGATTACAGAACAATAAGTTTGATATCCCACGCAGCTAAAGTTATTCTCAGGATCATCAACAAAAGGATAGAGAGTAAGGCAAATGATTACTTAGGGGATGATCAGTTTGGGTTCAGGAAAGGAAGAGGTACGCGTGATGCCATTGCAGTAATGAGATCACTAGTCGAGAGGAATATAGAATACAATCAGGACGTTTTTGCCTGTTTTGTAGATTTCGAAAAAGCGTTTGATAGAGTGAATTGGGAAAAATTAATGCGTGTATTGCAGAAAATAGGAATGGATTGGAGGGACAGGAGACTGATCCGAAGCCTGTACATGTCTCAGACTGCTCAGGTGCGAGTGGGGAAAGGAGATTCCGAATGGGCAGTGTTAGGAAGAGGTGTAAGGCAGGGTTGCCCATTGTCACCGGTACTGTTCAACGTATATGTGGAGGATATGATTAAAGAGGCATGGGAAGAACTGGAGGTAGGAATGAAAGTCGGAGGGGAATTCGTAAAATCAGTTAGGTTTGCTGATGACCAAGCATTAGTTGCTCAGTCAGCCAAGGGGTTGCAAGCATTGTTGAGTGAATTGGAGGTTCAGTGCGATAAATATGGGATGAGAATCAATATTAATAAAACAAAGGTTATGCGATTTTCCAGAAAGAAAAAGGCTAAGCTAAATATTAAAATAGGCGGGGAAAGAATAGAGCAGGTAGAGCAGTTTACATATCTCGGAAGTGTTTTGGACCAATACGGTCAAAGTGGTAGGGACGTAAGGAGAAGAATTGCGCTAGGCAAGGAGGCTTTCTCAAGGAGGAGGGAGTTGATGACGGGGACGTTGAGTAGGGATGTTAAGACAAGACTCGTAAAAACTCTGATATGGAGCGTAGCTATGTACGGCGCGGAAACGTGGTCGCTGAAGCAGGAAGATAGACGTAGATTGGAGGCTTTTGAAATGTGGGTGTGGAGAAGAATGGAGAAGGTGAAATGGACCGAAAGGAAAACAAATGAGGAAGTACTAGAAATGGTGGGGGAGGAGAGGGGTTCGTTGAGAGAAATCCTATGGAGGCAGGAAAAATGGATGAAAGGCGTATTGAGCGGTAGTGGAATGTTGAAGAGGGTAATAGAGGGGAGAATGTTGGGCTAGCGAGGTAAGGGTAGGAACAGGATAGGGATGTTGGACGGGATGAAGGGAGAAAAGAAGTACACCGAGATGAAGAGGGACCTGATATAGATTAGTTTGCTAGGTGGGGAGTCACAAAATGTTTATTTGATAGTTGTGTCCATCCAAAAACCTACCTTAACCGGTAGATTACCTAATAATAATATAACTGTATTTACGAATCTTCGAATATTCAATTAGTCGCTCTCACCGCATTCCTGACCATGAAAGTGAATATAATGCGTCTAAATATAGTAGACTTGATAGTAACCTTATTTATTCTCTACTTCATATAAGGTGGAACTGCAATAAAATTTAGCTGCAAATAGGTTTTATTTTGGTCACATGCATGCTGTGTATTTTCTCCTCAACTAAAGCTCCAAAGGATTGCACAAAATAATTTTACGTAATCAGTAACTTCCTGAGACTACTATATTGGAAATTTCATGGCTGCAGAGAACGAACTGGTCAGGAGCAAAGTATAAATACCTTTTATAACCCTCTTCAGATGGATTCTGTTATAACCAGATAGATAGACGCTTGTTACGTGGGTAACAGAATGAAATTCGAACTAGTTCCCCCCTTTCTATTCACACTGCTAAGCGCGGAAGACGAAAATAAAGGGAGCGTTGGTTTACAAAGGGGCACGGTGTGCCATCGGCGAGAATAGTCGCGAGAAGGGGAGAACAATGGACTTAGGAGTTGAAGGAGGAGAGTCCTCTAGCTTCTGAAGGAGCCCTGGGAAGTCGTGGAGGGATTGGGCCGAACGAGGATCGGGGTGTTTGAACGACTAGAGATTGTTATAGGGGGGATGACGCTCTGGTGTGAGTAAGGGAGAAGGGTGTTCGTGGGGGTGTGAAATGACGTGGGTTAAAGAGGGGGGAGTGAGCGAGAGGGAGGATGTCGGGGTGGATGGGGAGGGGGGTTGAGAGAGGGCATCGGTACGTGATACACGGCGAGGAGGAAGAGTAGGAGGGCACATTTTTTTCGACAGTCGCTTTTTATTCCTCTCTTCCTATCCCCCCGCTTCTTTCCTCTCCGTCGGAGGCTCGAAATGGGAATAAAAAAGGGGGGACGGAATAAAAAGTGGTGTGAGGTGGGTTAGGGAGGGGAACGTGCGAGAGGAGCGGATTGAGGAGGCGGCGTGAAAAAATGAGGATGGAGGGGTGCAGTGGAACGGGCGGTGCAGTGCGAAATGGGAGGGAGGGGGGGGTTCGGAGAAAATTGGACGAGAATGGGCGTCGGGAGTGAAAATTCGAGCGTTGGAAGTTGCACTCGAAATTCGGCAACTTATTTCTTCTTTTATTCTTCCATGGGAAGGTGAAACTCAGGAGGGAAGGAAGGTCTGCGTGGAGTGGAACTAACTATAGTTTTCGGTGATCATCTGAGTCGGATGGGTGTGGTAACCATGCATGGGATCCGGCCATCCCAAATTTATGGATCAGTCCTTCTCAAAATCGTAGAAGTGCCCCTATTAAAGGGTTGCTCCATTGACCACAGTTCAGGAATGTTTAGTTTTATCATTATTTCAAAATGGAATGATCTAATCACATAGTGGAATTACGTCGATGTATCGAGAAAGGAATGTTTTTTTTTAAATTAGGGCGAAAAATTGCCGTGCATTGTCAAAAATGGGAAATATTTATAATTAATTTACAACGTGTTGCTGTGGATGTTATAATTGTGTATTGCACAATATTTAAATGATTTGAAAAGGCAATCTTCAAGTAAACAAAGTGATATTGGTGCGATTGAAACTGATTGGTTAACATGAACGCTTCTGCTAAGAAACAAATGTCTTAATTTGAATATCACAGTAAAGGAATATTCGAATTAACTTTTTTGTACCAAATTCATTGCGATAGAAATTAAGCTGGGAGGAGTTTAGAGAAAACGTGTGGAGGTATTTTGTGATACGTAGTCGGCACTAATAGGTAAAATATCAGTAATGAATGAATGAATAATTAATGAAATTAAAGCCAAATTTCATATATACGATATAGGCGATACTTTCCGAGAATCGATAACAATAAGAACGTCATCCTTCCTGATTTCCTCCCTGATACTTAGTATGAATGGTATGCATTTTAGGTTTTGCACTAATTGAATATTTTCAGAACTAATACGGAAGGAGTAATGGAGAATTCAAAGGAGATTATAAGGGAAGTCGTCGTTTCATCTTTGTTTTATAATTTTCAGTTCTAAAATATACGTTTTAGTATTATGGTAATTATAATTATGACAAATAATTTGAAAATGAATAGAGAGAGTAATATTTACGGTGAAATATTAAAAAAAATTATATTTCATTATAGATGCATTTGATTTCACGCCATATGCTACGAGTCTTGTAGCCTAACCTGTTCTTTATATCCTAAAGTGTATGGAGTTGGATGTATTTCCCTGTGAGATAATTACCATTAAATTAGCTATTAAATAACCATAATTCTAAGGTAATGAGTTCTGTATATTATTTCACCTCCATATAACCATCATCATAACCCTTACGACTGATTAGGCATATCATAATGCTGAAATAAAATTCAAAGAGATTTAATGAAATAAAAAGGAGAGTAAAATTCAATGGTGATGAATATATTTATGTCTATTGTAGTAATATGCGTCAATAAGAAGTACGTTGAAAGAGAGTAATAGCTTAACTTAAAGTGCTCAAGGAAGAGAATCTAAACGCCTTAAAATATTACCGTTACTCTGCCGTTATTGTTCTACCATTGGATAATTGAAATTTTTTCTCCCGCAATAGCTCCCATTAGTGGTAAATTGTGAATGTGAGTGCAGCAAATGAGTGTGGAGCTTCGCGTGACAACGTTTTCTCTCTTTTTTTCATCCAGTCGGTTTCATTGAAAGACCTAGCAAAAGAAGAAGTGGGCGAAAAAAACTGGTCGCAATTAAAAGCATCAAACCGCATTGCTTTTGTTTCCCTCGCATCTTCAGGGCGTCGTCCACTTTTTCGCACTTAATCACGGCGCACCGCGTGAGCCTTCTTTCCCCCCGTCCATCCACTCACCCTCGCCACCGCCAACTTACGTCTCTCCCCACCCCTGACCCCTTTTTTTCCATTTCCTCGCTCTTAAAAAAAAAGAGAAACTCAGTTTTCCTCATCCCATTCTTTCGCACATTCCACACCCCATCTCTTGGCATCGCTTTTCGAATATCAAGTCCAAGAACTGAATTCAGGCGTATGCATTATGGTCGTGGTTCATGTTCATTTAAACTTTTTGAATAGTCCACGATGTTTCTCTCGCTTGCCGTTGATTCAATCCCAATAATCCCAAAACCCCCAATTTTTAATTGAAGCGTCGTAAGAAAAACAATCTTCCTAGGACGAGAAATTTGTTTCGAATTTGGCTTGGATTGAAGATTAGTATATTTAGGGAAGGTTTTGGATTAGATGGTCGTACGGACATTGCGTGTATGAAGTGGTTCATTTGCGGGGTGACGGAAGTGCGTATTGTTCTTCATTCTCATATACATTTAAAAAGTATATTACATACATGCCGGGCATTACTTCTGACCTATGCCTTTTCTCCCTATTGTACAAAAATTACCGTCAGCAGGGTGAATGTCATTCTCCAGATTATTGCGGCTAAATTCGACATATTTCTCAAATTTCTTCGGTGGATGAATGTGATAAAATTTCTATTGCCTATTAATGTAAATTTAACCTCCTGTATTATGTTTCCTTGATCCGCTACCGCGTTCATGATCCCCTAGCGAATAGGAACCGTGTGACTTTTGTGAGTGAGATTAAACGCTGTATCAAGTTCGTATCCACCTTTCTTCTTCTACAAAAAAGTCGTCCTCAATATAATATAATGTTAGAAATGGATAAAATATACGAAATAACATATCCATTATTTAGGGACACATAAAATCCCTGTCAATCTTCGTCTTACCGCTCTTAATAACTAAATGTACATTTTGCTTACGATGGGAATGTGCAAACGACGAGTTCGTTGCTCTGAGCGTTATGATTGCTTCTATCCATACCGGTTCAATCTACAATGTTGGGTAAGAAGGTTTTTTTTAAAACAAAAGCTTTCGCGCATCCGTCGATACCTCTTCGCATTGCTGATTTTTTCTGTGACGCTTACCGCTATCGATGTTGGTCAAACTTCATCCACTCCAAGTTTGCTGAACCGTGAATGGGCAGATAAGAACGTATGCCGACTTTACTTTGATTCTTCTACTTAATATTTTATCTTCTTTTTTCTTATAATACCCTCCCACTTTCTCAAATCTAGACTGTGAAAATAAAGGTCAGGAGATTTTTGCATGGCATTTTTCTGTGGTGCAAATATTCAATAATACAAGGGTACTTCGAAAGGTCCTCGGAATCATATGTCAGCGCTAGCGCGCAACGAGTTTCCCGCGTTGTAATTCAGGTACTTTGTAGGTAATCATTTATAAGGGAACACGAAACACGTCAGTGCTCTGGAAAGAGAACTGTGGTGCGAAAGCTTCTCTGTATTGATATATCGTAATAACCTGACTCGATTACTCGTATTAACTTACATAAATGCATGTACAGATACATATTAAAGTAAAAAAAATGACGCTAATCTCATTGAGAATTTTATCATTCGTGCTCCTTTAAAACTATTTTTAATTTTCCTGAAATAATTTTCAGTTTGAGACGAAATGAACAAACTTCTTTATTTCAAAAAGACTGGCTGTTTCCTCATCCCATATATTCTAGCCTATGCAAGTCATCCGTTCAATTATTAAAGGTTTCGTTATTGGATTCCTCTTAAGGTATATTCCAATTATAAACAAATAAATAAATATATTTCTATATATATATTTCAATTGGTAAACAGAGGATAGTTACACATTTACATGAGTTGACTTGCTCACCCAATTGGTAAATTGACAGAAGTCATTTTCTAGACACACTGAAATATGTTACTTATGATTGCCCCGAATCTCACGACGTTGGTGGTGTGAAAAGTTTCCGACCTACCAAAGATATGAGACATTTTTTCTGAAATTTTTGAGGTCGGAAACTTTTCAGACCACCCACGTATATGTCTGCATATGTAAACCCACACACACACAGACACTTATGCAGACACATAAACCAGGCTTGTCTGAAAATTTTCATAACTAAGCACTTTTTGACTAAAGCTATGGCATATATTACGCATGCGTAACATAAAAATAAATTTGCAAAAAAAAATGGTTCATTACGTCGGAAGTTTTCAGGGTACCCTCATATACGCACTCAGACACACACACACACACATGTATATATAATTCTATGTAGATCTATGTATAATTATTAATCTACCGGGTAAGGTAGGTTTTGGATGGACACTACTACCAAATAAATATCTTGTATTCCCTAATAAAAGTCAGCACAATATCCTACTCTTCAACAAAGTCCCTCTAATATCTAATGTGTGTGTGTAAATATATGTATATGCATATGTATACACACACATACAGACATGCACACAAAAAAAGAGAAGCAGGATGGGGAAATCGCTGTGGGGTCTTCTAACAAGACAAGGGGGAGAGGAGAAAAAAGTGCGAGGATGAATCTCGAGCGTATGACGAATGTTTAACGGTGTGAAACCACCCCCTCGCCATCCCTATTCCTCGGCGGAGTGGTCTGGGTTCGAGACTTCACCCCCTTGCAATTATGCACTCCCCGGATTCGCCCCGGTGGGATCCCTTTTACGCCTCCTCTCCTTCTTTCCTCCGTCGGTTTTTAATGCACCCACACACACAACCCTCTCCTACCCCGTAAACCGTTCCCTATGCACGGAAACCTTCACTCCTTTCCATCACTAACATATCACCCCTTCCTTGCATGCCCCCTTCCTTGCATGCCGCTAAGCGCGACACAAACCCCCTTTCTCGAACATCCCACGCCACCCTAGTTCCTCCTCTCCCACCCTCCCGCAACCTACTTCTTCACACCCCTCACTCCTTCCATCCTCTCTCTCTCTCTATTTCTCCATCTCTCGGAAACGTGCATAAACCACGACTCATCTCGCTCTCGCGGAGGGGTTGAAAGGGAGAGAAAAAGGGGGAAAAACCTGTGCCCGGTAACCGAGGGATGCATTATTTTTTTCTGGCCTTTTCCTTTTCATTGAGAAGGTGTGGAGCGTGGTTAGGTCGAGGGGGTGTGGCGGGAAGATGGAGCGAAGAGAGAGGATGTATGGGAAAAAATATGTACCCACTCACCCCCTCAATCATCCCCCTTTCCTCCGTCACACCAACTCGGGGGATCGTCACGGTGCTGCCAACGATACCTGTGATATAAGATATAATCGGATGCGCACTTTTCTTAAATAAACTCCAAGAATCTAGGAAACTTGCAGTAGGAATTGTACGAGTTTTATTCATAACTTACGTCCGTTTGGTCATACAAAGATATATTCGTTTGAAAGAGTTCTTATTGACGGTTCTCAATGCCGAAGGACATACTTCACTCTCCTGCATAATCAACGTTTAACTCACAGCACTTTTTGTTTAGCCGGACCAGCTTCTTTAATCCTTCGGCATAGGAAATGGGCCAGCAACCTGGAAATTGGACCAGTTAACAACGGCAGACTTGAGTTGGAAAAGTTCGTCCACCCCAGCACTCTTTGCTCTTTGTGTTGGTCGGTAAACATTTTTAGTGTACACAATTTGTGATGTCCGAGCTTTTCTTTGGGAATCATGTAAATAATGATGCGTCCAAAGGGAGAGAAATTTCGCGGAGAGATATAAATTGGCAGCTGGTATTTTATTTTTTTAATGTTTTATTAAATTTTCACTAATCGTCAATCGTCGATGATATCGTGGTTCTTGGTCCACTCCTGAACGATTTCTCTTTGCTTGAACGATTGCCACATTTGTCTTCAAGATGCACATTTCTGCGGACTTTTTTTGAGGTTTCGACACCATTGCCTAACCTTTCCACCACTCATTACTGCAGGTATACTATAAAAAAGTCACAACTCCAGGTGGATGCGAGTACACTATGGTTGATCCTTATACACACAAAAATCGAACTGCAGCACTTACTTCGCGACTGGCGGAAGGCTCGATTTTTGCAGATATTGCGCATATCTGCATTCACGGACAGGCAAACGACTACTGAACGTAAACAATGACGTAAGTGACTTTAGAAACAACCAATAGATGACGTTGTATTCGCTCGACGAGATTCTGACCCTCCAACATTTAAATATAAAAACAATGGCCCTTACTATTCAAAGAGCTCTCATTTTTTTAGGGATTGACCAAGCAGTGTTATAGCCTGTGATCCCTTTGGAAAAAAGTAGCCGCTTTCCACTAATCTGATTTTGAAATTGTTTTTCTACAAGTAGATATACCTGTTTTTGGCTTAACCCTATAACGGCAACGATATTTTTTGTACCTATTCGGGGATCGCGGGGTGAACAAAGTCACACTGGGGCCGTATCTCGGGCCCAGTATTACTTTGAGGTTTCCATAAGGGCTTATTTTTTTAGTCTTTTAATCAAGAATCGAGGGAGCCAAATAGTTTAGGCTAAAAGTTTTAAGGGTCCTGGAAAATCGACCAAGAAGGGGGTCGTAAACCGTTTATTTTTGCCGCGAGATTTAAAGCGGTCTGGGGTGTTTTGTTACCTAGCGTTCCCGTTCTAGGGTTAAGGGAAAGGGTGCATTTGTTTTCTACACTACACTTTTCTACGGTTAATGTATGCCATTTCATATGATTGTTTAAATTCATGGCGTAAATGGAAGGTACCTCATTTTAGCGACTAACGAATAAACCAAAGAATAAAAGAAAAATCGAGCAGCTATGAATTAAAAGGAATGGCTAATTGCTCCTTTGTCAACTGGCACCGCCTTCCCTTGAGTGAGGGTACTTATCTGGTAAAAAGAGAGTTTAAACGTTTTGATGATGAGTTTAAGAACTTCTAAAGGCCCCGTATACCGATGCATTGTTCTACAATGACTGAAAGGAAGTCCCATTTCTTCAATGGGTGTATTGGGTTTGTCATATCACCGTGTCACCATTTCAAGTTATTAATTTTTTATATCTTTGCATAACTATCAGTGGAATGATAGGTACCACAGTCCTATGAGTGGGCACAGTATACTTTTACAAGTTTTCTGAATGTAGTAAGTGCAAGGTATAGTTTCAGATATGGTTTTGTGATCTAACCAAAGTCCAAAACCAAACATTTATACCAATTTTGGCGTATTTATATCAATTTAAAAATCTTAACCTGCACCTTAGGACCTAGAAAGTTTATAATGACTCATGAAAAATATTCCCTTAATGTTTTTCAATGATATCACACATTTTCAGTCACTATTCCAAATGTCCATAGCTCTAATGCATTATTATTAATTTTGAAGAGTAATAATTTACTACAATCCGTGTTCAGGTAGCATTAATAATGATAAAGCACAGTTTATAATAAACTAAACCTAGCGCTAAATTGAGTGCGGAATGATCTTTAGAGCCCCGGCGTCGCGGAGGTTGGCAGCGCTGTCGACCCTCAGAGCCCGTTCCCCACCTATCCTCCAAGACTCGAGTACTCTTGGCCTCTCCACGCGGGAGAGAGGGAAGAGGCGCAAAGCATTTTGGGAAGGGTATGTGCGTGCATCTGATCTGAGAGGGTGTGAGATTAAAAAAAACGGTGGAGAAGAAAGAAGCAACTCACTTTTTGTTCGTTTTTTTCGCTCTCCCTCCCTCTCCCCCGTGCGCTTTATGATTTTCTTTTTTTTAATTCCTGCGAAACAAAGGAAGTGCGAGTAACGCCACCTGCTGGAATATGCATGAATGAGACGATCTTTGAGATAAATCGGGGGATGATGCCCCCTTTTCCCTTCCCCCTTTTGGGAGGAAGGGGACTTCGCGTTTTCGGTTCGGGCTACAGAGGGAGAAAAAAATTATATGTATATATGTGAAGAGAGAGGGATGACGGTTCAAATAAGGGAATGCGGGCGGTCGAAGATCCCGAGGCGCCTTTTTCGTTGCGCCGCCGCTGGTGTTCCAACCGCACCCCCGCTGTTGCTTCCTGCAGAATTGGATGAATGCTCTTTGATGAAGCTGCGAAATATTTTAATATCTCTTTCTTCAAATAATCCAATTTTTTATTAGGTCTGTTTAATAAGTTGGTTATATTTTTATTTGTGGAAAATATGGCCTTCCAGTAGAATGATTGGGTGCCATTGCGATTATAAAGTTGTGTTCATATGATTAGTCATGGATTAATATCTGAAAAGGGCATTTTTTAGAAACTAATGTCCTAACATTTCCCCACTGGATGAATTATTAAAGTTAAATTCATTCCATAGTTATAATGTTTGTATTTTCCATAATGGGGATAAAATAAATGAGTTAGGTATACAACTATATATTTGTTGAATGGTTATGGAAAATAAAGGTTACGGGAACACAACAAACTCATTTTCCGCCGTTTCCGGAGGGTAAGCCGCCGCGAATGGATTAACAAATAGTAGTTTTAGGCAGATTCGTGGAAAATAAGCCCCAAGAGTGTCGCTAAAGTTATACACGATTAGATTCTGTCTTGGCTCCTTTAAAGTTCTGGGTTTAACCGAATAAGCACTTTAAATAAGTTAAAGATTTGAACTCATGCCTTATGCGCTTTAACGTAAAAGCTCCATGGAATTCCCACCACGAGATTTTACTCCCCCTATTTTTCAATCTCTAAATACGTGAAATTTACAAGACCTCTCGAGTGATCAAAGTATTTAATCTTCCCTTCAAAGGGATTTTGTCGGGTTCGCTGCCGGATTCACCGCCGGGGAAATCAGGGGATAGACAAGCCTTAAGATGCCGAACGCGAAACAAATTAATAGCCCCCCTCTGTCTCTCTTTTATTAGAAACCGATTCGAGTTCTTCCTGGGTATTTGATTTTACACAAGAATAATTTTTTTATCAGTTTTGAATTCCATTGTGTCGATATTAATGAAATTCCTTCGAAACAATTGTATGATGAAAAAAACGCATATATTTCTTGTTAGAGACGATGGGAGATCATTTTAATTTTCGGGACATAGAACAGCAGCTACTGGATTTCATCTCCAGAGTCGAAAATACAGCGAGCAATATGTTTCCGTTTTACTTTTCAATGAGATCTTAATTTTTTTGTGCCTCGTTGAGGAATGGAATTTTTCGTCCTGGGCAAACGGTGCGGGGGGGTAGATTTGAAACAGTTTGTCACGCACTACGCAAATATTTACATCCCTGCGTAATTTTTCGTATTCTTATCTCATTTTAACTGTGACGTGCATAATGAAGCATAATGTTACCGAAAGCATATCTGCTTTGTAAAATCATGTCCTTCAAATAGTCTCGGTCTCCTAGACTGAGTGCCTTTCCGTACAAGCCTATCAATGCGAATTTTTTCTCTTCGTTACCCATCGGGTTCTTCTTTTATCTTTAACGCTATTCATTATTCTCCTTCTGAGTTCTGTTTCATTTTATTCTAATTTTCGTTTCCTCGCTGGTGGAGTTCTTTTGATCTTTCTCCTGTTGTAAGCATATAATAATATCGTGCTTATTATCTCTCTTAGTAATCGCTGGCCATCTTATTTCCTAAGTGGAAAATCGCTTCCAATTCACTAAAAGCCCTACTTTGTAATTTCGTTCATTTTCCCTTTATTCGTTTCTTCAATTTTCTCATTTTTTATTATATTCTTAGACTACGATTGAATCATATATATATCCGAGTATCATTGCATTCGGATTCTTCTTCAACGACACTCCCCTTCAGAACAATAGAGGGATCCACTATACATAGATTAGCAAAATATTCCTCACACTATATATTAAATGTCACTTCCTATTAAGTGTTATTTTTATTTAATTTTCCGTCTAATATATCTGTGTACTCATCCCATACTCTCATGCCATAGTCATAAAATATTTTTTGTAATCATGATTGATGTGAAATTAGGTTTGATTTCATAATTCATTGTTTTTCATTTGCCTAACTCATGATGGTAGTTTTTACGCCAAATAATACTGAAATTTTACATATTTTTTCGATTTACAAATTGTTTTTGCATTTTTTTAATTTAAAAATTTACAAATCTTGTAGTCTCTTGCTTAAAAAAGGAATTAATGTGCATAAAATGTTGAGGTTAACAGTCTCTACTCATTAAACGTTAAAGCGCATCAGTAGAATTTGACTGCTGCGATAGTGAAACTTTTTCAATTAAACAACACGAGAATATTTCAATAAACAATATTGTAATACTACAGGGTAGGTAGTTGTAGACAGGTGCAGAAAACTAGTATTCCAAAAGTATCAAGCATTATTATGAGTTATTTTAGTCTGCTTTCTCATGTAAGTGTTTCTTTTTTGTGCCACCCACATATTTTCATCACATTTCACACTATCCAAAAGTTGGATAGTTTGGGATATAAAGTTATTCTAACGTAAATAGAATATTCAGTCCCCTAGAGTCGCTCAGAGTAAAATCAGTATTTCAAGAATCATGAAGGTAGTAGTAGATTTGGAGGACTGACAGCTGAGATCATTTTCGCCATTAGGGATGGATGGGAAATGAGGAAGGGTGGAGAGAAATCCGGCGTCGGCATTAGCCCACTCTTAAAGAAAGATGCCTAGGGGTTTGCAGTTTAACGTCCCATCCGACGGACAGCGCACTCACTCAAAATGCTTTCTACATAGAGCCTCAAATAGGGATCGGGACGCAACAGAAAAATATTAGTCGTTGCCCGGATTCGAACCCGGGACCTCCCGGTTCCGGAAGCCAGTACTTAAGCTACCGCACCATCATCCCAATCCTCTTTTAAAATAGTACTACAGTTTTCATTGCATGCCTTTTCCACAACTACTGAACGTAACAGCTATGTTTTCTTATTATTCATTCATCTGAAGTCCATGGGTTACATAATTATTCGCTAACTCTACATCTTTGAAGTCTGATTCCAATAGAAACTAAATGGACTTAAAATATCCCCTCCATTATTTGGCCGATCGCACTGGTATTAATTATCTACATGCTTGAATAATGGGTGGGAATTTTTCACATTTCCTCCACGTTTTGTGATAGGAGAGGATCATGAGGTGAATTACGAATGAAAAAACATGGTAATCTCCGGGATTTACGCTGAAGTTTCCTCCTTCGGTTTTCTTAGGTTGAACCTCTAAAAGGGTTCCTACCTGCTCACATTCCACCCCAAAAAAACCTTCTCAAACACCTTTCGCTTTCTTTTATTTCTTGATAATTATAACTTAGGATCCAAGGTTCCCCCGCAACGACGAATTTTCGTTCTCCGCATAATAATGCGAAGTTGATGTGCAGTGGAAAGTCTGCGAAAAGAAAAGAGAGGAAGGAAGCGAGGAGGAGAAAGATAGAGAGATATTCAGGCAAGAGGGACTCTCTCTCTCTCGCTCCTACGTATATCCGGGCGAAATTAAGATAATGCAGTCCCTCCTTGTATTTCTCGCGGCTTGAGAGTGGGAATGAGTGTGGGAAAAGGGTTAGTAAAAGGGAGGGATGGAGAGAGTGGGAGGGAGGAAGAAGAGAGAAGAAATAGATGTGAAAGAGGGGGGTGTGAGGAAGAGAGGAACCGATGGGGGTGGTTAAGGGCCTGACGGAGATGGAAGGAGGGTGCGAGATGGGCGGACTCCTATATATAAGGGGGCGGGGAAGGGTTTGGATGGTTAATATCAACAGCAAGTTAACGAGGTGAGACGGGGCGAGGGCGTGTCGGTCGGTCGGCATGGGATGGGTGCGGGTAGGAGCGTGAGGAGGGGTGGCTGCGTGGGAGAGAACCGGGGGACGGCTGGTGCTCTTCTTTTTTTATTTCCCTTCCTTCCACGGTTCCCTTCCCGACCGCCCCCCATCCTTAAGAGGGGAACGAGACGAGGGTTTGAGGTAGGAAAGGGGTAATGAGGACCAAGGGAAATGGGAGGATGTGAGCGGGGGCGAGGGGGGAGAAAGGATACGGACGGGGTAGCTTAAAGGGTGAGGAATGGGACGCACGTGTTATGATGAGAACGGGCGGAAAATGTGGAGCAAAGGGAAACTATTCGAGGCATTTTTAGTCGAGGGGCGCATCCGAAGGAAAGGGGGGATTAGGAGGGGGGAGTGTCGTAAGTTTTTGTGTCTACATCATTGTAACTCCGCCCGCCCCCTTGCCCCTCCCCCCTTCTGCATTCACTAAGAACGCACTTATTCCCCCCGCACTCCCACAACATTATATTTTCCCCACACACGTGCTCATATCAGTAAATATTTCAAAAGCCTACCTATCCACCGGCCCGGGAACATCGAGCCAGCCATTAACCGTCTTAGTTTACAAGTGCTTATTCTGATAATTTATTCTGCGTTCCGACGCTCCGCGGGAGATGTAAGGTACGTTTTTTTAAGCGCGGTGAAGGAAGGAGGGAAAGCACGACACCGATGTATTCGGGAGCGTCGACCTCTTCGTGCTCGTTCGTTAATGCTTTCCTAAAATTCACGTTGACATGAAGCGGACTGTACATAAAATGAGCTCATATTTCTATTCCTTTTTGGTGGGTCGAAAGGGGATGCGGTCTGAAGTCGTTGGAAAGTAATGCATGCCTAGGTCTTTTTAAGCATTTAGTATGTCGTGGGAAAGTTTTAGACAGCTAAAAGAATATGAAATGAAGACTCGAATGGTATTCATATTCATGTAAGAGAGAAAATTTAAAGCCATTTAAAGAAGGGGTAGGTATTCCTTCTGATAAGTTTGTTCACCAGTTAAGTTCATCTTATTCTCTCTTTTGGACACGTCTTTCGATAGTTTGGGTGCCAAGCCATAATTAGCTTATGATGAACATTAAAATGAACTTCTTTGAATATTCAGGGGTCATATTTTTGAAATAAATATAAATTTATGTGTGTGTTAATATAAAAATAAAAAGTAAAGCCAAAGCCGTATTTGGTTTTATTTCTGATTGCTAAGATATTTTATTCTACGATATACAAAAAGGAAGATGGCACAGGGGACGCGGCCTAAAACTATGATTTGAAAACGATTAATTTTTTTTTAAATTTTTGTAATACTCGTATTCCTGAATATTATTTAATTTTAGAAGTTATTGAAAAAGTGAAGTAGACTTTAAAGCCATAAAAATCCAGGTGAATGTGGAAATTATTCAAAACAGAAAGGATACGTTCTTTAATAGTTCTTTGACCGGGATCAAGGCGAATGATTTTTACTCTCAGAAATTTTTGCATTCTAATGCACACTTAACGGACGACTCCATTAAAATTTACCATTGCGCCATCTTCCGTATTTTCTTGGAATTCTACAATTGTGCTTTAATTTATTGAGGATTAGCTTTCGAACCTAGTTCAATTTTAGAGTTTTTTAATGCTCTTCTACTGGATTGAAGCACACCATGCATCGAGAAAATAAGTTTTTCATACTCGATATTTTTCCTTCCTACATTTGTATTAATTAATGATAAAAATTTTCTCACTAAGGGCACATAATGAGTCGTACACGCAGTATGTCCTTTCAACATTTTGCTCTCGTAATTCAACTTCTTCTGAGCGCATAGCTCACAGATACTTCGCTACCCTTGCAGCGGATGCTACCAACTGCGTGGTATTTATTCCCACTTATTCCAGTCCACTTATCACCCGAGGCGTCTGAAACTTACCCCATTGGATCTCTGCAGTACATTAAGGATGGGTGTGGGTCCTTCTCTTTCCTCCTTTTACTTAGACCCAGCATCTTCTAGTTATCTCGCGTGGAAAGGGCGCATCCTAAATTAATGACCAATAAATCGTAGCGGAATATCGAAATTCATGGAATTTTAACTTCGTCCAGAGTTATGTCATAAATTGGTCCGAATTTATTGGATTTAGCATCGAGAAGGGTTTGATTCATATTCCCTGATATCGTTTTACGCTTTTCATCTTCATCCGTGACAAGTGCTTTAGAACTGCAGTGTCTTGTCAGTGATGATACGGAAGTATTAATAGGACTAATTAGTGTTTGGAACGTCCAATGGTTTCGCGTCATTTTAATATCCTGCGCCATGCACTGTATCGTCGAAGCGAAATTCATTTGCCGGAATACTTTAACGCGTTGTAAAAATTAATACTTTTCTGGTGAATGGTTGCATTTTTATCCGATAAATTATATAATATTTCAGATCTCTCAGCAGTGAAATTTGTGAAATTTTTGGGTATTTTTGTGGATTGTTTTCATAATGATGCTGAGATATTCTTGAGTTGTTTCTCAAAGCATTTATTGCAATACAATGTGAGATATTTTAATAAAAATATCTACGGCTTTTACTGCTTACGATTAATCTTGTTAAAACCAGACACACATGTATGTATATATATATATATATATATATATATATATATATATATATATATATATATATATATATATATATATATATATATATATATATATATATATATATAGTAACTGAGTTAAACTAAAAATCTCTATTTGCGATAGGTAAGGACATTTAATTCTGCGCAATGGATTTAAGAGGTCCTTCAATTGATTGATTGCCGTAAAAAATTCCGATTTGAATTTATTTAACTTTGATATGGTTTCAAAAATTACTCAAGTGTGTGTATGGCAAAAGGCCTCATTGAAGCTAAATTGGTTTTTACCCCGTAACTTGGCCAGGTGAAGTTGGGAAAATATATGTATCACGATTAGATGAAAAAATGCCTAAACCTTAAAAAGACAAAACTTAAAAAAAAAATTATAATGATTATTTCCTGTCGACGCGGATGGATGGAGTGGGGCGATTTGTGGAGTGCGAGGTGGTAGGAGTTGTTGGGAAAGCAACGCAATCCGCATTAGTTGTCCGCGGCCCGTTAAAGTGCTCGAATCGCTGCTAGACAGGACCCCTGGTTGAGGTTTGCGCCACGAATGCACGTCACCGTGTTCCATGGAACAACGCTATAGGATAAAATTTTGTGTTCAGCCCACACAGATTGGGGCACATCATAGTTAAGATTTCAATGCCTTTGCCTCAATGAAGAGGGATAATCAAGCTTTCGCATTCTTTCTCTGGCCATTATATCTTTTACAGATGCATTTTATGCAAAATATATACTGGTTAGAAAGAAAACGATATCTTAATTTTCACTTTTCAATGAAGTAATTGAATTGAAATGTTAATTATGGAATATATGTTATGATTAATACTGATAGCTGAGCAGATACTTCGTATATTGTAAGAAGCTGCAGCAAAATCTGATCGTCTCGAATTATTTCTTTACAGTTTGACTTTAAAAGTTCATAGTATTTTCGGTAAACTGCTTTTACCATAATTTGTTGACGATCGAATTATTTCTTTAAGAGCTAATTCCATAGTGAATCAGTTTGTTTTTTTTTTAAATTCCGTTTTCATTATACCTGGCAAAATGAAATGGCGTTTACCCGAAGCATCTGCGTAATCATATGTCCCCAAAGACGGTACCTTGATGGAGTAACTATAATAGGCACATAACATTAATTATATCGTTAGAGCTTGTCGGAATAATTGGTCTGACGAACCCGAATAGAGCAGGGTACCAAGAAGACCTTAGCTGTTTGCAATCACCATCTCCATCTCCAAATAATAAATATCATTTAAAGTGATTTGAAATGTGACACCCTCTTCGCTAATATTATTGTGCCAATGTTCGAATTACTATGACTCCTTTTCCACATATCTCTCCGTCACCATTTATACTTGATAGCTGTTCATTTGTTCTCATACCTCGAGAGAAATACAAGCCATTTTTGTGAAAATAGCCTTTTTCGACCTTTTCGAAAAGTATGTCACCAAAATCTGCAATGCACGCTCATTTTATTACTTAACAACATACTTTTTCGGAAAAACTACACGTTTGTTTTTATTTTTACTTATAACACAAACCTTCACTGTTCTTTATTGTTTTGTAAATGGCTATTTTTCTAATATAATTATTCTGCAGTGGTCATTACTGTTTTTTCATCATTCCTTTCACTTGCAGCTTCTTCCCTTCTTGAGACCCCTTTCTATGAATACTTATTATGTCTACCATTCGCGTTCCTCGTTCTTCTCGCTTCTCTTCCCCCATGCTTCTCCTCTTTCATCCCATGTAGCAGCGTCTCGTTTGCCTCCCTCTCTACCCAGATTTTTAGTCTTTCCCTCCTCGTCCAAACCCGCATCTTAACAGTTGCCAACGAACTGCTGATGCTTTTCGCTCCATTCAAATTTTTCTGAAACTTACGAAACTTACGCCTCTTATTCGAATCCGCTAATTTGTTTACAATTTCCTGCGTGTATCTATTCCCACTTCCTTTTCTCTTTCTGTCAACGCTTTTTCTGCGAACCAATTCCTCTGAAAAGTTCTCATCCATATTCACGCAAAATTCTTTTGAAATTCGTTGTTTCATCTGCTCTAATTTAGGCCCTCTTGTGCTACGGTTCCCGTCCGTACTCAAAAATTTCTTTCAAGAACTTGTAATGCACGATCTTCAGGGGAAATCTTCAGGATCTTAGCTCGAATGCACGAGTGGCAACGACGGCAGAAGGAAAGGAGGTTGCGTGGTAAATAAGGGAATAGTGTTAGGTAGGATGGGTTAGATTCGAGCGCCGCTGTGTCGAAAAGAAACATCGCGGACGATTCCCTGGGAAAAAAGCATTGCTTTGGTGCGATTGTGTGTGAGCAAGAGATGGAGAGAAAGAGAGAGAAGAGGAAGATAGGTAGGTAAGAGGCTGGGTTAAAGGAAACGGTTTTTCCAAAAAAGATTTCTCCCCCCTCCGAGGTTGTCAACCGAGGAGACGGATGGTTTAGGTCCGAGGCGGAGACGTGAGAGAGATGCCCTTGGACTGGGGAAGGAGGAGGAAGTGGAAAGAGGGAGGTAGAGGAGGAAGAAGAGGGATAGGGAGGAGGAGACGGGGAAGAGAAAGGAGTAAGGTTGCGGACTTAGGGACGGCTAGGGTACCTGATAGCTTCTCTCCAGCCGGAGAAAGGGAAGAATTATAGCGCGTAAGGGAGATTT
Source organism: Hetaerina titia (assembly GCA_037158775.1). Lineage (NCBI taxonomy): Eukaryota > Metazoa > Arthropoda > Insecta > Odonata > Calopterygidae > Hetaerina > Hetaerina titia. Next base: position 87,983,633 of record CM073778.1, read on the forward strand.
TAAAGGAGACAATGATTGCCGTGGAAACGCCTATTATTTATAGGCAAGGTCAGAAATGAGAGGGCGAATAACTGTCGCGAAGGAGCCGTAGGGCACTCAAATGGACCCAAGAGTTGGAATTAAATGTGTTTCCACACCACGCGTAACTAGCTCAGCGAATTTCCCAGTAAACTCTTGACATTTCCCAAATACCTAACCAGTAGTTGAAAAAATATCCTGCAGTCAATATAATCGGCATACGTGTTTGTATTTATGTAGGTAAATTTTGAATGTATTTGTATCTACTGTTATTGTGTGGTTTTTGAATACATATGCCTACTTCAAGGAATGAGCCCCGAGATTTATATTGTAGCAACTTCAAAGTGTAAAAAAATGTTTCAAAGTGTAAAAACTTCGCAGTTTTCGAGGTCGCCACGGTAGCATAACTAGCAGAAACACTCGATCGGACTACGAGGGAACCGGTTTCAAATCCCGGTCAGGACGAATGATTTTACACTTTGAAATTGCTGCATTGTATATCAGATTAGCGAATTACTCTGTTAAATATTAGTCGTGTCATCTCCCGCAGTTTCTTTGAATTTCCACCAGGCTTAATTTATTTTGAATTGACGAATAGCATAATCCGGTCATTTTATACACAGATGCTTCAATGAGGAGCTGTTATTTTTTCATTTGAAAGTTTATTTTTTTCAGTTTAAGATCTATATTTTTAAAAATAATTATTTAGCACATAATTCAGAGGAATGGTGGGTACCCTTATCCATATGCACTAATAGAAAATATTAATAATTTTTCTTTAGCTCTAGTCTAGGGCGGAATTGGGTCCAAATTCATCAGAAGGGTTTACAAGTTTACATATGACTTTAGTACTCACATCGTGAACTCTTGGGTGTTAATGACATCCAGAACTTGAAATTACCCATGAGTCTGTCACACTAATTCCTGCATTAAACGTTTTTTTAATGTTTAACAAAGAATAATGGTAAGAATAATAGTCTCGATAAAGTATGATGAAGTGGCTGAGAAGAATAAAAATTTCCCGTGCGTTGTTGAGTAATATCAATTATCTAAGGTGTGAGATGTTGTTCATAGGTCCTGGAGAAGGTTGCTTCATATTTCTTGTAAACCTTAATTATTAAGTTTGAAATAAATATTGCGCTCAAGAGTTTAATACGGGAAAAATTAATGCCTCTGAGAAATTTTAATGATACAGTTATCAGCCATGTCCAACTTGTTTTCCCTTACCGGAATTTTAATTTCGGCAATAAATTTAGTTGTTAATAATGACAAAATATAAGGGACCCACATGACCGTAATTAAGATTAGTGAACTGTACAACCCGAGAACATGTTCGAACATAATATTATATTTTGTCCTATTTTGTGGTCATTTTTTTCCAAAATTAGGTCCTCATATGAAATTCATTCATGTATTCCTATTTTATTAAATCTTGATGCATGCCTTCCACCTCTGCCCATTTTCCTCCCTATGAATACACTTGGAGTGGTTGATGACTTGTGTGTTTCTATGACTCAGTTGCGTTGGCGGCAACATTGATGGTGTTTCTTGGGAAAATCATCAAACCAGATGCGCGAAAGGGAAGGACCCTGACGAAGAGTTTTCCCCAGGGCGTCTGTACTTCAGTGAGCTAACCTCAGGTCTGAGAGCCAATGATTTGGAATTGTTGTTGCGTGTTTTACAGGAGAAATGAGGGAGATATGGGAGCAAAATAAACCACAAGAAATAAAATTTATGATATTCTGGAGAAGTAAGAAAGCGAAGTTAACCATTGAACTAGAAATAAATATCAGAATGAGTGCACCAGATCATGTATTTCGTGTATAATTAAACGAAAAATGAGCATATTAGAGGAGGGATTTGGAAAAAAATGCACTATCATTGAAGCAGTTGAAAGAAGAGAATAATGGCGGTTAAACCAATCAGAGATAAAAATAAATATAATAAGGACTGTAGCATGGATCATAGTGGTTATGAATGCGAAATATTTTCTTTGAGATGAGAGGTTGAGCGTAGATTGGATGTTTTTAAATGTACACTTGAAGGGGAATGGAAAATATGAGCCTGACAGAGAGGAAGGCGAACGCTAACGGTTTTTTATTTTAAATACGTAATACCCTGCAAGAAACTGCTAGGATGCGTGGCAGGCGGTGACACCAGACTCCTTTTAACCCAAAATACTTTTTCTCCTTTGCATGGTCAGACAACGTTGACAAATGACAGCTTAAATCTATCTGTTCTACATTTAATCTCTCCAATTTTATTATTATGATCTGTAGTAATGTCTGCGTTTTTCAAGCTAGTGAAGGAAATCCGAAAAAGGCAGAGAAAGTGAGTGGAGGAGAAAGGAGTGGAGGGTTGTGTGTCTGGCATGCTGAAAACCTTGAAATAAGAGAGAATTGTGGTTGGTGGACTAGAGAATGGAATGCGCATTTTAATTTATGCATAATAGGATAATACATTGAGTTAACACTAATGTTATTCTTTTACGTTAGATTCAAAGACTTACAGTTATTCCCATTATTTCTGAGGTTATGTGGGATGAATATTCTTCAAATGAAACTTTTTTATTTTATCCAGAGGTGTATTCCTAAGTTGAAACTAGAAAATATTATTAAAATTCAGAATGAAAACGAAAAAAGTGCTCTAAACAAATTATATTAGAATATAAAAAAGCATGTTGGAATAATTAAATCATTCGGTGAGAGCATATAGTCTTGACTTCGCCATCATCTTGACTCGTACCATTTCTCTCCCCGCCAAATCTCTCATAAGGTAAAAAGGTAACCAACCCATCCGTGGACACTACACGTGCACATTCTCACTAATTCATTAAAAATCGAAAAACTTCAACATAATTCTCACACGCCTGACACCACTCACTGCTCGTAAGTCAACTCCTCCGTACCTTGCGTTACATACTTATAGCATCCAAATATTTTATTCTCTGTATTAATCCACGCAATTTCCCCAACACGCCCCATGGATGAGAGACGGGGTGTTATTGCATCATGATTTTATTCATAAATATTCACTTATACATACATATCTACACATTCATAAACCCTCCCAACGGACTACAACCTTGACATGATGGAAGGAATTGAATGTTCTGATGGCTCCAAGAGCTGTGGTGGCGGGGGAAATGACGATTACTCCTGATAGGGTCACAAATGCTCTCTTTGGAGTGAGGCGTGCATTGAGCCTCAGTGAGGTGGATGTAAAGGCGTCTGACCCCCGTGAGGCCACCTTTTCTGTGATAACGTCATTTTAAAAACATTATTGAAGAAGCAAGAAGAAAATCACTTAAATTATTTTTCCCACGACTTTATGATGGAAACAATCACGAAAATGAATCCTGGCAAATACAGGCCTCAACCCACTGGGCCATGTCTCGTGCACGTCAGCGGCAGATAACGTACTTACAAAAGAAACAAATATGCATGCGTACCCATTCACTTCATGCTATAATGGGTTTGTTCGACCAAAGGTTTGAATTTGGGCATTTGAATTGAGAAAACAGGGGTCGGTAGTAATATGTGGTGCTTTCTCAGCGTTTCTTCTTAATGAAGTTTTCTCGGGCCTTCCACCGGGTCAGGGGTTACACGTTGGCCTACGTTTCGATGCTCGAATCGTGCATTGTCCTCAGGGCAGATGAGTGCCAACTCTGAATTTTGGCCGTTTATACACACGAGCACATGGGTCAGATGATTCGTGATTGGTACCTAGTGGAGGAGCCTCCCGATTGGTCGCTATGGTGGCGTTTTATTCATCCTTCTCTAAACTTCCTCAGCACCAGTTTTCACGCGTTGCTGATGGAATAGCCGGAGTCCTTATTAAAATATAGGAATTCTTAGTTATGATTTTGCATTATATGTACGAAGAAACATTACTTTGAATCTGCCAGTATTGGACTCTCTGTCTCTCATATTTCATCATGTGCCTCGAATTTCCAATAGTAATCTTATCTGCCGTAATAATAACGTCGAGGTCAACAGTGTGCTCTATTCTAATTCTACATGTACAATTGCACATTTCTTCGCATTATTTTACCCTTCCGAAATCCATTTCTCTCAGCAATTTCCCCTGTTATCCTTTTATCAGACTTTCCCTCTTCCAACTCCCTGCAGTTGTCCCTGGGGCCAAGATGGGCTTCTCACCCCTCCTCCTTTTGCCACAACCCTCTCCCTGAAATCCCCAATGAATCAGAAGAGTTCTACGGGCGATGATGGGCCGGACTAGTGATCTCAACGTGAGTAACCCGATGATTCAGGTGCCTGGAATTAGCTGAATCATTTTAATATACCGGTATGTATGTATATATATGTATATTTAAGTATATATTTTTATAAAATATATCTATATGTAAAAATAAGTATAGATGATTTCTTCGAAGTAACACGGAAGTGTTGAATAAAAAACTTAGACTAACACACAGCACGAGAACACATAAAAAGAACACTCACAATAATATCTTGATAATTTCGATGGACTCGAGCTCTTCGGAAGATATGTTATGACTGAGTAATAAGTATATAAATACAAACACACAATTCTTCCAACGTCCAAAAAGTTTTTTCATTCCGTCACTGAAAAACTCTTCCGACTTTTCTCGAATCCGAGACTTGACAGCTGCCTTCAACTCATCGTCCGAGATGTAATGATTATCCATGAGTTGTCTTTTGAGTTGAGGAACAATAAAAATCGCAAGGCGTAAGATCGGGGGAATAAGAAGGATGTGGAATCGGTACAAATTTCAGGTTTGGCAGGGACTCTTCAGTTGCACGCGAGTTGTGTGAACACGCGTTGTCATGTTGCAAAATTATTGGTGCCATGCTGCCTTCAACGCGAAACACTCGACGTCGGAGGTGTTTTAGAGTCTGCATTCCCTGAGAAGTACTATATTTACCGTTGCCCCTCGTTCCAGAAAATCGGTCACATAAACTCGGTTAGCATCCCAAAGCACAGTCAAAAGAAGTTTCATCAACGCTTATGCCTTTTCCAGGATCGCAACCACAAAATTTTACTACCCATCGATTTACAGTAGAACTATTAATAGCATTTTCACCATAAACAACCCTTACCCGACGATGAATCTCGGTAGGATTCACTTTTTCAGCAGTTAAAAATTCGAAAACAGCACGCTGTTTAACTCGCGTTGACATAGCAATACAACACGTCTCCATGCTTGCGCTTCTCGAAATACACCGGATGAGTGAAACGACCTAAAACCTGCGGATACGTGTTGAGGGGGGATATTACTTCCACATGCCACCAGGAAGGAATTTTGTTTGTGATCTAAAAGCATGCGTGCATCAGTTTTCAGCCTACTCTCGTTATACATATATATAAAACACAGTAATCAACCCGAAGGTCGGTTTAGTAGGTGATGGTAGGCCATATACCAAGCCAGACGGCGTGTGAATATTCACACATCAGGGTAGGTGGGCCAGTTCCTTTCCCTGTGCCGGTTATGGTTTCCCAGGAAGATCTGGTACCCGAAGAATCAACTGGCTTGGGTGGAGCTGCAGGTGCCCAAAGTGCCCGGGAATCGAACCCGGGACCCTCCGGTCAGTAGTCCAACGATCTACCCACTAGACACCGCGGACCGCTATATATATATATATATATATATATATATATATATATATATATATATATATATATATATATATATATATATATTATATACAAATGAGGAAGTACTGGAGATGGTGAGTGAGGAGAGGGGTTTGTTGAGAGAAATCCTATGGAGGCAGGAAAAATGAATGAAAGGCGTATTGAGCGGTAGTGGAATGTTGAAGAAGGTAATAGAGGGGAGAATGTTGGGCAAGCGAGGAAAGGGCAGGAACAGGATAGGGATGTTGGACGGGATGAAGGGAGGAAAGAAGTACACAGAGATGAAGAGGGACCTGATGTAGATTAGGTTGCTGGATTGGGTTTTGTTTGGAGTTACAGAATGTTTTTTGATAGTTGTGTCCATCCAAAAACCTACCTTAACCGGTGGATTACCTAAAAAATATATATATATATATATATATATATATATATATATATATATATATATATATATATCGAAATCTAATCGTTAGTTAATTTGAAGTTTAGCGTTATTTTAAAATAATAAATAAGATTGCTCAATAATGACGATTTAAATTGCCTTCATGGTAACATAGCCTGTCGTTCATTGAGCAGCTTAACACTTGGTTTTACATTTAACTAGCTATAGTTAAATTGAATTTTGAACCGAAGTTAAAGTTAGTCTTTCGTGTAAAGCAACTTTTTAAAATCTATACTGAATTTTGATTTTTAAAAGACAGAATAGTCGGGTCATGTGCTCAGTTTTGTTATTACTGTGGTTCGTGAGAGGGAAGAAGCTGTCAGTGCCGATATCTATCTTTTTTATTTTAACCTGGAGTGTTTAAATCTGGTCTGTGGTCTAACTAAATCTCCCAATGTAGCGTGAGGCCACAATAACTCTGCCTGTGTTGTGAACACAATAACTTTGTGTTCACGAACAATCTCGGGTGCTCTGAAGCTCTCTAATAGTCTCATTCTTACTTTCTCTTTCATGACTCAAGGGACTACCTTTATAATCCCTCTCGTCACACTCTCGTCGCTAGCAATTTCCATGGCTATGAGCTCACTTTTTGTCTTACTGAGGATGGAGTTGAATTAACTTCATCGATGGACGGCATATTGCATTAAAATCATCAATAATGTTTATTAAGTATTCAGTAATTGATGCAGGGTTCAAAACGTATCAATTATTCTTCAGGTTTACTTAAACGCCAATAATAATTCTGAAATAATTCGGCATTCAGTTTTTCAATTATTATTTCAAAATTATATTTCATATTACAGTAAATAATAGTAATAATCATTAATCGATGTAACAAACTAATGGTTTTAATCTTAGTCTTACAGTTTATGACGACAACATGTGATGAATGTCTTTGAACATAAATTAAGGCCAGGAAAGTAGATATTATTATCCAGATATGATGATTTTTTGTAGAATATTTTTCAAGAAAAAGATAATGAAAAACTTGAAAGCAACCAATATGGCCCTCATTTATTATTCTACAATTTTCATTGTTCTGTAATTCGTATCGAGAAGGAACTCGCCCTCAAAAACTTATTTATCATTCCTTCCCACGTATTACGTAGTTAGACACTATTCAAGACTGGAATCAGTGAGAGGAATGCACAATTTCACTGATACAATCTTCGAAAACATGTCTCGACAAAATACGAGTTGTAATTTTTTAATGTTTTCACCTCACTCTACATTGTATTTTTTCATATCGGAATAATTACCGTTGAATATTTGAAGGTTGTTTCAATTGAAGAAACGCCACACGTAATTGGACTCGATGATGATTGGAATATGTTGATTTCTTCCTGCTTAAATGTTTCCGTACTTTGGTGCAAATTTTAATCAAATTCCGAACGTAGGTTCATTTTTTAATCCGTCGCAGGTTTTTCTCTTATTCCTCGCATTTAACTCTTCACCTTTTGTAACTAGACATTTACTGTAGTCAAGCATACGTGCTCAAGAGGGGATAATCGCTTGGCAGCAGCTCCCAGATGAACCGTAAGTGATGTCGTTTAAATTCAAGCTAGTTCGTGAAACATACTTTTCCACATTTTCCTTTCCCTGACGTGCAATAAAATTAAGAAATATGGTAATCATTGGAATAATGGGATGGTTTTTTTTATTTCTTTGCGACATTCTTCACTGATTCACTCCGGAAACGGCCTGATGTATTTCGACTATTCTTTTTAAGAGGGCGATTATTATTTAAATCGAACGAGAGGCTCTCCAGGGGATAATCAACGTTCCCAAAAAAATTAATACTCACTTCTGCGAACTTTCCTAAAAAAATTACCTCGGAGGAATTTCTTTTGAAAGGACGATCGCATAGGTACGCGGCAAGGATGCTGCTCCGGTCTCACAATGCTCTTCATATTTATTGTTTCCGTTCATTAGGCTTCATAACGAGTCCAACAGAACGACTTAAATTTCTGCTGTGTATTTTTAGCGGCGAAAACTCATATTTTAGTCAACTTCAGGGAGTAGGAGGACGTTTATTTTTTATCGCATTTTTTAAGTGCCGCGTAATAAAAAAGATCCGGTAGTCATGGAAACGGCGCATGGACTGCGGTTCACCTGTCTCCTCCCTCCCGCTGAATCCCTGTCCGTCCACTCACTCCCTCCTTCCCATTCGCCCACCACCTCGAAAACGAGACTCTAATTTTAAAGAATCCTAATTTCATGCTTCCGGTGTCGTTGTTTTTTACACACAGTTTTTATTTATTTGTTTGTATTTTTTATTTTTCACAGTCGAACCGATTGCTGTCCCTCACGCGCTATTTTTGTTGACCGCCGTTTCCGGCGTAGTCAGATAAAATGCACGGCATCAACAGTCAGCTGATTCCCTCGTAACACCGCATCCAACGTGGAGGCCCCGTGGAAATATTTGCCCTTGTCTCACCCCTCCCACTGCCCCACAGCCCTCCTCCTCCCTTTTTTCTATATTTTGCCGCTCCGGAGTTAAGTGGGCCGAAGGGGAAAGTTCTTTATAATTCTAGCTTTTTTTAATTCGCGCTCATGTATTTTTAAAGGGGGCTCTAAGTCTCTCCAAACCCCCTCCAAATCTTTCCTCCAGCGACCTCCTGCCCCCTCACTTCTCGCACGCATCCCCCTGGCGATGACGTCACCCATTCATGCTTTTTTTTCTCCCTGAGCTACCGGTTTAATTTTTTGGCTTTTTTCTACGTTTTTTCTCCTCACCTTAATGGAATGAGTTCGGGGGAAGGAGAGAAGGCTGTGAGAGGAATGGGGAGGGGGGATTGGGGTGGGGGCTGTGAGCTCTCCGATAGACAGATTACTTCCTGTATGCGAGCGTCTGTTATATAAAGCTTCAAATGTTTCCTCAGCTAATGAAAGACGAGTGTATTCGCTTTTGTGACAAGTATTTTTTAAAATTATTGTTTGACGGATATATTTTTTGTCTCTGCCAATCATCCAGTGATTCGGGATTCGATTAATGTGAAATGTCTTCTAATTCACCTACATTTTGCCTGCCAATATTATTCGGTACTCAAAAAAACTCATTAGGATTCCTACGCCTATTTAGGTGGAATTATCTGTGAGCTGAGGTGAGATAGGTTTCTGATGTATCCTAGGATTCACAGTACGTCTGCGGCTAAGCTGTAACTGGCGGGGCACAAAATGTCCTTTAACCCTATTGAAACATTTTACAACAAATCGAATTCTATGGTTTTCGGCTCAACTTGATGGAACTTCATGATTAAAAGTGAATAATAACAACTTTGGTAAGTTCCACTAATTTTTATTTAAAAAATGACCGGTTTCGTCGAATAATCATGTGAAGACCTGATGTTATCGAATATTTGACGAAACTGATCGTTTAAAAAAAATCAGTTGAACTTACAAAGTTATTATTATTCAATTTATAAAAACTCGTTCCTGAGCACTTCATGCTTTCTCTGAATATTCATTTTACACGAAATACTATCATTTTCCTTTCAATCTCGCTTTCCCATTATTTTCCCTTCTGATACTGTTTTCCAAACTCCATTTCCTCCAAATATTTTCCGCATCCAATTTTTTTTCTATTCTTCCGATTATTCTCAAAAAAGTTTAGTTTTATCCTATCGTCCGTCTAGTTGAGTAATTCTATGTATGTGCTGAATAATTTAATTTGTGTTGGCTTCCATACAATCGTGTTATCTCTCAACCTTAAAGTATCTTGTGTGCTAGCTTCCACCAAGTTCTTATTCTAAATGGCTCCTTGTATTCAGTACATTTTTAACTTATAATATATCCAGTAAGTTTTTCACTTCACGCCACTGTCACCAATAGCGTTGTTACATGACCGCTAATTTGTGGAACCTCTCCATAAAGTTCTATCGTTTTATGATTAGTGATGTTCAAAAGAATGTCATTTCTGTCTCTTTAACCTTGATTTTCCTTTACCTTCCTGTCGTCTATCGTTTTATAAAAGTCGATATGCATCACCAGCTTCGTTCTACACCTATTACACTTCTGAACCACAATCACCACATAACTAATGTGAGGAGTAATGTCTGTAGCTGCATTAAAATATAAATTATTGAAATAAGCAAGTTTTATAAATATTTATTCGATATGAAAGAAGTCCTCTAGCAGTCATACAATAGTCGCATAAAATTTCCTGCCCGAATAATTATCCGAATCTTTTATTCTTCAAATTTATATTTATGTTTTTATGGTTTATAGTCTTCTTGTACGTCAATGTACTTTTTCCACGGATGCTCTAACTTTCTCATTGTGCATAAACGTGAACTAATTACCGAGGATCTTATGGTATCTTGACACATAATTTTACTGTCGAATTATTATTATTATTATTAAAATGTACATGTGCAAATGGACAAATTTCAGGTGGCACACAAGTCCCAAGTGTTACAATTAACTTGCCTTGGAAAAATAACATGGTTTCTGAAATACAATCAACATCACAAAAGATAATAAATGAAATCAGTCAGAAAAAAGAAAAAAATACACTTTAAGGAAATTTTCTAGCACCAATCTGTAGTACATAAAAAAAAGAAAATCCCCATTTCATTAACATTTGTTTCCCAATCAACAAGAAAAAAAATAAGCTGTTACATTTAATTTTATACAACACATCAATCAAATGATTACAGAAGTTGTTTACATCTTTTCTGAAAAGTTTGGACTCTGTTAGGAAAGGACTTAAAACTTTTTGCAGGTAAATTGTTCCAATCAACAATTGTTCTATTTAGAGAAGAAAATTTTTTTCGAATAGAAGGTATTATTGATTTTCACATACATTTTCATTGGTTTTATTAAACTAGTTGTTCATTTACTTAGGCTGCGTTAATATTATGAAAATTAGAATTGATGCCGTTCAATTGGTAGCTGTTTATTAAAATTGTATGTATGAATGACAACTCTTTGTTACTGTCAAAATTGTCAATAAAAGGTGAAAAATTGACCGATTACTGGAGACGGGAAAGTGAAAGATCTTTGTCACTTTATCGTAAGCTATCTGAGGCAATGCCAATGACTAATCGAGTAATACTTATTTTTTATAGTTTGAAATGTGTGTAGACTGAAAAAATTAAATAGTATTTCCTTTAGCCGTAAAGGGTATTTTAACCTTTTACCGCCAAAATATTATTTAATATAATCAGTCAAAAAAGAAGCTCAATTTTTCCTTTCAATGAAATTTATGAGTCAGAATTTAAACATCTTTTGTGTACGCAACAATTTGAAATGATGTTTCCCTAGACCTATTTAGTAAATAAAGTACTCTTATTCTCTTCTACGATAGTAAAAATGTGTGTAAATCTCGATTTTAAAACCTTGGCGTACTTTTATTTAAACTGTAGGGTGCATTTTAAGGAAAGTTCTGTAATTAATTAAATTAACTACATTTCGGGAGAAAGGAGGTTGAAATCTTGTATATTTTTTCCCGTCATTGACGCTAGATGTATGATCTCACGTCAATTAATTTTATCTCACAACTTTTGAAGGTTATCTCTGGGACGATTAAACGATAATATTTATAGAGATGATTGGGCATTATTAAGTCATCTCATATAGTAGATAATTCAAGTACTAAATACGTAAAACTGAGTCAAGCTCAGTGACCTGTTAAGTATGTACAGTGGATTTAGAGCTCTTTTTAGAGGTGAGGTTGTGTAATCAATGGTAAATACATTAAGACTTACATTATATTATCGTAGATTATAAGTTAGATTACAAGGAAACTGATATCTCAAGGGATATTTTAATGTGTTATTTTAGTGTCCTATTGGTTTCAATAAGTTTTAAAACTTTCTGCTACATTTCTCCCTAAATCAAACGTTTATTTACGGTTACACTCAACAATTGATGTATCATTCAATATGAATGATTGGTTTCTGAAATTAATTAGGTTAAAGGGGATTTTGAGGTCAGCCTTGAGATGTAAAGGTCACGGACCCATGTTAGAAAGAGCTGACATGAAAGTGAAGGGGTGAAGGAAGAGCGAGAGATTTTCCGTATGGAGTTCAACATTTTTAAGTTTAAGTTTTGATGCATTGAAAATACACATTTTCTTGAGAATTCTAATAGCTAGACTCAAATTAAAAAAAATATTTTTACCATTCAGTTATATATTTTTATATTCAGTTAAGGAAAAATAAAAACAAAAGCACGGATAACATTACGTTAAGTCATTTTTTGTCCTCAAATGGAATACCCGAATTAAAACCATATCTTTAAGTCCTCTATTTGTCAATGCGATTTTCACTGATTGTGTTGTAATGAAAAGTATATGCAGCGGAGAATTTCATATAAAGTGGATCCTAAAATTTACTTGAACTCTTAGATATATATACTCGTATATTGAACCGCATCAGGATTAATGAAGGTCCCAAGAATTCGGCACGTTCCATTAACTATGTTGGTTTTCTGTTCTGGCAATGACTGAAGTTAAGTCGGATATGGTCTGCCGTCAAATGTTGTTGAATCTATCGCATCAAGATTATGAATAATAGTGGATAAGGCATGAAGACATTCTAATTGTCTGTAATATGTTTCCCCCTCTTTGCGTACATTCCTGACTTAAAATAGTTCTTGATACTCTCATTTGCGATTTCCATACACAAACGATACATGTGCCGGACAATTATGGGCACGAACGGATAACAGAATAATTATTCGATTCAAACGAAGGAATGAATTGAATGCTGGAAAGAAAACTGATTCAGCATCTTATTTGAAGGTCAAGGCATGAAACATAGAACCGCATGAACATCCGAACCGCATGTATCGTAATTCCGCTGAATACCTACCCATGGAATCCAACAATTTTTTCATGACAAGTGAGTTAACCCTGGTGCTGTTACCATTAATAACTGGTTATGAGTGCAAATTGAGCAGTTTCAGGAGTGATGTGGTGATAGTGGAGCATAATAGAGAACGGTTAGTAGCAATGTTCCAATGGATAATATTTATTGAGCGACCGAGTTTCGATGTACTACATCATCTTAAAGTACCAAAATGAAGTCTTGGTTCCTAAAGACGATGTAATACGTCGAAACCCAGTCGTAAAAGATATCTTATCTAGTGAAAATTGATGAAAGTATATCGATTTTGAATGGTTGGTAGATACATCATAGAAGCTAATGTAAGTAGAGTAGATATGTTATATCTTATCAATCTCATCAATTGATAAAAAATTGCAATTCCATTTGTAAGTATGAAAAATATATTCAATGCGTGTGCATTAGATATTATTTGAGTGACATAAGAGAAGACACCATGCTCAAAAACGTAGCATATCGTGTGGGAAAAAATAAAGTTTTGTATAGCATATCAAGAACAGTTTGTATTTCTTAAATATTAGTAAAAGTGAGATCATCTTTTTTCCAGTGGCTCATATAGATAACTCTTGATCGATAAAAATGTTACATGTTTTTGAATTCTACATGTGAGTATAGAAATTAGGATTAATTAAGTAACTGCTTTTCGTTGATCTAGCGAACCGATTTGTCACGGAGATTGGCTTAAATTCACGAAACACCATCCTAAAAATCAGTTTTTATGCGCTCAAATATTCATACCTATAAATAAATATTTTATTTTGGTAGATATGAGCCATATTATTTTCAGTGTTTCCTGATAAATACTCTATTCTAACGTCAATAATGAAATTGACTCCGGCCCTAACCTGGGGACGTGAAGATGGTTTCCTATCCAAGGGCTGCCACAGCAAACCACGTCGTGATGAATCGCCTGCCTTATAGGCTGAAGAACTTGCAGAGATTTCCGTCTTATGCTAACCGTAAAATTATGTTTGTTAACTTCTATGAGCGGTCGTCTAGACTAGAGAGCCTTTGGGTATAAAACAAGAATCCTATTCCGCTCGAGCGCCCTAACGATATGTTCCTTGACGAATGAAGGGACGACAATCGGAGTGGTGGAGTGATGGAGTCCGAGCGGATTGATTGTAATGGCGAGAAGCAAGTTGGCCGAAGCTCTTCGGGGATGCGGGAATGGGGGCGGGGGATGAGGGAAGGATTTAGTGGACGTTTGTGAGAAGCGGTGGCTTCCTTCCTGTCTTAGAAGTAAGTGATGGTTGGCCAAGCGGATTTTGGGAGATTGCAATCCCTACTCCCCACGATCCGGATGAGGCAAATATCTATGGTGGTGTGTGATAAGCTCGATTGGATGTAGGATAGTATCGAAATAAACACACTCCTCTTGTAAAGGACTAAATAGTATATTCCAGCTCTTATTTATCCACACTTACTACTCGATTTTCAATATGAATCGATTCCATATAGTTACGCCGGAAACCATCAATTATACTTGATTTCTTTTCAACTTTCAGTTTTCGGCCGCATTCCATACAGTAATATCTGTAATTTTAAATATCAATTAAATTGAATTGCTCATCTGAATGTACTCGTAGTATGCCCCCGAGAGGCGCGTGTGTATCCAATCCGTACACTCTTGCTGGAGACATGAAACTGAATACTTTGGCACTTTGTGCAGGTTCTTCTTCCTTAAGTGACGCTTGATTAGACGGGCTCAGAAATTCCCTTTTATAATGCCTCTTCACCTTTCCGTCAATGCTTGATAGTACAGTGTTTTAAAACACCAGTGTCTACCAATTAAATCAGGGTTAACAGTCACAGGAATGACCTTTTCATTGAAAATTCATGCGCATAATTATTTCGTCTTTCATTTTTTGTAATAGGAGAGAAAAAATCAGCAATCATTGAGAACATTAAGATTAATGACATCTAATTTTGATGAAGTAGGCAGTGGGAGTAATAGCAGTTATTAGGATAATTTGGCAGGGATAGGATAGTTAAGGAATGGGGGAAAGGTGGAATACTCAGAAACTCGGCGCCAGCACTAGCCTGTTCTAAACGTAAGGCGTCAAAAATATTAACTAGCTGGTCTTTATTTCTCCATAGCCACCACATTCTATTTCAGTGACCTCGTATCTCGCAATCGTTAATCACTCAGTAACCAATAATTTACGGCTCTTCCTCAATAGAGAGTTTGTTTCACCTTTAAAATGTTATTCCTTGCCAATTTCAAATCCTCTTTTTTAATATCTCATGTGAATATAATTTTCGTTTTATCTCTCAGTTGACTCTTTGATATTACTTTTTCCTGGCACCGATCTCCTCTCAATGACCTAAATTCATTCTCTCTACTACACGCATGGGAAGGCGTACTTATAAAAATGACATGTGATAATGAATAATTGTAACTCAGATGATTAAATAATCTAAGAGTAACGCTCCGTTGTTTAACAATAATTAAATTTAGAGTTAATTTATTGTCAATTTTTTTGTTGAAATATTATTAAATAATTCTAAAATAATGGTGCATGTTAACTACTACTAAATAAAGTTGTACATGTAATAATTTTATCAACTCTAGTTTGATTAAACTTTTCATTAGAAAAATATATTGGCACTTTGTGAAGGTTCTTCTTCCTTAAGTGACGCTTCATTAGACGGGTTTAAGGAAAATATCATTAAATGTTGAAAGAGATGTGTTACTTCGCTTTACTGAGGCTGCAACGGGAAATGCATTCCCATGAACTTCAAAATAATTGGAAATTCATTGGAAAAGTTAATTGAGAAATTGGAAAATGTTTAAGAGGAAATCCGCTGTATTTGTTTGAAGTTGCTGCGAGTTTGCGAGAAAGCGTGGAAGGTATACTGGAGAATTGAGTTTAATCCTCTTTGATTCACTGAAAGAGCAGAATACGAATTGAAATTGTAAGATTACAGTGTTTTTCTCAATCATCTTGTTGGATACTCCATTAATTTTTCCCAATAACAATTTAAGATTCTTACAAACATGGTTAGCATGAAAAGTTTCGGAAAAATAGATATACTGCATCAGAATTCTTCAAAGTAAAACCGTTGAGCGGCGACACCCTTTTGCCAGCGGCTTTTCCACGACTCGAAGACTCCCTGGTGGGCGGATCAATCCAATCCAATAAGCCTTAAGGCTACGCGTGCAAGCTTCTTTGACAGCACTTAGGGTCCCATGGTGGTGTCCTATGAGAGAGGATTTCACTTTGGGGAATAGGAAATAGTCTGCTGGTGCCAACTGAGGACTGTAAGGGGGTTGGAGAATCGTCGCGATGCCTTTGCAGAAATCTTCACAAGCAGACACTTTCACTCTGCTATTGGACGTCCGCCAAGACCCTCGGGACGAGTTTAGGGTAGATCTTTCGCATCGCCAAATTGTTAGTGATAATGGTGTACATTGTCATTTTATCAATGCCAATACGATTTGCGATCATGCTCACACTTGACCGACGGTCTGAATTCATCACTTTACGCAACCTTCAAGAAAATTGATACCGATACCTTTTATGCAATCCTTGTACATCCATCCGAAGAGATTTACGTCCATCCACTTATCCCTGTAGTCATTTTAACACTCTTCCAACAAGATCAATGTGATTCTCCAACAGTTAATACTCTAAGAAAATAAACTAGTTGAGCATTTTATCCATTATCCCGCGGGAATTCAAATTAATACAGCATTGAGAGTCAACTCGCATCAAAATATATCTTACCCTACAGAATTTAAGCCCTAATTTTCCTGTGGTCCGATGATTTTCCACTTTGGTGCAAAAATCATAGCAGTTTTATGGATATTTCATACCGAATGTAGGAATAATTTGTTGCATCACAACCGGATTCCTTCCCAATAATTCATTTCCACCGGCATTCAGTTCATTTTTTTCTTCAAGAGCCATATTTATTTTTTACTCAACGCTTTCCTTCCTAACCTAAATGATTTTTTAATTTCTCACCTTGGGTATTGAATCATCAGTAAAATTTTTCATAATCCAAATTCAATTTTTAACGATTTAAATTAATTCTCATTTCTAGAAAATTATGTTCCTGATTCAATCCATAGATTTAAAGTAATATAATTTTAATGCTTCACTAACCGTATAATATAATTAGAACAAACTGCGTTAGAATAATATGTCATTGCTCCTTAGTTAAAAAGAAGTAAGTGTGCTATTTGTGCTGGGCTTGTGAACATTTTTCATGAAAAGCGTAGCAGTGTCAAGGAGGTAGTGGAAGAATGAGGATGGGAGTCATGAGTTGACCGTAGGTTTAAATTCAGGCTGAATTTACTGCTTGAATTTGAAGCAGGTCACTTATACGAGAATGTTAAGGACATTTCACAGGTCCCGACTTACTTTAATAGATGAAATTACTTACGTAAAATCAGGTGACTAGATAATAGTTACAGCGAATAGATTTAAAATGTCGTTTTTCCTCGTACGATTAGAGATCAAAATAGATATGATCGCATCCGGGAAGGGAATAATTAATATTGGTGGTGTATGTCTTTTCCAATATCCTACATGATTATTAAATGGACCCATCGATGTAACATCGTTCCAGTATGATTTGAATATATCCGGTCATTGAATATTCTTTCGTGTCGGTACCTTCTTTCGTGTGAATAACCTCGTTCGAGTACATAACCGTACCGATATTGGCGTAGAGGTGTAATGATTGTGATTTTGCACGCTTGTGTCCTACCGTCTCCCATCACAAACTTTCATGGCGCCTTGCGTGGTATCATGTAACTATAGATGTTCAAAGTGATAAATCTATGAAGCTGAATAAAGTATTCTAAGTATATTTACCTTGTACAAAATTTTCTTGCAAACTAATGTCATCGTTCTCTAATAGATGACATTTTTCCTAATGTATTGCGCCTCTTGTTACCAACAACAATTTCATATTCTGATTTTCAACAAATATTGTCCAAATGGTCCCTCTTTGTACATAAATGCTTGTAATAACAGAATTCAATTTTCAGGTATTTTTGATTGCTCTGTGAAATGCAGTTGGCCAGTTATTAAAGAGGTTGGTGCCAATAAAAATATGGGCAAATGGTGTTTGAGCATATGTCATTTAACATTAGTGAAAATATAATTCAGCTAAGGAAACAACTTATTTTATTTCTTAGGCCAACAACTTTGTGTTTGCAAAGAGCAGGCAGGGAGGGATTGTATTGAAAATTACGGAAATTTCAAATAAAAAGAAATGAATTATATGCCTATGTGAACATAGTAGACAAGGAACCATGACCCAATTGCATTAACGAGAGTCGTAGGCCAATTTCACTGCCCACTCCCCATTGAGTATCGCACGACTACATTTGAAACCATTCGCAAAAGGAGCGAGCGATATGTTTCAGGATAATATACGCACGTACTTTCCCTCTCAATTAGACTGTTCGTTCGGTCCCTCTATTTTCGTTTGCGCTAAACGGCAACTGAAAACGAAAGAGTGATTTAATCCGCATTTCAAGTCTTCGTCCATCCCTCCTTCCTTTTTTTTTGAGAGACTTTCGATCTCCCTCCTTCCTCTTTATTTAGACTCCCATTATCCACCCCTCTTTGCTTTCTACCGCTCACTTCGTTCCTCCCCTACTCTTTGCCTTTATCCTTCCCTCTACTTAAAACATTACATTCTCGTGTGCTCCACCCATGATTCTCCATCGCGTCTTTCAGATCCGGCGTTTGTTTATTCAAAGCACTCATTTAGCCGAGGCAGGCAAACGTACGCGTACTGCGTACGCTCTCGGATTGGATTTCGACGCAGAAAAAGAGTTGAAGTTGTGAGAAATATATTTATTTATACGTATTGTGGACATAAATCAAAGCGAATGGAATTTCGTAATGAATTTGTCTTGCTGCTTTTTTTTCAAAATGCGTGCACCAATATCATTTTATGAAGAGACTAATTGTACTGTTGCCGATATGAACGTTCCCGCATTCCCCAACTTGATTCGCGAGCCCACTTGAATTGACTTAATATTGAATATATTCATTAAAGCATAATTGCTCGTTTGTTTACCATGGTTATTTTTATTATCTTTCTCTCAATTTTACCCTGACACAACCTACAGAATGATATACCCTTGAATTCGTTTGGTGTGTAGTTTTAGGAAAGAGTAAACCTTTCCAGGGAGTCTCTGAACTCACTATCTGTTTTCAATCTAGAATGTTTGTCTGAGCTCGAGTATTAATCACTTTTTATAAACGACTCGACGTTGAAACTTTGCAATGGAAAGGGATGCATTGAACTGACATGAAGGGGGAACGGAATTAGACCACGTCGATTTTTTTCCCGCTATTCCAAATCAAGTAATTGTCTCCATATTTTTCCACGAGGCATTTGGTTTTTATTTTTGCTTTGACTGTAGTTCAATTGGGATATAATGCAGGAGAAAATACTTAATGACAGCTCTACGACTTTTAATTCCCTGGGCTCTTCCCTGCATATGGAGTGAATTCTTGCGAATCGCTTGGAGGTTCTCATCGACAGGCTCCCCAGATCTCGTCAACAAAATTTGAATCATATAATCTAAGATTGAATTATAAAGATCAAAATTTGAAGTAAGAATTCTGTTCAAAAGGAGAATTACATACTGACTAATCATTATTTCAATGCCTTTAAAATTTGTTCTTAATTTTATTGCTCATTTATTAAATATCTGGTAAATGAAATACCTAGTACCGTAATACGTTGGTAGAAATATATTAGGAAAACTGACTGGACAACCGGTCTCTAAGCGTGTAAGGAATCATTTTCACGCAACAAATTCCAGGGCACAGCAAAAGTAAATATAGTTTATTACAAGAAAATCAGCAATTGTTCTATTGGCTGGTGGCCTAACAGCTACTAGCAAACAGAAGGGAGGACACTTGGTAGGTGAAATGTAGATACAGATAAGACGTGGTAGATCACTATATTTACATTGCCATTGGTTGATATTTTTATGAATTTGTAAAGTTCACCTAGCTATTTGTGACAATAACTCCACGCACCATTTGTAAGTCTATAATGTTGATATTTATTTTATCTTTTGATACTGCGATATTTTACCTAGTCTTAACGGGACTAAACACAAATGACATTCATTATGACTAACTGATTGAGTGTAACGCTGATTAAATTAGAATACAACGTTGATTGGCTCCATAGTTTATTTTATATGATCAATAAAAGGTTAATAGTATTGAAGGGTTTTCGGTGTGTAATACCTACTTGAACTTTCCTAACCATCATTTCAACAGTAATGTTTCTGTTACCGCAAATAAGCCCATCGATCCTCCATTCCAAGGAGGGAGCGGAAACTTTGACTGGGCGTCCACTTCGGAGTTCATCACTCACATTTGCTCGGCCACTTTTAAACCGATCAACCCACTTGCACGGTAACATTTTCGCGGTTCACGCAACTTTTTCCGCGTTGTATCAACATTCTAGGAAGATTTCACTTGGTTTCTCACCTTCTGCGACTAAAAACCCAACGGCAGACCGCTGCTCTTTTAAGGTGAAATCTTCTAGTGGACATGCCGTGGTGAATTGAAGATTTTGATGTTATGTTGACATTAAATAATCAAACAGCTAAACAGAACTAATTCCAAGGTTGCCAATTAATACTCCTGGTAAACTGTAAAGATTCATTAAATGGTTTTTAAGTGAGAGCATTTGTCTCTTTACTTGTTGAACTACCCTCGTTTATATACGTGTGTGTTCACACACACACGTATATAAATCGAGCATAACGATGGAGGAAACACGCGGTCGGCATATGCGCTGAATTGAAAGTTGGGTTTCCCTCTGAGCAAATATTAATCGGAGACCCATGTAATGCCACAAGCTGAGGAGCCTGGTTTATTAAAAACCGTCAAACGTGCAGCGACACAAGTTGGAATTCAGAGGGTCAATGCGTTCAAAACATCAAACGGCTCGCTTTAGCTGAGTGATATTGTTAATGAAAAGGTGATTATATCTCCAGACAACCGTAACTCGCTCGGTACTTACGGTAAGGAACGATTCTCATTCGGATAGTTTCCGCGCTGAAGATTGCTAAAGAGGGAGTGGTGGAAATGTGGGGCAAGGCAACTAAGGAGGTTCGAACGAGCTTTCCTTTCTCTCCCCTCTCCCTCTCTCTCTCTATCTGCCCTCTTTCGGTGTCCTAGGTTGATTTTTTCACCCCCTCCCTGATTCTCGTGTATGTGTTCCTTGTGTGCGCGTGGAGAGTGGTGTTGTGTTGGTGATGGGGATTGGTTTCGGATATCTGGTGGGATATAAGAGGGAAGAGGGAGGTCGGTTAGTGTGCGAGCGGAAAGGGCGGGGGGGGGTAGAGAGAGGGTCTTTGAAAGCACACGCGAAGTAGCAGGCCGGAGAAATAGGGGGAGGGTATATTGAAGAGGAGGAAGAAGTAGGGCTGCTGGCGGTGGGACAGATCTCTCGATAAACGCTTTTTCTTGTTCTCCACTGTTTAGTGCATCTTTTTCCTTGAGTTCAGTGCGGCGTCGAGGGGCCGGCGGGAGGAGGGGGAGGGTTAGCCTGGGACTCTTTCCTTCTCCTCCCAGGATAGATTCAAGAGAGTATGGAGCGCCAACTTAAAGGGAGAAGAGACAAAAAGAATTGGGTTGAGGAAATCGAAAGAGAGAGATGGTATATTTCGGTAGAATTTCCGATAAATGCATATATATATTTCTAACCTTAATCAAGGAAATGAACAAATTTCAAAGAAAATTTGCAATGGTTGTTAAAAATTGTCTCGAGAGGAGAGTAAGAGCGTCGGCTATTTTTGCTCGGGGTTGCGAGGTATTGTTAGTCACGAGGAGGGTGTGGCCAAGGCAAGATGTGTGAACCCTTATTTGTGCATGAATGGCTAACTGGTGTGAACAATGCTTTCATGCACATATCCTCTACCAAAGCTTCGATCTTGGTTTACGAGACGTACATTTCTTACCTATCACAAATTTAGGAGATATCAGTTATCAAACTTGAGATCTGGAATTGATATCTTTGAAAAATTGACGATTTTTACATATTCCTTCGGTCAGTTTGCGTTTAGATATAATGTTAACTGACGATTGTAAAAATACGTTACCACAATATATTGTGATCAACTTTGGAAACGTTTTAGGAATGACGATAGAAACCCTAGCCAGCTTCTACAAGGGAGAACACGTTGTTAATGGGTAGTTATTTCCATTTTTACCAAATTATTTTTATTCAAACCACAAACTAGTTTAAATATTTATATCGAATCGAGAGGTGTAATGTTTTATCTACTGTTGTAATGCTTTTTAAAATATTTTATGCACTAATATGTTCGCCTAAGGATAGCTATTGAGACTTGGATAATTAGATAAGCTTAAGAGTTAATTACCCATGGAATTACTTTTATATATAACAAACAGGAATGTTATTGCGTGAAATAATTTTCACAGGATTCATATCAGATTTCCGGTGCATCAGCAGATGACAGCGTTACGGTGGCTGTCACGGCATACATTGCAGTCCTTTGGAGTCATATTGAACAGTAAATAAGAAATACATTTGCAATCACACTTTTTCTAAGTGCTTATACTTTGATTTTTTCTTGATTACCTTCAAATTGACCATTATTAAATTATTAATTTATAAATAGAGGGCATTTCAGAAAAATAAGTAAAATAAATTTGCGAAGAAAGACTATCGCACAGTTATATATTTATTTAGAGATTGAACTCTTCGCTTACGATAACACCTATTTTTAACAAGAAGGACAATCAACAAAGTTAGATAGGGTAATGACGTCGTACAAGACCACTTAGATTGAAAGAAGAAATATGCTCTCCACCCCCCCCCCCCAGCGCGGTCGGACTACGTTATTTTATTCCCTTACCGTTCGTGGGAGAGATGATATCTTAACGATATCTATCTGTCCTAAACTTAATCTCTTAATCTCTCTAATATTATTGATATGATCTTTCCTACCCTAGAATAATGGGGCTAACGTTACGTTTCAGCATCATCGTTTAAGAGACATCCAATATGTGTAAGAAGTTATTGGTAGGTTATTGAAGTAAAATCTAATTTCTGACTATCCACATACTTAATATTACGACCAATATCTCAATGTCTAAACGGACTCGATTCTTTAGATCCTCATCATAAACATCTGGAAAATGAGACGCGGTCAGAAAAAAATGGATTTGCAACATCGCAAAGTATACCTTTGTTTACTCTTTAGAACATGTCCATTTAATGAAAAATGAAATATCCGGTTGGAAGGATTGTTATATCAGAGATATTCAAATTAAGACCGAACACCCGACGTAACACAAAAAGTCTGCTGAAAGCCAGCATCTAGCTTTTTGCGAATCGATACTGCTATCGCTGTCGTAGGAGAACTGCATAGTGGCAACTCACAGGTAGAAGCAGTTTTTGGGTTATTTCCTTGTTGATGCTCGGACTGGTTGTTGTAGTGGTTGTTCTATTTTCATTTGATTGTCTCTTATATACTAAAATATTTTTTTGTAAATGAAATATATTTCAGTTAATTAAGTGTTAGAACAGCAATTACTACAGGTTTACAGGTGAAGGAAAACATTTCCCATACGGCTGTGCATTACCTATGAATAGCTTTTCGAAGGCGAACTGGAATTCAGACGATATCTTGAATGTAACTTATTTGCCCCATTCTTCGTCCCACCCAAACTTCTAAAACCTCCTATCTAGTATAGTACTTAAGTCTTTAGTTTAGCCAATTTTACTTTTGAAGTACGTAAACTGATCCACTTACTTTGGTTTATTTACCCACTACTTTTACGTTTGACTTTGCTTTTCTTCTTCTCGAATCCCGTTACTTTCGTTTTATTGCGGCTAATCATCAATTGAGCACTTTTTTGGTCGTTACTTTGGAATTTTTATGTGGGAAAACGTGAAAGAAAGTCCCTAGACTTCCCGGTTCTAGGGTATAATGCGCGCTAGAAAATAATCTGTTCACATTTCTTAACCACCCGCAGTTCCGACAACACCTCTAGGTACGTTTTGGGTTTACTCTTCGGTTTCGCTTGAATCACACCGCCGCAATGACGCTAATCCGACTAAACGCACCTCCCGAGTCTCACCCTTTCTTCGTCGCCTTCATTGAGTCGTCGTTACTACACAGGTCGTTCGTCTGAGTCGTAAAGGCCGCGGGTACGTGCATAAAAGGATTGCCAGGCGGATTGCGAGCCTTCAACGCGCGATATAACAAGGCGACTCGCCGCGCCGTGTTGGAAACTGCACTCTTGTGGATTGGAAACTTCCCTCATCCCTTCCCCTCTCCGCTTTATTTCAACCGCATCAGAGATTTTATCGGCACGAGTATGTACCTGTTACAGTTACAAATCTTCATTAAACTTAATATTAGCCACTTCTATTGCCCAATTCCAATTCTCAAAAAAAGGAATTTAAAAATTCATTCTTTTTTTACGACGAAATTAAAGCACATTGCGCCTTACGTAGCAATATTTATAAATATATACTTTACTTTATACTTTTATTCTAATTACATACGTGTATGTAAACAAAAAATGCCGAGATCGTAAACTAAGATATACTTTTTTCCATAAAATGTTTGCCGTATGAAATATTTGGTCTCCGTTATTAAATTTGCTAAACGTAGTTTTACAATACCTTCCGAATGGAAGTGAAGTTTGCACAGTCCTATGGTTTTGATAGAGGCTTATGAGAACTACCTTAATTTCTGACGTAAAAACAGCTGTTTGAGTTCGTTATTAGAATTTAAACAAATATTACTGACCATCGACAGGTCTTGCTTTCTATTTGAAATACGCTCATTTGGATGGCATCGTAGATTTTTCTTTTTAATTCGTTTATGATAACCGAATGACTTTTGGTAGAAGAGGAATTCGAAGTTATTATTCATAACTTGTATGCTTGCATAGAAATGATTCTTCTACAACGCCTCGACAACATCTATTAAGCAAGTCTTTTATGCTGAAAATGAAGGTCATCAGTACAAGCACTAAATTAAAATTCATAATAGGTTGGGTATATTTAATTATAAATGGGCAACAATCGTTTTACATTTTATTTATTTTATTCTGAGAGTAATTTTAGTACAATTTAAATTATGAGATGTTGACATTATGGATAATACAAGTTACTCTAAATTCGAAAATAACTACGAAATTAACTACGGGTAATTTTATGCCATGTATAAACTCAATGTGTAGTCCACCATTGTAATCCCATTGATTATTTAATGACCCCGTATTTGTAGTATATTTTTTAATTAAAAAAGTTTTATTTTTTGAATGTGTTCTGCGTTTAAAAGGACAAACCAACTCCAAATTTATTTGCATACAATTTTGGACACATTTCCATATAAAATTGGGTGTTACATATCTGTAAGATCACACGATTTTAATGGCGTGTTTCCGACACAGGACGTCACCTGACCCTCACACTTATAAACACGAATATTTGTTTGTTTGTTTCAGTCGTATGGTGAAAGTGCCGACTGAGCTAAAATTCACTACCGCACGATCTTTAAAGTTTACGCTTGTGAAATTTTTGAATTACCGTCTGGGTTCGCACCAACAGATGGTGTTGATTCATTTCAATGGTGTTGATTCATGAAAAATGAAAGTATTGAACATTTTTACTCATTCATAAATTATGAAATCATTTAGTTAAAATTTATATTGGGGAAGAATGCATATAAAGAATTATTGTTTTCTTAATGAAAAAGACGTTTGATATCTGCATAGAAAATTCGAAATCCATTAATTAAAAAGTAAAATACTCCCGATGTCTTTGCATTTCCCAAGACTCGTGGGCCCGTGTAACGTAGATTGATTCCTGCAGCAAATCATATCGTGATTAAGGCAGGAGCGACTATTTTGAGCCTAACTGCCCGCAACCTAGAGTTTGCGGAATAAGTAAAACGGATAATGACACTGAACATCATTCCGCGTTTAATGACTTTTGGCAGAGGGTGGACACACAGGCCATCTTTAAGTGTCATAAATATGGACGCATGTTTTAATTGGAATAATATTCAACCTTTTGCCTGGAGTATCATTTCGATTTCTGTGAATACTTGTTAAAATTCGTTATGCACGTAGTATTTTCTTCCATATCTAATTAAAGACATTATCCAATTTAGTTTCTAAGCTCAATGCAGGACGGGTGAAATATACAGGTTTGCCGAAACAGGATGGCGAAAATATTCACCCGTGCATAAAAGTGCTCGACATATCGACTTCGGACTAACCGTAACTCACCATCGGAAAGTCATCCCCTTTCGCGAATTCAACCGTTAAATTTTCCACCCCGACGGCGCATGTCCACCCCATGGTGCGCGCGGAAATAAATAAAAACGCTGCGGAGAGTGCAATAAAAACAATTCTCCCCACCGCACCCTCTCGAATTGAGGCACAGCCACCCCCGTCCTAGCCATCCCTCCTCCATCCTCTCCTCCATTCCTCCCCCAACTCCGAGATTCGCCTTCCTCCGCTAACAACCCCCGAACCCACACAACCCTCGTCGACCACCCCACCAGTCCCCTCCTCCCTCTGTCGCCAAAAACCCCCACAATCCCTCATTCTCCACCCCGCCAAGTTCCCTCATGGCGAGCCGTCGTGACATCACGGCCGAATAGCTGTCGGGTGAATCATGCACGGCCACGGATCACGAAGCGGAGGGAGCCTTGCTGGTGCGGGAGGGGGATGACAGAGTGGGGTGCAAGGGGAAGGACAGCAGGAGGAAAAGGAGAGAGGGGTGAGGGTGGCATAGGGGAGAGAGGAAGGATTCGAATAGAAGGGTTGAAGTTGGGTTTAGGGGTTGCCGGGAGATTGAACCCCGGGGTTCTTTGGAGGAAGGGGGATGAAGCGGCAGTCGAGGGGTGGGGGTCGTTTCCCGTCCCATTACCAACTCGTTCACGGTCGTGCACGGTTCAAATCCACGAGTCAGGGGAATCACGGAGGAGAGGCGGCGGAAGGAGAGGTCGGGTCACAAAACTGCAGACATCACGAGACTCAAAAGGCTGAGGCCTTGGAAACTAGTGCGTATATGTATATAACATTTGTACGGAACAATAGAACCCAGATTAAAACAGATAACAGTCTGACCTGAAGAAGGTCTCGGAGTAGGCCGAAAGCTCAAATAATCTACAATGTGAGTGTTCTTTTACGTGTTATCTGTTTTATTCTGTGTTCTATTGTGCCGTCCAAAGGAAAAATATTAAAAAAATAAAAAAACAAACATATGAATATTTATATGAATATACATATGAACTGACCAATAAATGCGCGAACTGGTGCAATCTGGCTGCCATGACTCCGACTATAGCGAGACTAGCGACTGTTGGCCTGAGAGCCAAGGAGCAGTCTGTGCTTGGCGGATCGTCGGACTGTGCGTACGGTGCTAGTTTTGTAGTTTCTGTTGTTCTTGATTAGACTGTTTGTCGAAAATGGTTTTTGGTGATTTGCGGTAAACGTTATCAAGAAATTACTGAAGTATCTACAGCTGTTTACGGTTATAACGCTTTGAAGAAAAAATTTAAATATTTGAATTGGACAAAATCGATGTGGACTAAATTTTATGGCCTTCGCGTATTTATTGGATATATATACGTGTGTCTGGGTGTGTGTGTGTGTGTGTATATATATATATATATGTATAACTTTTGGACGGCACAATAGAACACAGAATAAAACAGTTAACACGTAAAAGGACACTCACACTGTAGATGATTTAAGCTTTCGGCCTACTCCGAGGCCTTCTTCAGGTCAGACTGCTGAAGAGTCTGACCTGAAGAAGGCCTCGGAGTAGGCCGAAAGCTTAAATCATCTACAGTGTGTGTCCTTTTACGTGTTATCTGTTTTATTCTGTGTTCTATTGTGCCGTCCAAAAGTTATATTGCTCTCGTGATTACTTCCGCATCATCGATATATACATATATATATATATATATATATATATATATATATATATATATATATATATATATATATATATATATATATATATATATATATATATATATATATATATATATATACCACATGTCCTGTGTTCGCCTTTTATGTGTTTTCCTATCCCCTTTCCTTATACCTATCTCTATGTTTGGATGAATATATATATATGTTATTTTCGCACATAGAAATAGACATAAAAGGAAAGGGGGTAGGAAAACACATAAAAGATCAACACAGGAAATGTGGGAAAGGCGGTTTTGAGCAGATCACAAATGTAAAAATATATGGCGGGATTTTCAAATTTGAATATATATATATATACATACAGAGATAAAGAGAGACCTTATGTAGATTAGGTTTCTGGTTTAGGTTTTGTTTGTAATTAGAAAAAAATTATTTGATAGTTGTGTCCATTCAAAAACCTACCTTAACCGGTAGACTACCTAATTATATATATATATATATATATATATATTATATATAACTCATCATATCACATCACCACTGTATCACATCATCTATATATATGATATATATAGATGATGAGGAAGGAAAGTCAAATGAGGAAGTACTGGAGATGGTGGGTGAGGAGAGGGGTTTGTTGAGAGAAATCCTATGGAGGCAGGAAAAATGGATGAAAGGCGTATTGAGCGGTAGTGGAATGTTGAAGAAGGTAATAGAGGGGAGAATGTTGGGCAAGCGAGGAAAGGGTAGGAACAGGATAGGGATGTTGGATGGGATGAAGGGAGGAAAGAAGTACACAGGGATGAAGAGGGACCTGATGTAGTTTAGGTTGCTGGATTGGGTTTTGTTTGGAGATACAAAATATTTATTTGATAGTTGTGTCCATCCAAAAACCTAACTAAACCGGTAGATTACCTAATAAAAATAGATGATGTGGACGTACTCTCGAAAGCAATATAACATTTGGACGGCAGAATAGATAACAAGTAAAAGGACACTCACATTGTAGATTGTTTAAGCTTTCTGCCTACTCCAGAGACCTTCTACAGGACAGACTCACTGGTCTGACCTGAAGAAGGCCTCGGAGTAGTCCGAAAGCTTACATAATCTACAATGTGAGTGTCCTTTTACGTGTTATCTATTTTATTCTGTGTTCTATTGTGCCGTTCAAATGTTATATAGAAACATATATATATATATAATATATATATATATATTATATATATATATATATATTACATATATATATACACACACACACGTATATATTTGAGAGGGAGAGGGTCGTTTCTTCTCCGCCCTCGAATGGGTGTGGAATGAGGGTGCGTGGGTCGAGATCCGGTGTTGGGGAGTCGTTGTAAATCCTCCTCCGGGGTTCTTCACCCTTCCTGCCCTTCCGGCTGGTCACCCTCCACCTCATCTTGGTGCATGAATAGATTGGTGCGCTCCAGTGGATGGATCTTTTGTTTCCTCTCGACTGGTTGAGAAGCCAGGAGGAGGAGGTAGAGTGGAGGCGCTGGCTGCCTCCCGTTTTCCTTAAATTGGATGCGTCCAAGACTCACGATTCTTCAGAAAATCGTTCACTCCCATGTTTGTTTCCCCTTCCAACACGCCTCCTCCCCCTCAATCACTAGACGCGGATTTTACGTGCCATCGGCCGTTCCCATTGCCCTTTTCCCCTCCTCACTCACAAAACGTCCTGCTCAAATCATCACTGTGTTTTCTTACAGTTTTGTCCAGTACGTTAGGGCGTTTCTTTCTCAATGCGTTTCATTTTTTACTCCTATCCTTTGCTTGGATGCTGCCCTGTGGATTTTTTTTTCATTTTTGCGGAGTAATATTTTTCGAAATTCTTTTCATTTAATTTCGTCAAGCTCAGTGTTGACTGTGATTTTGCGAAAACTCGGTCTAGTGAAAACCCAAATCCTTGTAGGCACATTGTAGTTCTACTTCCTCTTCGGAATTTATGGATTTCATCTCATGTGTTTGGATGCCATTGCATCTTTCTCAAATTCCGTCTTTTGTTCAACGTTAGTCCAAGGTAAAATTCCAATGACCGAATGAGTCGCGTAGAGGCAAACCAAGTTCTAGTTTTAATCGATCCCCAAAGACAAAGCAAATATTTTATTTTCCTAATCAAATAGTTAACCAAATGCTAACGGCATAAAAAATCCACGTAGCCATATCATGTATTCTAATGGTAGTTGTTTTTCATGCACGCGTTTTAATGTAATGTGTAATGTGTTTAATAAGTGTAATTTTTTTATGTTATCCAAAGATGACTTTCGAAGATGGTAGTTTATCAGAAATTATTTCACGTAGTTTTTATTTTATTTAGATGTTAATAGTGTTGGAAAATATTCTTTCCGCGTCTCATGAAATTAAAGAAACCATTCACACCGATAAAAATGTTATCTATTGAAATTGAAAAACGAACAACTCGGTTATTCAACATCTGATTTTATGCCATAACGAAACCTGGATCGTAAATAAAAATGTTCAATGTGTAACAGCCATGTTGTTTATTTTTCAATTCCAACATGAAGAATTACAACCTAGTCACGTCAGAAAGTGTTTTAATCTTTGTGTATTTAATGCTGTAATTTCTTGCATTAAAAATTCATTAATTAAAATTCTTTGAAATTTCGCACAAAACCAAATCCTTATTAAAAAACCTTAATTGTATCTCATTGATGGAACATTTGGAACACAACAAAATTTTGTCCCAATCATTAATGAGAAGCATGACCATCGTTGGAATCAGCTTACGGTTTAACTGGTCATTAAAAAAAATTGACCATAAATTTCGGCTCATGGCATGTGAGTATCATTTCAAATATGTGCATTTAAAATACATCCTTCACACTTTATTCATTTAACCCTATTCATGAAATTGTTTGTTTAATTTACAATGATTGTTCTAATTTAATATATTCAAAATGTTGGACCTGATACATGCTGAAAATCCGAGTTTGCTAATCCTTGGCGGTCATGAAATATGTAAAGGTATCAAGGGTATTTTTGACAAGTACGATTTAGAACTAACTCTCAATACTTGTGAATATTTCATCGTATATATGTTTTTCAACCCAATATATTTTACCAATGTTCTTTGAGCAATAAGCACATCTTCTCTAGTTTAGAGAAAATTTGGAAATTAATACTTTCTTATATGTTACAAATTATGTCTTTGAGCTTGTCTTAGACTCTTTTGTCTTAATCTAATCTATATGTAGTATAGTGCTATAGGTAGAATTTCTTTTGTTGAATTACCCCTTTTTGTTGACTATAAAAAAACAACATTGGTTATTTGTAAAATCATTGGCAGTACTTAAATCTGATTTTTAATTTTAAATTTCACTTCGAATAAATATTTGATTCATTTCGAATATTTATGTATGTTTAATCTAAGAGTTGATTTAAACCCAACCTAATTTATTCGTGATATATTTTATCTATGTTTGTTCACTGGCCATAAGCCAAGTAAACGAGAATGTAATTAATATAACCCCTCGGGACAGGACAGGAACTTACGGTTATATCAATGTTTCGTAAATATAGAAATATTTTTTTTGCTTGTTCATATTTCTGATGAAAATAAAGATGATCGCGGAGTATGTAAATGATCCATTATTTTTTTCATTTTGTGGGTTGATCTTTGAATCAATCACTGCTCGTCTAATTTCTTCAATTCGTTAAATTCTCGGCATACTCTTTTCCTGATGCGGCCAAATTCTTCGGATCTCGAATCCTTAATTTTCTTAACTTAAGTACCTAAGTCGTGAAAACTAATTCCAGATTAATAATATGATGACGCGTAATTGTTTACGCATGGCTTGTCAATCAAACAAAATAATACTTAAAGCGATCATTCATTGAAATACGATTTTTCATTTGTTCGTTTATCGCATGAACTATAATTTTCTAGACATAAATGAAGGTACTCTATTGTACTCAGGAACATTTGACACTAGTGAATCCTTGATGAAAGTTATGGCTAACTCAGCGAAATTCTTTCCGCCTTGAATTCTCATCCTTTGGAAATCCGGGAGCAATTCGTCTTTTGACCGAATTTTCGTCCGCATTCCTCCGGCCTGAAAGTATAAATTAATGTTCTTTCGAGAGAAAATCCCTCTTTTGTTCCACCCCGTAAATATCTCACGAGAGTTCTAGGAGATGGAAGAGGTAAAGGGTAAAAAGGGGGGGGGGGTATGTGTGGGGCGCAAACTAAAATTCTTAACCTCTCTCTCTCTCTCTCCTCAAATGATATTTATTAGCCACCTTATGAGTTCTGACGGGGAGAATACGTTATCGAATTTACTCTCTCTTGGAATGGGGAAGAGAGCAAGCAGAGGATAAATAGCCCTAAGTAAGAGGCAGATTAGAGTGGGTTATGTATGTCCAAACGAGGAAGGACGTAGTTTATATGTTAAGGGTGCAGAGGAAAAGCGGTGGGGAGGGACTGGGCATGGGGAAGGCGTATTCACGGGTGGTTTGGGGGGAGAGTAAGGGGAGGGATTGGTTGAGTGAGTGAGTGAGTGAGGGAACTGGATATCCCATTTGATTTGGCTGATTAGATAGATCCCTTTTCGCGCAACGAGTGGAGACGTACGACCCTTCCTTCCATCTCTCTGTGCCACCCTATCCAGACTTGCCCTTTCACCTTTATTTCACTTCCCCGCCCGTCGTCTTTTGGCGCATTGTAATGCGCAAATAAATTGACGTATTGATATCTATAAATTGACCAGTGATATTACTGCCTTTGGAGATTGTGTAAACTCACGAGGAGCCAAAGTTGTGAGAGTAGGATTCGACGTAAATTATTTGACGAACTTTCGAGATTCAAAAAAGCAAAGGAATCAAAGAAAGTTAACTTTTTGGTTCGGTTGAAGTTGCGTTATGTTATTATTTAGTATTCCCAAATTAATAGCTTTAGTTTTTCTTGAGCATTATTTTCTAATGAGCACACAGCATTGACCCTTGGAAGAGTTGTCAGTAGACTCGAGACGTTAGTAGAGTGAAATATTACGATACATACGCATCTTACTTCGACAGTCCCATTGGCCACAGATCTGTTTTCTACAAAATAGTAAAAATGTAATAGGAAGGAAGTAATCAATTGACTACAGTATAGATAGGCTTTTGTCTCTGATTGATTTTAAAATATGGTTATGTATAGGAAATGCCTGGGACAAGGGTCGGTAACGTACGGGATGCGGTTGGCTAAGATTGATCCATCTTAATCCGATTGAATTGCCATTTTGTGAGGATAACCAATTTGGATTTATGGAGCAACTCTGTTTTTTTATCCCTGACAATATAACATCGTGTGTGTGTTGACGACCGGAAATTCAGCGACTTCAGTGAAGTTTGACTCAAAGAAGACAGTAGTGTTCTCAATGCTGAGTTTATTCGTGGTTGGAATTGGAATGGGTGGTGGGATTCTTGGAATATTTGAAATAAGGAAAATTTGTCCTCCCTTAAAAATGATTTGGAGGCCAATATCTAATCATTAGTATTATTTTAAACGTTATGATATTCTGTACAACAACGTTAGCTACCATACGAAATATCAAGCTAAATAAGAATAAGCTTACCATTGTATCTCCAAGCATAGTATCTACTGCATGAATTTACACTCTACGAACAGAAACTGGCTGAATGTTCAAATCATTTCACAGTGTTTAACGTGAGAATTTAAAAAATGAAAATTCAAATTATTAAACAGTGTACAAGGTATGTCATAATTCTAAGATCTGATTTTTTATGACAAAGTTCTAAAATTAGAAAGTTGAAAATTCGATTGTTTCTCAGAATAATTTCTTTGTAGAAGCAAATGCTTTTTCGCCAAGGCCCTTCCGTTGTGGTCCACTACAACATTGTCGATCGTCCATGTCCGAGACTTCCTTAGCTCGTTGTCATAGAGCGTTCGACTTTTGACCTCTCGAACCAATAAATTCAAAATTATTCACATCCATGACATCATTACTCTATGTCTCAGGAAGGTGTCTCAGGAATGGCTTTCATTTTGCCTTTAGTGGGGAAAACGGATGGTTACACGCTGTTCTCGTACGGTAAAGGAAGCAACTTTAGATGTTGAAAAAATTTCTTCCTTTAAAGGAAGTTTTACAAGCTATGTGAGTTGTACGGTACCGTTAACTATGTTTTGTATTTATAAAGAGCACTTGCGACTTTTAAGCTCAGCCACATCTTTTTATCAACTCCCTCCTTCGGCTACGACAATGTAATCAATGACGACACCTGCAAAAATGTGCTTGGTAAAATATGTATACATAGGTCAAGTAGTTCATAAGCTTTCCTCGTAGTTCTGCCACGTTCGCACACATTTTGATCCTTGCTTTATTGTGGCATGGAGAGAATATTTATTATCTTACATGTCCATTTTGGAATCGAGCTCTGTCAATCGTGTGGGTATTACACTCATTGGGGTATTACCTTTGACAAAATAATACAAAAATGTTATATCACGACGTTTTTACACCCATTCCTTCGGCATTTCCTTCGACATTGTTCTAACTAACCTGTAGCCCTGTCGAACCTATTCACTTTGATTGAATTGATTGTGTTAATGTAGAGAAAAAGTTGTTACGGGAAATCTAAAAAAAGCAGATTTGAAGGTCGGAGGAAATATTGAACGTCGGAGGAATGTGAACGACTGTGTTAGAAGGAAGAACGGCGTCTATGTGCGGAAAGAGAAGGAAGAAAGTTGGCAAACGGAACATCATGGAATCACGCAGAATTTACGAAAAAATTAAAAAAGATATAGGAAACTTCACGATTCTTTGAAATTAATATTAGCTAAGGACCACCTAAAGCCTACCTTAAAATAGGTAGATTGCCTTAATTATTGATATCACACTGGTTCTACGACAAGTCATCATCATAATCATCATTATATTTGAAATTTTTAGATTGGTTTACTGCAGCCCTCCATTCTCGAATCAGTTTTGATTCACCTATCCCCTGATAGCTTCTCTATGCTACGTCCTCCTGAATTTATCCTTTGTAATTGTCTCTTTGTCTTTCTCGCAGGATGGTTTCTTCAATACGTTTAACTAATTCATTTTCCTTCAAGGTGTGTCTTATTTATTTCATATTTGCTGCACAGCCCTCCATCATGTCCTTTCCTCTTCTGTTATTCTCTGTACTTCTTCGTTCCTCACTTTGTCCGTCCATTCAATCTTGAGAATTCTCCTCAGCAGTTCCATGTTTCATAGGCCTCTATCCTTGATCCACTTCTCAAATGCTCTACCTGTATGTCTCTGATATGTGAAGCTTCAGCCATTCTACAAAATAACTCTTAGTGCTACTGCTTTCCTGTTTACAACCTTGGATTTTTCGAACATATTATTTGCCTCTTTTTCATGAACATTAACTTAGGGTGAATTTTTCCAGAAATGTGAATTAAATTCATAATTTAAAAATGAAAAATAAGGTCCTCAAGAAGGCTCGTCCTACTCCTATAACATACTCTTTTTTTATTTTTTTCAGATAGGGACACCAATCGCTTGAATACCTGTCTGGAAATCTTATTTTTCGGTGCGTTTGAGTGTTGGATACAGGACTTACCGATCATTTCCTAAAATTGAGTGCACAGGAAATACGCAATAAGGCACAGGATTGAGTGCATCAGCTATTCACGGTGCGATATCATCAAGGCATCCGGACATCGGCCAAAGAATAAGGTGAGATATTCTTCTAATCATGCAATCAATTATGTAAACGTAAGCGCACGAACGGAAACAAAAAAATTGAAACTTAGAAAAATTTTTCCATCTTTTTCTAGAGGGAAATGATAAAACGGTTACTCTTGTAGATTTTTCTGCGGGCGCTTTATGGGTAGTATCATTAAAATATAATGTCTGTTTCATTTCTAAATATTTCATATATTTCAATAGATAACAAGTCATTCAAAAGTCATGCAACTCGTACCTATTTGCGGTTAAACCATGTTCTGCCAAAGCTTTTCTAACATGGATTACTTCACATAAGAATTTTACTAGTTTGGTGCCAGTAATGTTAGTTTCTGCTGTTCTTGTTTTTACTGTTTTCGAAAATGGAAATTGACGAAATCACGGAGCAACGAATCAACATGAAGTATTTTGGTGATGTGCGGTAAATGTTATCAAGGAATTACTGAAAAGTTGACAGCTGTTTACACGGTGATAATGCTCTGAATAAGAAAACATCCGTTTTCAAGTGGATTAAGCGTTTTAAAGATGGCCGACAAGACGCCACGGATGATGCAAGTCCGGGGCGACCTTCAACTACCTGTGTTGACGACAACATTGATCGTGTGCGGTCTCTTGTTCTTACCGAAAATACCGAGTTCTACCTTACAATTCTCAAGCGTTTCAGAGATCGCGTGCGTCGTGTGCGACCAAATTTGGTCGCACACAAGGCTCAAGTCCACTCAAGTGGACCCTCCACCATGACAATGCACTCGCACATTCATCATTGATTCTTCGTCAGTTTCTGGCTACAAATTCAATCAGCATCCTTGATCATCCTCCTTATTCGCCAGATCTCACCCCCTGCGACTTTTTCCTATTCCCAAAATGCAAAAAGGTAATGAGGGACATCACTGGGAAGATGTGAAAGACACAATATAGAAAGAGACGATGAGAAAACTAAAAGGCCTAACTACCGTGGAGGTGGTACTTTAATCAGTGGAAAAGTAGATGGAATGAGGGCATATCAACAAATGAAGTGTACTTTGAAGAGGACAAAATCGATGTGGGCCACATGTTGTAAAATAAAGTGTATATGACCTCAGTTCGCGTATTTATTGGACGTACATTGTATTTTCTCTTTTTTTTATTTTTTGTTAATATTTATACTATCTGCATGCAACACTGAGAATGCATTATCTTAGGGGCCTTAGAGGCCAGTGATGGTAAACGAATTACCTATCTACAAATTCCTCATTAATAGGTTGAATATTCAATCTCCAAGAATATTCAAGCACCAAAAAACATTTCATTTCATATACATATACAAATCTACACAGTAGTTTTGAAATTCCACTATTTCTTTTTGCTATTTCGTGGTTATCATAATCTCTGGTACGTTACTTGAAAACCCTATCGCATTATGACATTAACTGCTTATAGCTCTCCATTCGTCCCTTAATGAAGAAAAATATTTATTTCGGGGAGAATCGGGGAAAATTGATTATACGTACCAAAAGCGTTATTATTGGCCTACGTAGCTAGCTACACGTAGTTAGGCATATGTAATCACATTAAACAAATTACTTATTCATTATTCCTCATGCTTTTACTGTCATATTTTGGTGCTGTCTGCGACGGGAAATAAAAACTCCAGTAATTTTTAATAGCCATTAACTTTGAGAATTCACGGATTGTGTGTACATGTGTCCGTGTGGCTAATGGTTCATTTTTTCTTGTATACACGCTTATTACATTTAACGATCTTATTCAAAGAAGAATGGGCAAAATGACCCACGCGTAAATAATATACATAATCCGATGGTTCCGTGAAGCACATGAATAATTCATACTCTCCAGTGTTCTACAGTTTTTAGTCATTCTGAACTCAGAAATATTGGGAAATTTCATCTTCTCTAATTTATTTACTGTCACGTGACATTCACGGTATGCGAACTATGTGTCACGGTTTATTATAATAGAGGCCAAATAAAACGACGAGTCTCATATTTTTTTTGTTTTGTCCCTCGGAAGGATAATTCTTTACTCGCGTGGAATGCAAATCGAAGCTATGGAGCGCTGATAACGTCACAAATCTCTTCATTGCTCGATGAATTTTAATGAAAATAAATCGTATCTTTATTAAGCAGTAGGCTGTGTTTTATATGACCATATGTGAGAATTATCGTCCAGATATATTGCCTTCATTTTATTTCTCTTCAGTGAAAAATAAATTGAAATATTATGACCGCTTTCTCATGCAAGGGAAAAATGGTTTTTTCTCTAACCTATATAAAGCGCTCATCTATGTGACGTGAATTATCATTATTTGATCGACATTGTCTTATTTTCGTGAGTTCTAAGCATGTTCATGAAAATTCCTATAGTATGTGCTATATTATATATGTGTGAGTGTGTAATTATATATATATATATATATATATATATATATATATATATATATATATATATATATGTATAACTTTTGGACGGCACAATAGAACACAGAATAAAACAGATAACACGAAAAAGGACACTCACACTGTAGATGATTTAAGCTTTCGGCCTACTCCGAGGCCTTCTTCAGGTCAGACTCATATATATAAGTATATATATATATATATATATATATATATATATATATATATATATATATATATATATATATATGAGAACACAAAAGGAACACTCACACGTTATTTTTTGATAATTTCGACGGAATTGGGAATGACGGACGGAACTTCCCCAGTCCCAACTAATCTTCTGAGAAAGATGGAGCTCAATTGCGTCGATATTATCAAGAAATAATGTGTGCATGTTCCTTTTATGTGTTCTCATATTTTGTGTTTCTGTCAAAGTTTTTTATATATAAATTGAAATATTTAAACACAGAAACACAAAGAAAGGACACTCGCATAATTTAGTTATGTGGTTTCGACGGCACGGCTGTCATCATTAGTGTGTTATAAATGTCTTAATAAATGTTTTGACGCATTTGTTTCGTCACCGAAGTGCGTTCTGTTTTGAATAATACAGGTCTGTAAGTCGAGAATTTTTCCTTTTGTAATGACTTTTGGATACGTTTGCATAATTTTCATCTTTATCAAATGCGGATTTCGGAGAGTTGTCATCTCATACCCTGATGTCTTGGTGGCCTTAATTCAGCCTTATTTGTGAGTAAATCCCAGACAAACTAATGGAGAGTCAAATATTTTCTCCCGTAGCTGCCAGAGATGAGACCTATGGGGAAACTACATTCAGGGTGAGACAGCGGAATATAATATGGAATTCTACTGGAATGGACATGATGGTTTTAGGGAACAGGGGACTTGATAGAGAGAGAGAAAGGGACGGGAGAAGAAACGGATGGAGACAGTCTCAGCGGGGAGTGACGTAATGAGGGTGTGTCTGTGAGGGGTTGGAAAAATCGGGGGAAGTGGTGAATGAGTTAGGGGAGGCCCTGAGTGCAAGTGGCTGGTGACGTCAGTGAATAGTAGGACTTGGATGGCGCCGCCGCCGACGGGAGATGGGGTGACTGGATAGAGCCTGGCAGGGCTCCGAATCATTGGGCAATCCCTCCCCCCCTTTAATTCTAACCCACCCTTTCCTTCCTGATCGGTCTCCCCGTCAACGTTCCCATGCCCTCACCAGGAAGACCAAAACAACCCCCTGCAACGCAGGCCATTTACAAGCGTGGAGTTCACACTGGTGGGGGTATACATTGCCTTTTTCTCAACCCATTCCGAGTCGCTGCTCCGCCTCTTACCGAGAGAACCATCCCCTTAACCCCGGGACCTCCCTCCGTCTCGCACCACCCATTCCCTTCCTGTTTCTGGGAGGGATGAGTGGCACTATCTATCCTATGGGCTCCATCCCACAAGTCCATCTCCCTTTCTCTCTCTCATAAGATAGCAGATGAGATAAAAATCCCGTTTTCGATATTTTTTTCCAATGTCACCGGAATATGAGTCTCAGAATGGCAGTGTTGACTTTCCTTTACGTATTAATTACGTCTCTATCGTATAAACGATCGCAGACATCTTTTTTGTTCTCTTGTTAATTGGACAAACAGAGTAATGGCAATGCAAGATCTGCAGCATGACCGTAAAATATATTCTTCAATAAATTAAGAAGATATTACCCGCACAATATTTTATGACTCTGATCTCCTTGTCGGCTCTTGATATACCGAATACTATCCATATCTACTGGCAAAAGACGTTTTGATCGATACTGGTAGGCAAATTTAATTTATATACCATCATTTTATGCGTGTGTGAAAGTAATCTCTGTGTCTTTGTGGCTTTAAGATAGGCTTATTCATTAGTAAAATTTACAAAAACTAATGAGGAGGCAAATATTTAACCAATAGCAGCCTGGGCTATCACCTAAAGAAAAACAAAATGGGTATGCCATTGATTAATGTGGATGGAAACCCAGGTTGCATAATACGAGTATGAAGGAAGGGTACTGTACTAGTTCAGTTATGGCAAGAAAAACGATTGAAGTCACAAACAAGGAATGACTTTAGCAAATTTGAGTAAACCCTATGGTATCAAAATGTGGTTCAAGAGAATGTGAAAACGGTAAATATTGTTCCAGGATCGGATGCAAATATTTTGTGATTGAGAGAAACAAAAAATGTTGCATGGGGTGTGTGTATAAAGTAAGTAAGAGGTTTTTACTGAAGTAACTTATGTGAGTAACATCATTGAGTTCTAACAATAGGGAAAGTAGAGTAAAATATTTTCGATAAATGAAAACTTTTAAGCGTTACTCTTGTATGAATAATTTCTTCCCATGAAATGAAGTAGCAGTGAAACTTTTCGTCATTCTTTCAAAATACCAAGAACATTCGTCAGTCATAGCGTTCCTCTGATTGGCATTCGTTAAAATTATTTTTCTCTCTACATTAAATGAGAAGGCATTTCCATTAGAATGCAGTCAGAACTCTAATGCGCACTCCTAATCAAAGTCGAGAAAATCCAGGGAAAATATTTTCTATTGTTCCAAATGATCACAGATATGCGTAAGTTGTAGGCTATTGAGTTGGGGGTTTGTGAAGAATGATGGAAAATTTGAAATGGGTGGATAGGAGAGCAGACGAGGAAGTGCTAGTCGTGGTGGGGCAGTCGAGTGTGTTGCTGGAGGAAATCCAAAGAAGGCATAAATGATGGATGCAGAGTATATTGATTGACGATGCAGTGTTTGAAGATATAGAAGGATGGAGGTTGGGGAAGTAAGGTAGGTAAGGGAGGAAAATAATTAGGATATTCAACGGAATCAAGGAGGATGGAATTCATGAGGAATTGAAGAAAAGTTCATTGTAGTTTGAGGTGTGACATTTTGTCTTGTTAGGCGAGTCCAATATGTGTAGGAGTGCACAGTGTATGTCTATTCAAAAACCTGCATTATAACGGTAGACTAATGGCAGAATAATGGTAATGATTATTCAGTAATCCTTTTTTCCCTGTCTTAATCTTATTCATGCATATTCAAATTAATACAAACAATACTTTTTAAGTGGCATAAATAATACAAATGAGACAATTGATCCCAGATTACAATACTGTTGTTGAACACAGACAAATGATAAGCATAGTACCCATTTTTAGTAACTTTCTGATTTGTAATGGACAGAAATGTTGTAGGGATATGGCAATCATAAGAAAACTCGGAGTATCAATAGAATATAATTTATTTCCTTGCAAACATTCACAGTTACATGTTTGATTTTAGTTTAGCGCCGCTTGCTTAAGATTAGTACGAGTTCGCCGGTAATCCATTTTTTACGATTCGTCGCTGTAGGTATTGATTTAAGGATCCTGGAAAGCGAATGTGGGTATTTTTCTGTTAAAAATAGAAAAAAACCACTACTACTACTAAGTTCATAGATTTATTTCGGAAATCTACACCTGAGGCTCTTCAAATAAATTCACTCGTACCGGAGGTGCTGTAAGGATTGGACTATATTTGCACCTATCCAGTATTATGGATATCTGCATCTGATATATGCAAATCTGTAGTCGTGTAATTTTTATTTTTTTATGTACAGGGAGAACATTTTCAAATATTCAGCAAGTAAAACACAATTTAAAAAAACTGATTGAAGGTTTTTCGAAAAATAATCGTAAACTAGAATATATCACCGGGACACCAACGGCATAAAATATGAGAGATTCTTCTCTGTCGTGGACAGATTGAAAAATTCGAGTTGCCAAGTTGCCCGAATATGTATTCACTTTTAACCAAAATTATATAATTTTTAAAGCATGCCGATTGATGCATGATGCGTGGGAGGATGTGATAACGAATTCTATCCCTCATTAACTAAGATATGTTCGAATATATGCATGAAATGTTATTTCTACACATATGTCTGGTGCCTCAGCACCTCCCGCCCTAAGAAATTCGACTGACCTCGGTGTTATGTGAATTGGTAGATATAAGATGCATGCCAGGAATGTGTAAATCCAACCGGAATAATCGATATGTAAATTATAGTTCCAGATTTTTCATGCATGACACCCTGCCCG
Source organism: Hetaerina titia (assembly GCA_037158775.1). Lineage (NCBI taxonomy): Eukaryota > Metazoa > Arthropoda > Insecta > Odonata > Calopterygidae > Hetaerina > Hetaerina titia. Next base: position 88,025,720 of record CM073778.1, read on the forward strand.
TCTAAATTTTTAAATAAAAGTATCTGACAATCCAAACGATGATGGGAGGCGTAGATCATGGAAAAAATGCCCATCAAGAAATAAAGGTGAGAAATTCTGGATCATTAAAAATTGAATGCGGAATAGCTACATGGAAAAGTACAAGGGTTTAGGGCAAGCGGAAAAAGAATGGATTTTCTTTTTGTATGTGAAATAATGCTTATGGTGTTTGATTAATGGGAATAATTTAGCATTATGGTCATGAGTTAAACTCTAAAAGTATGTACGGTACGGATTTAAGTGCTAATTCTGAGGAAGATGGCCAGGGCGTCAGTGATGAAATACTAATTTTTGCCATATGATTTGAGGACAAACGTAATTTAGCATAGAAGTTTCTTATTGAAGCTGGTTATTGACAAGTAACAGATAAGACCGACAGCGTAAAGGGTGGATCAAGAAGATGATTTAGAATTACCTGTAATGGTTGATTTCGTTTAAAAAAGTTAGTTATTATTGTCATGAATTATTAGGTTGGTACTAGAAAAGATACATGAAAATGTGGTCGGACCTTCAGGTGATCCCTTACAAGGAGAATATGTTAAAAATGTATATTGTTGCATTAAATCCGCATTTTTTAAAGGAATGTCATAAAAATAGAAGAAATGAGTTTGACGCATGTTATTAAATATATTGGACCAAATTTGGGACCTCAGAAGAGGTTATATTATATACTTAGATATTTTGTCTCCACACCTTTCGTAGGTACACACATTAGAAGAATATGAGTATTAGCTTTAATGTAGATGGACTTAATCAGCTGAGTTGCAGTCAAATATTAGAAAAGTAAGAGAAATGTGTTACTTCGCTTTAGTAACACCACGTTTATAATATGTGACGAATATTTCGAATCGATAGGAGAAGATCGTTAAATAAGGAATTCAAAACGGTTCAGAGAAAATTGCCGAGGTTTTTTAAAAAAATGGCTACGTGAAGAGAGTATTAAGCTGATTTTACGATGCAATGAGCCCCTTATGTCTGTTGAAATTATGATGAAAAGTTGATTAACTTGTAGACTCATGTAAATTGTTAAAACAATTCCACATGTGTTTTTCCGATATCAATACGGTACACTAAAACCCAGTTTCACATTTCGCAGAATAATTGTTATAGAAAAATTTACCGGTAATTTACGGCAGCTTTTCGAGGAACGAGATGGACCTAGGTGTGCTTGATTGAAAATTTTCTCTTAGCCACAGCTTTGAACTCAGTGTCAGATTTACAAAGAAGTCACCTTATCAACTTCAGATGATGGAGATATTTAAGTTCCGCGTTGTTATAGTTACTTATTTTGCAAATGGTAGCACGTACTATAGAAAAGAAGGTTGAGGTTGGAATGCCTTATGGATATAAGTCTCACGGAGGCCTCCGTGTCCTTCTGTGTGCCAAGGCAAACGAATTGTGAAGATATTGCGTACGTATTGAGAAGATATTATATTTAGTTTGGAAGCTATTTTGTTTCCATTGAAGTGCCAACCAGTAGGAGAAAATCATAATCATTTCATTATTATTCCTGATTACTCTAAACATGTGTGGCAACAGGTCGTCCCGAGTTATTAATTTTTTTCACTCTCTGCTTACTCTTGCTACTTTTACTGTGCATAAGCTATTTTAACAACTTTATTATTAATCACATTTATTTCTTTGATGCAAAAATTTTAATGTATTTTTGAATGTCTAACTGTTCAATATTCCTTGTAGTTTCCTTGTATTTATTTATTTTGTCTATGATCATGACAATGTATGCCATTAATTATCCTTAAAAGTTTTTACATTATTAGCTACCCCCATCCCATAGGTATTCTTAAATGATTATTTACCTTTTAGGCGGAGAAGAATTATGAATAATTTAGTCAAAAATTCGTAAAAACTCTGATATGGAGCGTAGCTATGTACGGCGCGGAAACGTGGTCACTGAAGCAGGAGGACAGACGTAGTTTGGAGGCTTTTGAAATGTGGGTGTGGAGAAGAATGGAGAAGGTGAAATGGACCGAAAGGAAAACAAATGAGGAAGTACTGGAGATGGTGGGTGAGGAGAGGGGTTTGTTGAGAGAAATCCTATGGAGGCAGGCAAAATGGATGAAGGGCGTATTGAGCGGTAGTGGAAAGTTGAAGAAGGTAATAGAGAGGAGAATGTTGGGCAAGCGAGGTAAGGGTAGGAACAGGATAGGGATGTTGGATGGGATAAGGGAGGAAAGAAATACACAGAGATGAAGATGGACTTGATGTAGTTTAGGTTGCTCGATTGGGTTTTGTTTGGAGTTACAAAATATTTATTTGATAGTTGTGTCCATCCAAAAACCTACCTTAACCGGTAGATTACCTAAAAAAAATAATTACGTTGTGTTGCATAGACTAAATATTCTTCACTTTTCTTTGGGCGTATCATATTCCAGTTATTTGTATCTCCTCTCGAAAATCATTCTGTGTCAACTCCATTGCTGCTAAAATCTGTAAGAACTATCCTGCGTGCCACTAATTTAGATCATTGATTTTGCATTGATATATTAATATACGAAATGGATTTAGCGCGTGTTCTAGAATATTCAATTATTCTCTTGCTAAAAAGAGCGTCCAGGAAAAAAAACTTTATCAATTCGATAAACGCAATTATAGGACATTTCTGCCCTTTGATTAACTAAGCCATTTCCATAAAATATTTTAATATATTTTTTTCGCAAAGTTGTGAAGTATCTCAATTGGTTTTTGGGTGGAACGCTGTAAATTGTCATACACTCTGTTGTTCAGCAAGGATATTATTTTCTTAAAATATGATGTCCAAGGTTTTTTTTATTTCCAACTCTAGTTTATTGCCATTATATGCGGAAGAAGTAAATTAGGAAATGAGTTAAAAGCGGTGATGCTCTTTGGTCACGGAAACATAGCATCACAATGTGGAGTGGCGTGATTCTCCGATTAATTATATTATGCAGAAATGTGAAGAGGGCGTAAAAGATTCGCGAATAAACATAATGACGCTGGGGGCTCTCATTTCTTCTTCAAGGTAACCCCAAATTTGATGGAGACTATTCTCCTCGGGATATAGTACCGAATAGAATAACTCAAAGCACGCAATAAAAATGAAAGATTTCAATTTCCTCTCTTACGTATCCGACATCATTGGTTCAACTGGGCGTTCAAATATTACCCTCCTCCCCTCGCATGTGGCAAAACGGTTTTCGAGCACTGGCGCAGGTGCCACTACCGTGGAATGTTGGGGCGTGAAGTCACCGCTTTTTGGGGGCTGGAAGGGTGAGTATAGAGTGTGCAGTGCGGGGAAGGGGGAGGTTTGGGAGATATATATATAAAGAGAGTGAGAGAGAGGGAGAGGTGGGGGAGGAGTAGGGAAAAGGTTGTCGTACGGGAGGGTGGGGTTGGGGGTGGAGATGAAATAAATAAATTCGATACTTGGTGGATCGTCCACTGAAAAATGAATAAGAACTCCGTTCCATCTCCACGTTTAGGGACGCTCTCTCCCGTTCCATTCCGCCATTCCAAGGGGCGCAGCTGCTCCGTTTGATAGAGTCCCGCACGTATCCATTCTGGGACCCTCTCATTTTATTATAAAATTCCGAACTTTTTCTCCTCCCTCATTCCGCTTCCCCTCCCATTTATTCCCTCCCACCACCCCATCCTCCATTTTCCACCACTTCCTCTCAGCCTCCCCCCACCACTCCACCTCACTTCGATACACTCGTGCCACGTAACGTTTGCTCTATTGCTCTATCGATCCGGAGGCTTAATTTTTTGTCGTCCTCTTTCTTTTTCCTTACTCCCTTACATACTTTTGAATACGCTGGGTGCCTGCACGTTGAGTTTTTTCGCGTGTCATTTTTTCCTCTGGATATTTAAAGTGAGTTCGCAAGTTTGAATTTTCAGAATTGTTATTTTTGCTCTCGCCCCCCTTCGTCGCTCCACTTTTAATTCATTAGGATGCATTCGTTCGCTAATCCGCCGCATTGATTTTCGGCAGTTATTCCAGAGTTTTGCTCAATTCGTAATTTTTCTTTCTCTCTCTCTCTTTGTATCCTTTCAAAATTTCTTTATTTTAGATGTATCTTTTTTTCGTCAATGTCAAAATGATTGAGCACTTTTTTAGTCTTTTGACGTGTGCCGCCATTTAAAGGTTCCATCAGTCTTGCTTCCCACTTGGTAATTGTTAATTTTATTTTTCGAAGGGAACAAAATAAATGTGCCGCATAAATGGAAGTGCATTTTCGTTTTCCTCCAAATATGGCGTCACCGGCTAACTAACTGTTATTTCTGCCCACGACTCAATATTGTGATTTAACAAAAGCGACGCTCTCGGGAGTGTGAGGAATCATAATCTCCAGAGTGAATGGGGAAATAACTTCAATTTTTATCTCGGAAAACAAACTTCGGAGTCTTTTCATTGGTTATCAATTAGGCGGAGAATGGAGGAATTTGTAGGAAGTGAAATCAATTCGAAGTTATTGTTTCCTCGTGAATTACATTGCACGTATACTCTGATATATTAATATTTGCCTTTTATTTATTTGGCAAACGGATTCCTTTGTTTAGTTATTATGTTAATTCAGATTCTGCGCTATGACTTTCATACGATAGAATATTTTACGAGTTCGTTCGGTTGCTGTTAGAATTCAAAGTATTTCTATGAAGAGAGTGTCTCGTTCTAGTACTTTTATTAGTATATTTTTATGTTGAATACATTTTTTATTCGTAACAACATTTTTCAAAAATGTGTAGGTAGGTATTGGGCAAAGTACTTTCCCTCGTAATTATTATTCATTTAGCCAATCGGCATTTCTTCATTTCTTCTCTAGATGCATCTTGGTGCAACAGTGTTCCTTTCTTCATTTAAATATAATTTAACAGTTTGAAGTATTTTACAGCAGATATTTCAAATTTTTATTTTGTGATTTCTTGGGTTTCTATGCGTTAAAAGAACATTGTTAGTCCTCACACTCAAACTTATGGATACAATTTCTGCATGTACATTCTCCCAAAATATGACTTTTTACTATCGTTCTCAAACTCTACTTTTTGAAATAGGTTGCGAAGGCAATGAATTCCTAGAACTTGATATAGCACTTTCTTACTTTCAGTATTTCCGCTTTAAATGCCATAATCATCTTTTTCTTCACTTTATTTTGGCTCTTAAGGTCCGGTAACCCTTTAAAGGAATGATCACCTACATTACCTCGAGTAAGTATGCATTTTTTCGAAATCTAATTTGTATTCTATCCAAAGATGAAGCTTTACGTTAAATTACTATAAAAATGATGAGGTGGATTGCCAAGTGTTTGCGTTTAAATGTGTCCTTATTTCTCTTCTTGATTTTTCTCCTATTTTAGATGAGATTGTTTCATTTTACATAGTATTACACACGGGAATATATGAATTACTCATTTGGTGAATTGATTTAATTCTGATATCCATAGCTATCTGAAAGCCGATTGTTTGAGAGGAAATTGAAGATCGGATGAAATTGTGTCCTTATGTTTCGGAAAATATTGCGAAAAACTATTACGCGTCAAAATTCCAAAATGATAGTGCACACACTACCCTCGCACGATATGAGTTTCATAAAAGTTTCTGTTGTCCTTACTGCCTGTGAGTATTCTATATTATGACCAGCATGACTTTTCCAACTGCATTTGGGACAAAGTTGGGACGCAATTATTACCAACTGCGTAAATAGGAGAGAAACAGATTTCATTTTTCTCTTTCCTGCTGAAAAATTGGGCCCAGAAAGAACTCGAAATTCCACGCTGATGACTTTTATTTTTGCTTAAGTGGAAGGAAGTTTTACATTGACTCATTACCAAGTGTCATGTCCTGATATGATTTGGCGTTGGTGTGACACGAAGGCGGAATTACGTGAATGGGGAGTAGTTGTGCTGCAAGTTTGTCCTTCGCGGTATTCATTTTCTGTAATCGCCATTTTTTGAGTAAATTTGATTCTCTATAAATCGAAGGAATTAATTATTCTCTGGTATATTCAAATGTTGGGGAAAATTTTCTCAGACTACGATACACCCTTAAATTTAAGTTTTCAGTATATCGATGCCTCTTATATGATCTCAATTAATTTAGGTATGCTAAAAAAACCAAAAACACAATTTGTCCATAAACACATGTGACTCCTTTGAAATACAATTTAATATTTTCTCTACACAGCAACAATACCTTCATCATCACTGTAGTTGATCACACAAAATCGAGAATTAGCTCGTCGCAGCTCTCAAAACTAATCTGTTCCCAGCCAATTTAGCCATTAACTCACAGCCCTTACATTGAAAATTTCATGACTTACTATTGAAATATTATCCTTAGCCTTCTTACCTAAGTTTCCCCCTCCATGATTCCATCAACTATAATATTCAGTATGCTACAGTTCCTTAGTCAATATATCCAATTAGTTTTCCTATTCTTCTTCCTAAATACTCTCCATGAGTCTCTTTCTTCATTCTTTCTTTCATAAGTACTGGTTTACCAAGGACAACGCGATCTACCCTTTTTAATGGAATTTCACAATTATTCTTTCTCGATGCCTTTCACATCATGCATCTCGAACTCCGTATGATTTTCAACTATTGACATCCACCTCCAAAATACTAAATTCCCTACATCCATGCAAAATAAATCAACTAAACATAAACAATGCAACCATTTTTGCAGTTTACACCCTCCTACACTTAACTCTCCATAATTTTCCCTCTTCTTCCACGGATACTGCAGTCGTAATAACGTTATCTTCCTAAAGCAATGCATAGATGACCGTCACCCTCAACGTTTTCAAACGTGGGTACTACGACAAATTATTTTTCATCCAAATCCCATCCCAGATACATTTCTAGGACTTGGAAACACCGCCATGATAGTCTCAATCTTTTTACCACCTATTTTCTCCGAAATCCACAAGACTGGACATACCCTTAGAAAGCCTTATCCCATACTAAAATATAATGAATCTGCATCCCTTCCTCTACCGACGTGACTCACCGTTTTTTTCAAACCCCCGCGAAGTTGCTAGTTAAGCAAATTAAAATCAGCTAGACCCCACCGCCCACTTCGTCCGGTTCCTACGATTGTCCAGATCGTGAATGTTAGCCTCTTTTCTACTTTACATTCTCATCTTCCAAACAAACCTCAAAAGGTATTTACTTACCTGACCGACCTCAATTCTTCTTGCACTAATATTCTAAGAAAATCCGTGTGCCTCGCTTCGTACGTTCTTCTGTTCATTTTATCTTCATAATTTTCCTTCAGGAGTAAGTTTCAAAGACTTCAACTCTTCCCTGATCCACCTTTTTCGATGAGCCACTTCTTTTTTTGTAGTTTTCCACATCCCACTCGAACTTTGCAACATGTTCTTCCATTTCTGAAGTCATGTCTTAATTTGAGAATAGCGGTAGCATCTTTATTTCTAACATCTTCTTGGTTAGAGTTTACTTAAAGAAGCTGACTCCAAAATAAAACATATGTATTTATGGCTTTTTTTGCGATTTTTAGATAAGCTCCTAAACTTTGTAGCGAAATAGGGAGAAAACTAGACGTAACCTTTCTTTTCTCACTGTCTAGGAATATTTAGAAGTACTGTCTATAGTTGAAATCGATTTCAGCGACAGTTCAGTATACGCGAAAGAGACCAGATCCAGAAGTTCAATGAAGATATTCATTAGATGAATTTTATTCTAGATGGAATGGCAGAAGTTTTGACGAGATATGCAAAGGCCTCTTAGCTTAGAAGCAACTATTGGAGGTTACTTGGGATTTTAACCAGCTCAGCTTACCTATTTAATGAATAAATAGGTAGCTTAAATATTTAATTTTGAGCTCTAATTTTCTAGATAGACGATATTAATTTGCTCAACTTTCAAAGAAGATATCAAGTATTATGTCTGCTACTTGAAGGCTGAGTCTAAGCACAGATGAAATAATAGAAACAATTAATAATCCACATGAAAATGATATCCATAAATATTTAAAGCAACCAAGATAAATAACATAATGCGTCCATAAAGTCTTTGAAAAATTTCAACCCATCCATTTTCGTAATTATTTTTTCGACGGTTTTGTGTCCGGGAAGGGTTGAGATACGGCCCACTAATTTTTGGCTGCGTAAGGCGGACGTTTCCTTTTGTTTTCATGACATAAAATTCAGAAATCAGTAAAATCAAAGAAATTATCTAGTCGGAGTCTGGGATAAATCTTTTTTTTTGCTTTGAAGTAATTATCGCAGCGATATGGATTGAAAATTTGTAAAAAAAGGGGGAGGGGATCATTGGACGAGGTTGTTGAAAGAACAAAGGGCAAATGGACAAGTTTCAAAACGGTATATGTCTCAGTCGTCCGATCGTCTCCTATCGGCATCATCCTCGCCCAAGTGGTCGCTATCAGCAAAGTGGCAGCGTGATATTAATTGAAACGGGCGGCGTAAATGGATTAGTGTAATGCCACCCGTATCTCCGAAATCTATTTAATCTGCCCCTGCGAGGAGACCATTCCGGAGGGGGATCTAAGAGGGGGGGAGGGGAGTTTAGGGGAGAGATATTCTCGGTGAGGTTGAGCGGAGGGGTTGGGAATGAGAACTGGGGAATTCTGGGCTATCGTACGACATTTTTTTAAAGCCAGGTCTCTTTTTCTTTTTAAATGGAGAGAAAGGATCGTCACCACCGCTGTATAACGGATGATTTTTTTCCAACGCCATCGCCAAAACGGAGAGGGTTTAGGATCGATTTATGATGGCCCCCTCCAGTTTGTATGAGTGCGCGGACGTCACTCTTTTCATTTTGGTCGGAATTATTCCTTTCCCTTGCATCGTCCCCAGAAGTCGTGTGGAAGCGCAAGAAAGGGAGCGTGAAGCGACTGAAAGGGTGGAAAAATGGATTGAAAACGTGGTGTCATCCGCGGGGGAAAAAGGTATGGACTTTGGTCAAGGAAGAGGAGGGGGGGTTTAGGAAAAGGGGATGGTAGTTTTATAACGGGATAGGGGGCGGAGAATTGGCGGGCAGGGATGGGGACAGGAGTCGAGTTGGGCGAATGCAGGGACTATAAACAAAGGAGATTCATACGCTGATCCCGGAAATTCTCATCCACTTACCAGCTGGAAGGACTAATGTGATTAGCGATCTTGCCGAAGGAGGGATGGGTACAGCACCGGGGGAGGGGGAGTCGGGCGGTTGAATGGGAGAGGGTACGGGGAGCTTAGGAAAAAGGAGGGCACTACGCGTTGGGTGGGATACTATGGGTATGGGGTGTGGAAGAGCGGTTGAAAATAAGAGGGGGGTGGGGAGCGGGGGTGTAATTGGGTAAATTGGAGAATGGACGGGATGAAAAGTTGGAGAGGGTTTGGCTGGGAAAGAGAGGATGGGTCCTGGGGGGGTGGGTTTTTTTCATGCTATCCGAGGGGGAGGGGTGTGAGGGGTGTGTGGGCGGGGCTGCCAAATTTAGAGATTTATATCAAATTCTCCGGGATTTTCGTCGGAAATAGGATAGGGCCTCGTTGATGAAATGGGGAATTATCAGCCAAATTGCTCCTCCGATGCTTCAGTAGTTGTGAGCATGGTTCAAGAGTTTTTTTTTAGGTTCTTGGAGGTGTAGGGCAGGAGAGGTTTGAGGCACGATACGGTTGTGTGTGAGCCCAAATCAGGGTGGAGGGGAATTAGTGAGGTTGAGAGTTGGGACGAGGGTGAGGTGCTTTAACCCTGCCGAGCATGGAATTTTGGAGATGATTGGTTAAATTTTAACATCTCCAATAATCCGTTTAATATATTTCCGCTCGGTCTCAAGTTATATATTTTTTCCCAGCTTTCCAGTAGTGCAAATTTGATTTTTTTACATATCCCTCCCTCCCCACCTTCAGCCCATCTCCGTGTTTTTTCAAGTATTTTTTCGGTGATTTCATAATTTTCGTGGACGTTATGAGGCTTCACCAGTAAATTTATATCTAAAATGGATCCCATGAATGTCTCATTTTCTCTGGCCTGGTTTTCCCCGCTGGAAAGAGGATGAGTTTATTGAGGTCGGTGCACTTGCATGAGAGTTGACACCGGTATTGGATGACATTGGATGGTCCGAAGCTATCTTCTATGTCCACGGCAGAATTTATGGCGTCCGTAAACATGTGTCAATAATTAACAAAATATAATCCTCGGGCTCTCCATAGCCCTAATAATGATCGCAGGAAAAACAGAGAAAGCTACACAAATAAAAAGGGCCAGTTCGAAGAAACGATTCTGACATAATTCCTCACGGATTACACGCAAAGCTAAGCGTAAATTTTGAAGTAAATATTTCCTACTAATTATTTTATATTTAGTCTCAGCTAGTAAGAATACCCACTAAGCGCTAGTCTCTGCACTTCCGGATTCTCCATCCACGTTCGTTGTCTTCGGGTGGCGACAGTTTCACTGGCCAACCTGCCTGCGTCTTCAGGTCGAAGGTGTTAGAATACCTTTCTTTCCCGCCTTATGTACAGCTGTCGGTCAAGTATCGCGCTCTGATGGGAATGTCTTTTCTACGCACTTTTTAATGGATATCCATCGTCCCTGTTCATGTGTCGTGGTTTTTTTAACAGACATGCGCCTTGACGCACCTCTGTACAAGCCAAGGGTTAGAATTTTGCAATTACTCCCAAAGCTATACCTTTAGAGAGGATCATTATGGAAGTGGAAGCCGCTGTTTCGAATTTGACGAAATAAGTTGAGATGTGACCCGGGATAACGACGAAATTGTCATTCCTTCATCGTCATACAAAGGTAACTTTACGGCTCTCACCACCGAAACGGAATACCCTGAGAGAATTTCGGACATCCTCAACAGCAAGTCCTAAAAGAAATTGGACAAAGATGCGATGAGGGAAGCTGACCGTGACACCAGATCCATCATCCAAAGCTCGTCGATTCCTTGGGAAGGACAAAGAGGTCTATTACCCTCGGCATGCAAACCTCCGAGACTCTACGACTAACCCAAAGTACAAATAGGAGAGTGTACCGTTAGTACCCATATTAAGCCACATCGACTCGCCCACCACTCCCAGTCCCTACAATTCTACGTCGGAGAAACGTCCTCGAACATAAAGAGCTCGGCCCACAACGTCGAAATCCTGAAAGATATCTCAATGAAAAAGGAAGACATCATGGTCAATTTTTGACGTAGTGTCACTACTCACCAACGTTTGTATTCAAGAGTCAGTAGAGATCGCCAGAGGACTCACCACGTCGGGCACCACCTGAAGACTTTCCGTAATTGGTAGAACACTTTCTAAGAAATAATTTTTTCCTGTGGAATGGTGATTACTACGAAAAACAGGAGTAGCAATGTGATCACTACTGTCGCAAGTGGTAGCCAGCTTGTACGAGGAGCGATTTGAAATGAACGCCATTTTTTAATATCTGCTACCACCTGAAAAACTGCCGAGTGTAACATTGTGCATTAATGCTAATAATATTCACGAACCCACCGCACAGATATAGGACAATGAAGGATATGCATGGGAAGATGTAAGGATATATTCTTCCTATATCCTTGCATCCTACCATTACATGTAAACATTGAAGGTCAATCTTAAAATTCTATTCAAGAAACCTATTAAATTATAGGTTCTCATTAATAATGTCACCAGAGCTAACCATTAGCGAGACGCCAGTGCGAATTTATGATGTCCTAGTATGTTGTATAGGCGAGACGAAAGGGTTTTAGGGTAAAGTCGACATGATTTTGTTATAGGGCGTAAAAAGGGTCCGAGAAAGCATCATAGGCTCTTTTTCGATTCTATCCAACATCTGGATACTTAGAAATATGTATGTAATTTTCAATTCCATAACATATTGAGTTGGCGTTTTTATTGCCATGCCAACGAAATAAACTTCTCATGAACACAAAATGTTATGGTAGATAATGTGTACACAATCTTTTTCATCGAAGACTCTGTTATTATTTAAAATAGATGAACTTTCTACTCAACTTCAGAGAAAATTCACCTGTCGAACTAAATCATTTTAAAAATCTATTTTACAACAAATTATCATATCCATATATGTTGGATAAAAATGCTTTTGAGGTGAGACAGAAGTACGAGTATTTAAAATGTCATAAATGCTAAAAAAAATGCCAACCTAAACACTACCAACTGAAAACAATGTTCATTGCTTTCCGTTCAGGATGGAGATTATTTTCAATGATATAAAATATTATTAATTCATGGGATAGCCTCAAGGAATGATTTTTAGCACTATATTGATGATTCAAACTTGAGAGCTCTTTCATCTTTCAATTATTTTCGAATAAATCATGTGTCGAATCGAATAATATAGCTGTTGTAAAGAGATCAAACCTTGTTTATGTACAAATGTGAATGTGTCGGCCCATGGCTGTGATTTTATGTCATAATTCTTAATGTCTTGCGGTTCGTGGTAATAAAAGTCATGCCGATTAGTTCTCCAAAAGTGTGTTTGGATTTCATAACATGCAACTGATTTTAATTATTCACACGATACGATGATACAAAACACTTATTCTTACCTAAAATTATATCTTACCTGTGTATTACCTGAAAAACATCGATAACTTCCGAATAAAAATCTGGCAGTAATCATCACGTGTGAAATTGTACGTGAAGGACGTATTCATGGTGAAGCGTGTTCATTCGTAACATTGTTTGAATAAACGCCGGTTGATTAAATGCTCTTCTCCGAGAATTGCCATCAATAGTGCGATTTGCACGTCGAAACTCTCCACATTCCGTCTTTTTGGTGTCATGTATGTTCCTTCGCACTGACGCCTGCAATTATTCGTTTCGTGTATCTTATAAATGGACCTCCATCACATTTCCACTTGCCCACTTTTTTTTCAGCAACTGTCTCAATTAAGCTGTCGTAGATCACAACATATCCGAAAAGACTTTCCTTTCTTTTGTTCAGAGTTCTCATCAGACGTCTTTTCGCTCCCATCCTTCAAAGAACATCTCCGTCAGTAATTCGATTCATTACCTTCTTTGGCCGTCAGTATTTTTCTATCGCCTCACATCCCAAATTCATTCTTATCTGTTGCTTTTGTTTTTTAATGCCATCCTAGAGGAGAAAATCATTCTCCATATGTTTCACCGTAGCCTTTTCTTAAAAAGAATATGAGTATATTAAAAAATGAAACAAACCTTTTTGTGGCACCGCAACGTCTTTTATTCTTCAGCAGCCATCTCATTCTTGTAATAACCGATTCCACCGAAGAAAATATTCAATTGGGTGAGAAGGATTCATTTTGTAGGAAATAATTATTCATTCCCTATTGATTTTAAAAGACATCGTGAGCGCTGTGCGTTTCAATAGTATAGTACGTTTTACTTTACGCCACCTAAAATTAATAGTAATCTGGAGCATGCTCGTATCAATTCCTGGAACATTTTAATATTGAAGTTCGCCAGCAGCTTTGGCGAGACCGTCATGATGGTGCTAGCGCTTCGGAGTCGAATCCTTTCCTCCCCACTTCATATGGTGTATGACCCAATTAAGTACATGGGTTGTTGTAGCATTAAAAAAAATTGCCAGGTTATATGTATATTACCCCACGCTTATTTTGTCTTTTATGACATCCTCTTCCCCAGGGTCCTACCATCTCACAAATAAAATAACACCCCAAATGATATAATGGCTCAACGGCAGTTTTTTATTGCACATTTATCATTAAAGTTGACTTTTCGACGAGCTGGGATACTGCAGGGACGTGCTACATTTTCATCTGTCGAGTATATAGTTCATGACATGAGTTCTTTCCATTTGATGTTACAATTCTTGCAATGTCCACTCCAAAAAATGCAGGACACAGTGTTGGAGTTCCTTAATAACCCGTAAGGCGTATTATCGTGGACAGTCTCAATAAATGTCTTTGGTCATGTGCCAGAATGCCACTCGTGATTGGTGATTTTGTATTTATTCTGAATATGATTCGTCCAAGTAAGTACTATCATAAAAGAAGTGGATTTATTCTTTTCGTTATTACCAGCGTATATTAAGTATTCCAAATTGGCAGTAACCATTAATCGCTTATCATATTTAGATAACAATAAGCCCTGCACCATTCACAATGCTCATTTATTCGAGGCAATTGAAAGTGAGTTTTCGTCACGTAATTTCGACATTAAAACCAACCAAATTCACTCCCGCAAAACCGTAATCATTTTACCACAAGATATTTTCCTCTAGTTCCATAAACATGCAGCTTGGATATTAATGCAGGTTATACTGTAGGCACATCCTTGTAATATCTCATTTTTAGTTTCTAGTTTGAGAGACTTATTATTCTTGTTATATGATTGGAAATGTCGTATGCCTGCAAGATTATCGGTCGATGCTAATTAATGGGCGCAGCATATGTCAACGTCACTGGTTAAAACTGTGATTGGGAATGTGATCGCCTGCCAAACTCTGCCTTTATTCTCACTCTGATTTTTGGGTCAACTGATGCAAGTCATTTTTTGTAACCAAGTGCCTTAAGTTGAGTGCGGTCTTACCCTAGCGGTTTCGTTGAACGGATTCAAGTTTTCCTGATAATCAAAACAAGGGCCTTTCACTTTCACAGTTTTCTATGACAGTTTTCCCCGACATGGAGCCATCAACATACGTGAGCGCGCGATTCAAACACTGCCCATCTGGCGCATGATTGATTGCCTGAATGAAGACGACCCCGGTTTCCAACTATTTACATCATTCATATTAAAACAGTAACTGTATAAAAATGACATCTTATGCTCATCATCTGTTTCCAGAATTTGTTTAACATTTTTTACGCTGAATGTTAGCATACGTGGACATGATGTCTGAAATGAGTGTAGGTATTTTAGCGTATTTTTTTTTACCAGACGTGAAAGATTCTCACGGCAGTAATGTGTTCTTCTCTCGCCCAAAGCGCTTATCGTTTAAAATTTTTTTTGGCATATTTTTCCAATCTAGCAGCTCGTAACTGCTGTATTATTATTATTCAGGGGGCCATTGTACTCCCATCTACTTTCCGTTAATTCTTCCGTCTCAGTATTTATGCCAAGAAGAAAACCCTTTGTATTTTCTCCAAATTTCACCAGAATTATTATTTTAAACACAAAATAAATATTCCTGAATAGAGAGTTATTTGCTTCCACCTGTGAAGGCCTACAAGAAATAAACCTGTGTCCTAAACAGTAGCATTCGAAGGGTTTCTCGAGATACCAGCCAGAGGAATAGAGAATTCTGTGTTAGGAAAAAAAACTTAGGGATATTTAAGCATAAAAAGGTAAAATTAGTCGAAATATTGCGTTTAGATGATTGAGATTCGTCAGTTTTTAAGTAGAGTTGTAAAAATAGCAAATATCCTAATAATGATGTTGAATAACACCATTTACTTCCACTATGGAAATAAGATGGATATTACATAAGAAAACGGAATAAGGGTAAATATATTTGAATATTGGTTCAAATTAGACATTATTAATTTATCATTGGATATTGTTATTTTTTCCATAATAATCAACTCTTAGTCACTGTAAACTTTTCCTTCCAAATTGTACATTGTTTAACATAAGCGGTATTACGGACCCTAAGGTAGTAATGTCAACCGATTTGTGTATCTACTTTCCTCTTTGCTGCTTAGCTCTTTTCCTGGGTCTCATATGGTATTTTAAATTTCATGGGTATTGGAAGTTTAGTAAATTAATGAATACTCACAAGGAACGTACTGGTTTTCGAGGTGAAATATTTATATTATTTTTAGGGGGAGAAGGATCTAGGAATACATTTTTTAATCATGTAGTGCCATATATTATCTACAAAGTTATCTTTTTCTCGCACTAAGTAGATTTCTTAAGCATTCATTTGTTTTCTGCCGCAGTACCCTGGTGGTTACAATTCCCACAGTTGATTTTATTTTTTAATGACCTTAAAAATTTGCCTCTGTGTAAATTGTGTTTTGGTACAGAACACATTAGGCGCTTCGATAATTGTTGTCAAAGGCGTTTGTTTATTCATCACGCCATTCTTCATATGAGCTGAAGTGTGTGGACGATTCGTAAATATTTTTTTCTATTCGATAATCATACATCTCACACTCTCAGCCAATGAAACTGTCCCTCTAGTCGCGCCGTGACGCCGTCGCGTCTGGGCGTCGAGTCTAGCTGGCATTCTACATAACAGTTTTTGTTTCTGCGACACGCAAAACGCATATTTTCTCCCGTTTCACTCTCCTCCTCCCTTTCCCATCCACTCTGCCCTTTCTCCATTGCTGCCCTTCATCCGCCCACGCGCGCTCGCATCCCCCGTCTTCCCCCTTCTTCACTGCCGTTCGTAATTAATGGCATTGCAATCACCGCAGGCATGCAAAGAAGAAAACGCAGAAGAGATTGCATTCTCTGGCCCGGCCACCAAATGGCAACAAACAGCGAGAGCACCATCCGAACCATTCATGCGAGAGATAGCCAAATCCTTCCGCTAGGCGGAGCGCGTAATCACCTCGTCGACGAGCGGCCTTTTTGACGCGACGCGGCGATTGGTCGGCAGCTGGGCGGGACGAGAATATGGAGAGGTATGCGGATCCACTGACGTTAGCCTTCGGATTGATGTGTGTGGGAAAGGGGGGAGGGGCAGGAGGAGACAGCACTGTGTGTGTTTGTGTGTTTTAGTGACGAGCGGTGCCTGTGTGTTTGTTCGCTTGTGTTGGTGAGTGCAAATGGGAGGATGGAGTGGAAACAAAACTTTACCTCCCGTCTTTATACTACAACCCCTCCTCCTGGGGTTTGTCGCGAATCCATCTATCCCTCCCCCCTTTCATCCGCCATAATTCTCCTCTGCCTCCCACATTGATTCTACGAGCTAGCGCGATACATATAATATGTGTGTGTTTCGCATGTGTGTGCGTGCACTCGTAAGCGGTAGTTCCCGAGGTCACGTGCTCCTCCGGTTTGTTTACGATTGGGGCTGGGGCGTTTCATTGTTTGCCCGCGCAAGAACGATCTTTTTTAAGGTGGGTCCCCGTAACCAACGCCATCCGACCCCTCGCCCACCGGCGCGCGGCTCTGTGGAAGGCGCTGGGCGCGGGAAAACTGCGGCGCCTGGCTTTTGTTGTGAATGCGAGCGGCGTTCCTCGTTTGTTTTTCATCTGCTCCCACAATCTAGGCACTCGCTCGCCTTCGTGCACCTGCCTCAGTTTTCTTCTCGTCGGTGTTGTCGCCGATTTGACTCTCTTACATTTCTCTTTTCTTTTAGCCGACGTGGATTTGGCATGCTTCATGATTTTTTTCGTCCTGGGAAATGCGATATACCATGATCGTGTATAATAAATCTGGAAATTAATTTTTCTGTTTCTTTTGATTTTGAGATCGCGTCAAGAAGGTCCGCAGTTAGAACCTCTAATTGTTGTTTTTGCATGAGTAGGATAGACATGCATAGAGTTACAGAGGCTAAAAATTATTTGCATATATTTTTTGGGTAATATTTGCGTTCGTTAAAGTAAAAATTTTTAAAAAAGAAATCTTCTTTAACCTCAGATGCAGCACACAGGTATATATGACTCGGAATTTTGATTTGAGTCCTTTCACTTCAATGAGGAGTGACAATTAAACTTTCGAATTCTTTTTCTATTTCATGATTTAGTTATTTAATGATATATATATATATATATATATATATATATATATATATATATATATATATATATATATATATACCTAGGTATCCGTCGGAGAAGGGATTTTAAGATTTAGTGAAATCGCTAAAATTAGATTAAGAAAATATTAAGATTAATCAAATATTATGATTTATGCCGACAGCTGAGTACAAAATTCGTACATTTTACACAGATACTGCAAAATCGACAGTCATGGATTATTTAAATCTTACATTTGAGATATCATATTTGCGGTAAACTGCCTCTGCAAAGGTTCATGGTCTTAAATGCTATCTTAAAGAGTTTACCTTATAAGTGCATCCATTCGCTTTTTCGAACTCAGTGTTCATTATTACTAGATAATCTACCGGTTAATGTAGGTTTTTGGATGGACACAACTATCAAATAAACATTTTGTAACTCCAAACAAAACCCAATCCAGCAACCCAAACTACATCAGGTCCCTCTTCATCTCTGTGTACTTCCTTCCTCCCTTCATCCCCTATCTAAGACATCCCTATCCTGTTCCTGCCCTTTCCTCGCCCTACATTCTCCCCTCTATTACCCTCTTCAACATTCCACTACCGCTCAATACGCCTTTCATCCATTTTTCCTGCCTCCATAGGATTTCTCTCAACAAACCCCTCTCCTCACCCACCATTTCTAGTACTTCCTCATTTGTTTTCCTTTCGGTCCATTTCACCTTCTCCATTCTTCTCCACACCCACATTTCAAAAGCCTCCAATCTACGTCTATCCTCCTGCTTCAACGACCACGTTTCCGCGCCGTACATAGCTACGCTCCATATTAAAGTTTTTACGAGTCTTGTCTTAACATCCCTACTCAACGTCCCCGTCATCAACTCCCTCCTCCTTGAGAAAGCCTCCTTGCCTAGCGAAATTATTCTCCTTACGTCATTGCCACTTTGACCGTATTGGTCCAAAACACTTCCGAGATATGTAAACTGCTCCACCTGCTCTATTTTTTCCCCGCCTATTTTAATATTTAGCTTAGCCTTTTTCTTTCTGGAAAATCGTATAACCTTTGTTTTTCAGTGTTCATTATACCTGATAAAATAATATCGCATTATTTCAAGGCATCTGCGAAATCAAACCTTGATGAAGAAATTTTTCATGTACATAAACAGTTCTGTAATACGAATTCAACTCAGTTTCAGTTGTCGGATAAATTGATAAAATATCCTAAGTTCGGTTTCAAATTATAGATTCGGGTGTGATATGGCGGAACTGTTTCATAATAACTGAAGCGAAGAGTATTACAATTTAAGTTATATAATGGAAAATTGTAATAGTCTCCGTCTCTATGATCAGATTCGGTGTTCATTAGGTATGAATAAATTATCGGTATTTTATTCTTCCTGAAAAATCTCATCCATATCTATGAAAGGCTCTCAAGTATGACGTCCATCGCACGCTACACGATTTAGGTTCTTTATTGACAATACCCTGTACGGTAAATACTCAATATACGAGTATTTACAGCATAATTTGAAATTTTTATGTCGATTTAGGTTGACAACACATTCTCTGAATTATATTTAAAAACTCTAGCCGTATTTTTCTGCTAAGTTGCAATGTGAGAAAATGAAGTGGTGATGTGTACTTGGTTTGTAGTAATCGCTTGCGCTTGTATTAGTTATATAAAATATAAAAAGTGAGAAATGAGTGGTTTATTTGGTTGAATAGGGTATTTTGATCTTAAAACAATGAAAGTTCAATGATGAAATATATAAACGTAACCAATTTAATGAACTGATTAAATGCAAAAATACGCTAAATATTTGGAATAATTAGGGAGTATAACTGTATTCGTAAAAAATGGACAGCAGCCTAAACTACCTTTGAAAGAAGAATCTAAGCATTCCGCCATTTTTATTATAGACCATAAGAGAAAGTAGTCGGGATCAATTTTATATCATTTTAAGTTTTTAGAAACCTCATTAAAATTGTGTTTTTCTTTTTGAATCCTATGATTTCTTTCCGTAACAGTCATTTCGGTATGATCAATAATATCGCCTCTTGCAATATACTTCGCTACTTAAAATCTAATGGAATTTTATTAATTTCTTGTTTTAAATCCATTACACAATTTAGACATCATTCCTTTAATTTTTAAGAAAATAGAATAAATAACCAATAAGGTCAAAATTGAAGAACTGTATACATACTCGTAATATTTTCAGCTTCATTTTGAGAATATTTTTTCCTATTTTTTATCATTACTACTATTATATGTTCACCTATTTCCGTGAATAATGAAATATTTATTAGTCCTCCGTGCATCACAGGTTCGACAAATTACGGAGTTATCGCAGACTGTTTTGTTGTTTCATTGTGTTTTATCAGGATGTTTGAAGTTTATCTTTTCTCTGGGTGTACGTTTTTCAGGAACTAAATTCAAAAATTGGCATTCGTTGATAACATTTATGGGTATTTGTCTTTTTCACGATTAATAAAAGTGAATGAATGATTGATTTATTGCCGAAGCATAGTCGGTGTTCCGGAATCCCATATAGCATAGGAACACGAGCGTCCAATTTTTTTCAACGCTTTTCGCCCTGTGATGGTCTCATTATCGTCCATTGTCAGTCCCCAGAATATAATTCTGAGGCAGACAGTCTCGTTTTGATCATAAGGCTCGCCTCGAGGGCAATCTATTTCCCAACCCTACCTCCGTCACAACGGTCCGTGCCTCGCCGTGACTCACCTCTATGACTGGGGCTCTTTGGTGACTTGAATATCAAAACTGTTTGAATTCGGTAGTGACCCTTCTGGTGCAGTAAAACCCGTAATAGGATTTCCCCGGACCCGATGATGCTATTTCCTTCAATAGGAAGGTAGCGCAAACACCGAATGAAATTCTAGGATCACGTTTAACGAGGGAGATGGAATTGCTCGAACCATTTCCCCCGAGGATCCGAGAATCTCATCTCTCGGCGATGAACAAATAAACTACCGGTAGTGGAAAGGGTGCCGAAAGATAGCCCTTTCAATTGCTCCCTGTATCATAATTGTCTTGTCAGTCGGTCACACGGAGGAATGAAAATAAACATCGTCTTTTTTATGAATGGAGGAGGACAGAGGAGAAAGTAGAATCCCTTGAGTTTGACTGAATGAAATTTTATTTTAATTTATTACCTCACTAAATGTTATTTTAAGTCTTGAAATCAGCACTTATGCACTCACATGCATGCATAGGT
The DNA here is from genome assembly GCA_037158775.1 of Hetaerina titia. NCBI lineage: Eukaryota > Metazoa > Arthropoda > Insecta > Odonata > Calopterygidae > Hetaerina > Hetaerina titia. The sequence goes on from CM073778.1 coordinate 88,046,589, forward strand.
GTGTTTATGTGTAAAATTCACTTCAGAATATCATGATGCCATATTTTAAAATGAGGCATATTCTGAATAATTTGTTGAACTCAAAGCCGAGACCAAAGCGGGTGGCTTCGACGTTTAGAATGAGATAGAGAGACCATGCATTATCGTCTATGGTTCTAAAGCATTTTCGTCGCACGGTTTGTAGTTCTCTCATAGGAAACCTTCTCTAGCCATTCTCGCGCATTCGCGAATCTTGGAAACCGATGGAGGACGGCTGGAAACAATTGTGAATCATTCAATCTTTCGAGCGTCGTGAGTCATTTGTCTGGCGTACGTTCGTTATTTTTCGGCAGACAATCAACTGATTGACAGGCAAAACTCTTTCCCGTTGATTCTAGCAGTCCTACCAGCGATTTAAACGAGCGACGAATCGGTTTCATATTAATTGAAATATGGATACGTGCGTAAACAACTCGGATTTTTGGGAAATTATTCGGGGTGGCTGATGACCAACTGCTGGTGGGTGATGTTTACTGCTGTTCACCGCTTTACATCTTTACCCGTGTTTTTATGCATTTTTAAAATTCTGTTATTTTAATAAACTGTTCGTTGATACACCTGATGGATTATGGTGGACTTATGCCTGGCAGAGGATTGAGAAAAGAAATGGAAAACAGAAATGTTCAATATTTTTCCTACGGAAAATACACTCGAGATTTTCCGTTTTAATTAACTTTTCCCAATTCCTATGCATACTTTATAGCGCCTTAAGTATGATATTATACATATATTGTATCATTGGTTATGCGAGTATAAACATGAAATTATGTAAAGCTTAAAACCCCACTATTCCATAAATCTCCATTAGGATATCTAGGGTGATTTTCTCTTGAATCGATATGACTGAGTATTAGTTCAAATCGAATAATGTATTTGTTAGTATTTACTTGGATAAATATTTCAAGAAGAGTGATTTACAACTATAACAAGTGTAGCTTGTGCTCATTGGCATGGATGTATAAGTCGCAACAATAGCAATATTCCCTGAAGCTCTCACTTTTATATTAATTATGTTTAAATTAAATTGATTTCCATTATCTAGCGTATGTTTTTTACATATTGCAGCATTAAGCAATATTCTCGGTTGTGCGTTGTGATAATAAACAAATCTCATAATACGTAAACTAGTTCAATTTTCCATCTTTGAATAGAATATATTTTGCCGTTAGGAATAGATTGGCACAATACTCCGACATTAGGAGACATTACGATCGAAAATCATCATGCACCTTCAGCTTTCGTAAGGGGACTCATTTTGGGACAATCGAAAACATTCAAACGGCCGTGAACTACCAGCCGTAGGCTATTCCAGTATCGGAGTTCCAGCACTGCTATGAGGGGTGGGAGAACCGTCTCCAGCGCTGTGTGGCTTCAGAAGGAAGTTATTTTGAGGATGACAATATAAAATTGTAATTCTATTTGAATGAAACATTTTTTTAATCAACCTCATTGCTTAATTTACAGGCCTCGTATTGATTTACCTGAGTCAAAAGTATTGAAGCCATTGATATAATTTACATCATTCATTACACCACTTGTATCAATCTCCCGTCAAAACTCATCATGTACCTTCAGTTTTCGCTTGAGTATTTGATATTTATAAGGCAAGCTGAAGCTCAGTATTTTGCAGCATGTTTAATTGTTGGACAGAATATTAATGTCCCTCTGATCTCTATTCACGTATGACAGCATTACTTTTATTCAAAGTGATAGAATTTTGTCATTTATGATTTTAAATATTTTCCAACCACAAATTTTTCCAATTAATGAATTAATGCAATTCAAAAACTTTTCGATCAAAGAATGCATAATGCAATATTCGTAGTATAATGTTCCTCATTTTTGGAACTCTTCTAATTTTCTTTTGTTGTACGTTAAAACTTCTTTTGTAATTGATTTTAATCTACGCAACTTTGTTTTGCTCTATGAATCCTTACCTGTTAGTGTGATTAAAAGCATCTGTAAAAAGAACTTTCATGCACTCCTTGGGGCGAGTAAACCGAAGATATTGGCGAGGGTTACAGAATAAGGAAATAGGAGAGGTATATTTAGAGGTTCCCTGGGGATTCTAGAGGTAGAAATAATTTGAACTATAAAAATGAAGTGTGTGTGTATAAATATATATTCCTCCCTTTGATCCCATGATTTAACGCTTCTCGTTTGTTCGTGTGTATGTGTGTGAGTTTGCTTCGCTCGTATTATTGACTATTTATCGCGCGCGAGTGCGCCTGTTCCATATTCTCCGACTCAAATGCCTTATTCAGCTACCCCTCCCTCACCTGCACCAAAATCCCTATTCTCATGCATATATCCCCTCTTATCTCCAGTTAAACTCCCCTTATCCCCATTTCACTCCGTGTTCGTTCAATGGCTCGTCTGAATTGGAACAGATTAATCTTTAAAAAGCCTTTTACCTGAAGTTTTTCGCCCGAACGCCACGCCATTTCTTGCTGCTCGCCCTCGAAAAAAGTTAACATCCCTCGATATCCCCTCACTATTTCAATGCACGCCAATTACGAGGGCAAATATGGGACTGTTTAGCTCATTAAAATTTCGACTTAAAAAGATCTTTCTCTTTACCTTTTTTCTTTAGATATCCCTCGCTCAATGCGAAGGAGTGCATCCCTGAGCTGGTTTTATTTCTTCTTTTTTTAACTTCCGGATCGCTTAAGTGTTTTCTATTTCCATTTATTTCCTTTCTTTAACGTCCTCCATCGGGTGCCGCAATCATTTTTTTTTAAACTGGGAGGTCTTCCGTCTCGATTCCATTTCAGAACTTTTTACTAAAAGTGGGCCGTTTGCTTATCATATTTCTTTCTATTCTTCCCATCGTACTCTTCATTGAATTATACGCACATTAATGTTTTAGAAGTTCGGTCTACGAGAAATAGCACTTATATCTTTATGTGCCCTGCTTTTTTCTGCTCAGTCCTTATCCTTTCTCAGTCTCTGTACTCGTTAAGTGGGGGACTTCTCTTAAACTTCACATCGGGTTACTCCTGATTCAAGGTTCTTTCAAATGTGTTTCTTTTATTCGTTAATACGAATACGTTACCCCTTTCAATTATCGTTTGTGGTTTGGTTAAAAAATTTCCGCTGCAACCGTGTCATATCTCGTGTATTTTCCAGAGTTATTCCCTGTTGAAATGAAGTTCTTATGTATTGTTCTAGAAATTAATATGACAAAGGTTGCTATTTTTGCTGGAAATTGTAATTGGACTACCGATTAGTTCAAGAAAAAAATAGCCTCGAAAGATTTCTCAGAATGTCCGAGTGTAAGTTGAACTAAAACAATGCTTGGATTTATGTATAATTTTCATGAATATGAATTTCGGGTTTAAAGTAAAATGACTTATGGCTCAATGGCTCACGAAAAGTACTTAATTATAGTGCTTAACGGTTTAACCAACAGTGATGTAGAAGTAGACTAGTTGTCCTTAAAAAGGTTTTTCAGAGTCGATACAATTATGACCAGAGAAATTTTTAAAATCAAAAAAACTTGAGTATTGCTGTATAACGTTTCTCCGTACTTCACTTTAAAAATAGTTCTTTTTTGTGTTAACGTCCAATATTTGCGTGCCAATATTCATATTTTTTCCCTGAGGCCTAAGCAATCTCTTATCCACAACTGTTAATCCAAATAAGTGCTGTAGTGTTTCCCATGCTTCTTTTATTTTACCAACTACTATATCAACACTTCACTAGGAAGTCCTTCGGTTTTAATCAATAACATAGTTAAGAATTAAATGTTAACATTAGAGATATTTCCACCAATACAAGCAGAACATAAGAGCATTTGACCTTAATATTTTGTAAGGTCTTTGGGATAGCAAATGCTAGCCTATTCATCTACTTCGTCATTACTTAGTTGAAATGATGGGAGAAAGAGACTAATTGGTATTATACCGGCTAAGGCAGCTTTTGGTTGGACACAGCCAAACAAAAAATGTACGACGGTACATTAACTAGCCTCTCCTGACAAAAACACATGACCTGATATCGGACTCGGACTCCACCTCAAGTCCCTCTTCAATTCCGCATACTTCTTTCCTTCCTTCATTCTATCCAACCCACCTATTGTACTCCCTGACTCTGACTAACATTCTTTCCTCTATCACAGTCTTCAGCATCCCCATTTCTAATCAAAACTCTCAGAATCATTTTACCTACCTCCTTTGGATTTTTGTCGACAGCCCTCTCTTCATAAGGCTTGATTATTTACTTAATTTAAGAAAGACATTTTCTCAAATGCCATCCATTTTTATGCAAAGTGGCCACTCCAGAGGATTACTTGTCTCGAAAGGTAGACCAATGGATTGTTGAAATGCAGGGTGCGACAACATAACTTACTTTTGAAAGGGGTTATGCTTTATAAAAAGGAAGTAATGTTGCCGCACCCTGTATACAAGATGACTACTGATGCCCCTCCCATTTAACATTGTACACTGCGATGAATCCAAACTATACCAAAACTACTAAACTATACAAAAATACTCGCAGATATACAGGGTTCGTCCGGAAAATAAGTGTACTGAGCTCAGGAAAAAAAAATATTACACTTTTACATATCTTAAGCTAATATTCCTCAAAATAGGACCCTTGTGAGTCGATACACTTGTTCCAGCGGCGTTCCCATTCCTGGAACGCTCCCGCGAAGGCATCATCGGGAACCTCTCGAAGACACGTCGTCACGGCCTCTTTGTCGGCGTCCAGAGTCCCGTATCGCGTTCCTTTCAAACTCCTCTTTATCTTCGGGAGCAGAAAGAAGTCCGGTGGTGCCAAGTCCGGGCTGTAGGGCGGGTGCGGCAGCGTTGCCACGCCGTGCTTGGCCAAGAAGTCCGACACGACAAGCGCGGTGTGAGACGGCGCATTGTCGCTCAGGTTGTCAGTCAAACGGTTGATCGCTGGCCGGACGCGGGCGACTCGTTTTCGAAGCCTGTCGAGCACTTGGACGTAAAATGCAGCATTTACAGTTTGTCGTTCAGGTACAAATTCGTAGTGGACGACTCTCCTTTTGTCAAAAAAGACTTGTTTGTCAAGACACTTATTTTCCGGACGAACCCTGTAGTATGATGATATGTCGTGAAAATAGGAAATATATGAAGTCGAATTTAGGATTTTTGTTTACTATCTTTTGAATTGTTGTTATCTTTGTACCTATGTTTGGTCTTCCTGTGAAATTCAAGTCAATAAATTAATTTCTTCCGAAACCCGATATTTAAATGGATGCTCATTATGTACCGAGTATTTTAAGTTGATAATTATATATATATATATATATACAAACACTAGGTTAATAAATATTAAACACAAAAGAAGGACACTTGCAGTAGATATTTACGTTTCGACGGCACGGCCGTCGTCATCAGAATCATATATATATATATAAATATATATATATATATATATATATATATATATATATATATATATATATATATATATATAATTGTTATAAAGCGTCTATTACACGAAATTTAAAAATGGCGCTCTAACTCAGAATAACTCATCCTGAGACATATAAATTTCAAATATTAAATGCAATTAATCTGACGTTTCTTTGGCCAATCGAGAAGGAATTTATTCGAAATTTTATATGAAGAAAGCGAATATGAGATGCTCAGCTGTAGCACTTTATAACAAAGTTAGTTGCGATCTTCTGCTTCTCTCTGGGTCGACTCACTGCGGTACATTGTGTTTTTATATCTCTTGGATCTGAGTGTTCTGGGGTTGTGCCAGTTGGAGGGGGGGAGGAAATAAAAATTCTGCACTGCGATCTTAGAAGCACGTAGTGTGACTTCCACGAAACACGGAAACACCGAATATATCCAAGCACAAACTTAATGCACATAACATTTATTTATGTCCGAAATGGAAGACCGCTTTTGAGACGTGGGTGTGGCGATGAATGGAAGAAAACAAGCCGGACGCAGGACGTCTGACGAAGAAGTTAATAATTTGGGATGAGGAGGCATTGGGGTGTTATAAATCCGTGGTAGAAGGTAGAATGTTGGATCACCGTGACAGAGAACGGAGATTTTTAAGGCAGCTAAAGACGTAGAAGAAAAGACGATATGAAGAAAGAAGCAATTTAAGAGCAAACGAAAGGCGATTCTTGTGGTGATTAGTTGGGAATCATTAAAAATGTACATTTAGTTGGTGAGAAATCTTAAGGAAATGGCGAAAATAACTATATTGGAAATTTCCAACTCTCATGAGTTCCTCACTCTTCATCCTTAGGAGAACAGAACCTTTCATTCCTTGTCTCTTCCTACACGCACCACCTTCACTTGGAGAACCCCGAAGATTCTCCTACCCTCCGACCCGTCAAAACTCCCTCGCCCTTTGCGAAAAGTGTATAATCTCCTCCTCGGTTCCTTACCCAGGTTCTCTTCTGCACACTTTCTTTCCGCTCGTGGATGGGATGGGTAGAACTACTGCTGACCGCCTTTCCTCACTTTCCGTCTTGTATCGCTTCTCTCCCACTCCCGACGCCGCTCCGCTTTCCAAAACCCACCCCTTCCCGTTCCGTGCCACGGGGTCTCTTTCCCTCGCCCGACCAACCTTCTTCCAGTCACCCCCACCCACCCAAATCCACCAATGCCCCCCTACCCTCGCCGCCATCCTAAACTCATTGCTTTCCTCCCCAATTCCTCTGGATACAAGCGGAATATCGCGTCGTAACAATAAAAAATGGAACTTAACTGAGAAGGGGTTCCTGGACGGGGAGGGAGAGGGTTTGGGGCGGAGGCTTGGTTGTTTGGGGGCATCGAGGGATGAGCGGAAGAGGTGGGGGATGTGTGAGAGGTGGGGGGAATGGACATGGGGGCAGAGAGGGAGAGAGAACACACACGGGGTGAAAGGAGGGATTTTTCTCCTTCGGGTTGAAAGGTCCCAGGGTTTGGAGGTGGAGGGAAGTGGAAGGGCAGAAAATATGGCCAATGAAAATAAACGTTCTCTCTAGCGAACTCTGGGTTCACGGGTCTAAAGTTCCGTGTCCCGCCTAACCCCGGTTCTTTTGCCCGGGAACACCTCTCCTTCACCTCGGTAAAAGTGCTACACACACTTTTCGTTCTATTTTCTCCTCTAAAACTTTCTTTATCGCTCTTCGGGAAACGTTTTCACGTAGTCCTTTCGGCTCCGCAAGTTTCTGGATACCTGTAGACGTATGCAAAAATCATTTTTACGAATATTTTTTACTGATGCATTGCTGTGATACAGAATGATGTTTGCGTGGAAAACTCCATGCATTATTTTCCTGTCTGGCTGTAATTGATTGAATTTATTTTCACCCTCATTTCGCGTGTAAGTACAAGATCGTTTAAGACTTCGATATATATTATAACATGGTGATTCAATGAATATATCTGATTTGATCAAGTTTTAACTTTAAACTTCACATTATATAATTTAATGTAATTTATGCATTATATATATGTATATATATACATATGCATACATAGTATTTGCATGGTGAACATATGGACATGGATAGATGAGCAATAAATATAATCCATAAATAGAAGAAAATGATAACACAATGCATTTTTTAGAGTTAGGGAAAGACACTAAATTGTCTCTCTTGTTGATTGAAACTTTTGAAATAACCTTGGTGCCTATTTGTGTTTGCCAAAAAATACTATAACTTCCGATGTAGTGAAACATTTTTCTGTGGTAATTATTAATCAATTATTTTTAAGATTACATGCACACATTTTGATACACAAGTGAAACTTGCATCTGTGCAAACCTTTTTAATTAGACCCTTTTTTAGCAAGTTGAAATTGAATGTAATCCTCCAATATCCCGGTCTGTCTGTACTCGTATTTAATCCACTCGATAAATAATCTTCTGATCATTTTCGTAATGAACAAACTGGCATAAAATCCATAAGATTAACCACAAAAGAATATTTTCATAGAAAAAGAGAATAATTTCGTCTTAAATTACCATTATTCTTTATAAATAACATGTAATCAACCGATTTTAATTTCTATGACCTTATAAATCAGAAATAACCCGTGGAATAAATAGTAAAATAACATTCAAACCAAACAATAAGGGTCCTTATTGTATAAATTGTAGAGACCAGCTTCGGTTGACATCAAATTTCAATGTATCCATGGCTAATTAATTGCAGTGATCAACCAATTAACAGAATTGGAGGAATAATGGAGTAAAACATTGACTAAAATATCACATATCTTCTAAAATACTCTGTTTTTTAAGTCCTGATACAATTTAGGAAACGCATTTTAAATTTTATAATGCCTACAAACGAAATGGTTTGTTTTGTAATCAGATAGATGATAATTTATGCATCACATAATCTTACTTTTAACGACGATAATACCGCAAATATCTCCGCATCGTCCTCTTTTCATCATTTTATACCAAAAATGAATAATACATATTATTTTTTTCAAACGTACGACTATAGTTGGCGAATGTATTTCACATATTCCTTCCGTTTTCATTATCCCATTAAATCTAGATTTTTTACCCAGTCGTACGTAAATGCGAACATAAATTTTAACTGCAATAGTAGCGATTGAAGCATAGCCGGTTGTTTTTGCTATTTCGCATTAGTCCCTTTGATGCCGCGTGATACACAAAAAGAATAGCGTATCAAACCAACGAAAAGTTAGATTTGAGAAGGATGCGTCAACATATAAACATGATCAAATCCGGATGAGGAGATTTTTTATACACACTTACCTATTAATAAAAAAAGCGGAGGTGAGCTAGTGGCTCGGGCAAAAATGCGGAGAGAATTCGATGCGAAAAAGATATTCTTCTTTGTATGTAAACACACCGGCACACATACACACATATGTATATCCATATACATTCAGTGTGTGACGGGCGAGCGCTTTTCCTAAAGTTTACAGCTCAACGGGGAACAATTGAATGCCCATTGCTTCTCCCTTTCCTCTCACCATCCCCCATCTCCACCGCCCCCCATGTCTACCCCGTACCCCTCTCTCCCTCTACCCCTCTACCATCTCCGATCCAATCAATATGGGAGGGCAAATATATTCGCACCAAAACTCCCATTCCGAAAAACCCTTTCCACCCCCGTCCCTGCACACGATCGTGGAGAACGTCCTCTCCCCCCACCACCCCTCCCCCACTCTCCTCGTGCATCCCCCTATGTCTTCCATCCTCCTCTCCCGTTCTCCTTCTCCTCCCCTCCCTCTCTCTCTCTCTCTCCCTTTTCTCTTTCCCGTTCTGCGACCGCGAGGATCACAATGGTACGGTGGCGTCCGTCCCGCGTCCTACGGAACGAAATCAAGTTTTCAATGATGACCCAGTAAATTAACCCGAGATCCAATTATTGTTCCTATATTCAAACTGCGTAATCGCAGCGAACGACTCTTCGGGATGATGATGACGATGAGAAATAAAAAAAATGCGGGGAAAGCCCTCGCGGCCAAGAGGCATCACTCGTTACGTGCCGAACATGCATGCGGGGGAGCAGAATTCAGAAGGGCCGAACGAGCGTAATCCAAGCAAAAATAATACATTTATTTGTTGTTAAGAGTATTCCTCTCGTATAGGGTACGGATTTTTGGATTAGATTGCCGGGAATGAAATAATTGTATGCATTTTCGTACGTACACTGAAATAATTTGCCCATATCTTGATCCTCTTCGAAGATCGTCGGAGAATTTTTGTCAATGTTATTTTTATGAACACAGCGGTCCACGCTGCCTGCGGCATTTAGTGAAGACATTTACGTAGTTGTCTATCGACATAACCTGGTTAAGTTATGTACTGAAATTCTTTCCATTCTCCTATAATGACTTATTTAAGCACAATCAAAATAGTACAATAACAACAGCTCGAACTTTCTCTCCTTAATTGTAGAAAATTTTCATTTCTGTGACAGAAAACGTAGTACTAAATTATATGAAATTAATGAATACTTAGCTTAAACTTGAAACTAAATTCAATAGAGCGAGATTTTTCGTAGCTTGCTATTTTCCAGAGGCAATTGAATTAGTAACCACCGTCGAAGATTGAGGAAATAAATAAATATATATGAGGAGATAAATATGGGTGCTAAGAAAGTATATAAAGAGGGCATAGAATTTCATGCGCTAAAACTACCTAATGAGTTGAAACATGTGAACATTGAAGGGAAAAAATATTATTTGAATATTTAGATATTTATAAGCATATATATTCTTAGGGTATTCACCATAGAGCAAGGAGTTTATAAATGTGCACAATTTTAATCACGCTAATGAAATAAATTTATTGATACATGTATATGGGTCTTCATGCATATTATATCATTGCAAATTCTCCACAGTGAAATTACAACTTTAAAATTAAACTATGGCTGTCTAAAATCTAGTTTTCATTAAATATCTCGAAAAACAATTAAATATATTATATAAATGAATAGTAGATCAAGTATATTTAAAAACATAATAAATGAAACTCACAAAAATTCAGACGTTATTGAATAGCATCCAATTTCCAATTAATCTTCAAGGTAAAAGATTTCGGTGTCGCTTACTAGTTTCATGATCATTTAAAAAATTTATTTGTGCTAAATTGCATTTCTCATAGCCAGAAAAAATAAATCAAATTTAAGCCTCACGAAGACACGAGGTAGATCGCTGAAATGAGGCTAAATTAGTTTGGATAACTGCTTGCATTACGAGGGTGGCAATCCTCGTAATCAGATAACGCATAACTTGAACACGATCAACAAGGCAATCACAAACTGATCACACTGAGGAGTTAATGGGATAACGCATTTCTTTTTTTACTGGTCACGTTCTTTCGGCACGGCGCACTCCTAATCCTAGCATGTGTCTTTTTTCCCAAACGCAATACGAGTGGAAAACCACAACGCGGTGTATTTCTTTGGCCACAGAAAAAATCGAGTTGAAAAAAAAAGATTCACGCCCTCCCTCTCCACCCCCGCGAGCAACTACGTAGAGATGAAATAAAAAAGAGCCCTGCTTTGCCTCTCAGCCGGAGCTAAATGGACCGCTCAATATTGCCTGTGCACTTAATTAATTATCTGGGCACAGAGGCATAATGTGCATTTCACAATCCGTTCAGGATTTAGGAGTTTCGAAGTCAAAGCCGGATTTTGCATTTAAATCGAGTTTCCCCGACTGCTTTTACTATTTCACCGTCAAATGGCACCTTCCGAGCTGAGAGATTTATTTTAGACTGATAACCAATCTGAGGTTTGCTTACGTTTCCCGAAATAATGATCATCGTGTCATCTGTGTTTGAATGTAATGCACCATTATTATTTATACGCTTGCGACATGTTTAGATCGTAGTTTTCACAATTTTTTGTCTAAATAAGTTTTTTCTTTCAATTTTTTTGTAGTTTTGACTTTATTTCAAAGCTACGTCCTTATATTATTGTTCATCATGTTGTTATTATGTCCCTGCCCCCCTCAGTGTCTTCATGAGGTGATTTTCAAGCAAGTAACACCGTGGCTCGCGTTTTAGTCCGTGATTTCTCATTACACGTCGCGTTAATACTTAATCGCGTCTTATTACGTCAATGCACTAAATCCACCTCCTAATTGCAGGAAAATGGTGACTAATATCTGACTATGAAGAATATTCTGGATATTCTCCTTTCAGAATGTACCGTAAATTTTACTAAAAAATGAAAGCGAGCCTAGAAAGGTAGATGCCATGGTTCTGTTTGTAGCATAATGGTCAAAACTGTATTTAATCTGTGACAAGGGACTTAAAATTTGTCAGGGAGTTGTGCAAATGGCAAGAATTAACGAGTTTGCTTCGCTCATTAAATTCAATTGAAAACATTTTCAGTGTTAAAGTATTGAGAGCTGAAATAAAAATAGGTGAGTGCTAATGACGTTAAGTAGATTTAGGTATTTAGATATGGGCATTTCTATTAAATGGATCTATATCCAGTCAGTTAGCGATTTTGAAGTCATTGAAGAGTTAATGTGAGATCATAAATATAAGCGATTGAAGTCATATACGCATAGGTATTATGGGAGAGGAAAAGAGAGTCTCAAGAACATGATCATTTGATTCGTATAAGAGCAATTTACCAACAAAAGGGAATAACCTTTAAATAGCAGTCACAGTAAAAATGAAAGGAAATCATTATCCAAAGCATATCCGGTGCGTAGCTTGGCATAGTTCCTTATGTTGGTTTTGGAAAAATAAAAAAATATTTTCGTATTCAGTTTGAAGAATTCTAAAAAATTGTAAACGGAAGAGAATAGCAATAATTAAATGGATAGTGATAGAAGTAACCTGATGAAATAAATCTTTGTCGGGCATTATAAGAATGAGAATGAACACGGAAGTAATATTGAAAGATTTAGCGCTTTGTTAATGTCTATGATAGAATATTGCAATATAATGGAAGCCTTTTAGGGAGAATATGCATGTATGTTTTAGTTGCCAGAAAAGTAATTTTATGAGCTCACAATGAAGTTGTGGGAAGAGTTTTGTAAATGAATACAAGTGATGAGCATAAATTACATGAGAGTAATCTAATGCTTTCCCGAAGGGGTTTTAAAACTCCACGAGGATTTTCAACATTCTTCAATTTACATAAAAGGTATGCGTGTCACTAGAATACCTTAAAGTAAATGATTTCATTACTTGAGTAATGGGAAAATTGTGTAGATTTACATACCCATTTGCTTTTTTGCGTTTACCAATTGAAATCGATCCAAAACTTTCAAGTTGCAATCGCACCTCGACTCACCGGATAGATTCTTCCACTTCGATACTTAGCCATATTTCCTTCTCCGTGTTTCAATCCGAACTGTATCCGCATCTCTTTGTGGGCAATGGAATCCCTCGCGGATTTTCCCGCTCTTTTTCTCGATGAATTTTCCCACCATGCTCCCTATCCACGTCGCCCTTCAGCCCACATGAGAGTAATCCATTATTGCCGTCGCTATTAGGGCCGTCGAGCTTACAAGACCTCTGACCGAGTGAAAAAATATTCCTTACTCGTTCGTTTGATTTCTCTCTACCCTAATTTCCATTTTCAAACAGGTCTGTATTTCCGTATACAAAATATTCTCGTTCAGTTTGCGGTTCAAGCGCCGCTTTGTGTGAATTTCATTAAAATCGATACTTTAAATTAAAAATAAAATTTTGCCGGCTGATTTACTTCACTGTTTTTTGGATTTTATTATGCGAATTCGTATATATCGGATTCGGCCCATTTTTCTCTCCCCTCTATTGCGCCTTTAAACACTTTATCTATTTTACTTTGTGGACATGTTTTCGTCGTTTGGTGACAATGCTAACTTTCACCTTCTGTGGTCTAGAAGATGGACCACCGAATAAATATTGCTTTCCAGTGTCGTTTTGATGCAAGCATTTCAGAAATTATCAACCTACCCGTCGTTACACTGTCGCATCGCCGTGGAATTGAGGCGAAGGATGCCAACGCCGTGACTGCACGGGATGCGTTTAATTTCCGCATCGGTGTTCATCTACTAATTGTGGAGTGAAAGCATTCCCAAACCGTGGAATGAACACTGAATTATCAAATAATGTGAAAAGTACAATAATATTATTTCATATTTCATAATTTTATAAAATTAGCTATTTTAAATATTTTGCAAAAATTATTTAAATATATTTGCAAAATATGCAAACGCGGGTATTTACGTCAAAAGTGAAATTGTAAGGTAACAATAATTCGTATGTAATTTGGGTTATTATTTATTAACCATTGATATGCTTATATATATCCACCCATCTACTCGGGTAATAATTAGCAGTGGTAGTTATTATATGATTTTTTTTATATAAACTTCGTTGCAATTAAGCAATTTTCCTGGTGGCAACGGTCAAGTCTGGTCAACGGTCACTCTTACAATGCAGATACAAACACGCACAAAAAGAGCAGATATGACACAAAACGCTCGTATGACACTTAAGGATTACCAACCGCACCTTTACCATCACACAAGGATTACGTTTACACAATACCTGCAACGCTCCGTCCATCGCCGCACTGAGTCCATAATCACGCACTCTTCAATTTCATGCACCGTTCAAAATCATACACCGTTAACTCATCATTCACTTTTGCAACACAATTACTCACTCCGTCCACATCACATACATACAATATTTTAATAAGTACGATAGTAGAAAAATCACTGATCAATGAAGTTTATCACCCAGTGGCTGCTTTACACTCATTCTTAAAAGTCCTAAAATTGGATGGAAAGGGCTCTCAAACAAACATCCAGGCACCTGGTTCCATTCAACAATAGTTCTGTTTGAAAAGGGGTATTTTTTCTTAATTGTCTTTTTCGTTCTTCTTTTTATTTTAAAACCGTGGACGTTTTCGACTGAGAGCAGAGGTCATTTGCGCCATTAGGGAGAAATAAGCTGGTGATTTGGTAAATCTAGTATTTTCAAAGAATGGAGGACGCGCTAGCAGAAATCCAAGTTCGGAAAATGGCTCCTGTTTACGAAGATTGCCGAGGGGTCCGATATTTACCGTCCTATCAGGAAAACTACACTTAATGTGCTCTCGAAAGAACACCCCAATCAAGTAAGGATTGGTCTACTTCCGAGAAAATTCTCCCACCGCCAGGATCCAAACCCAGAATCTCGCGGTTGGAATCCATTACACTAGTCACTGTACCAGTCCAATCCTCAGGAACTAAATATGTTGAACCTGAACCACTTTCTCAAATGGGAGTGACCTTTTTCGTGTTATATATTTTATTTTTGTGTTCTATTGTGCCGTCCAAATGTTATATGTATATATATATATGTGTGTATATATATATATATGTGTGTGTGTATATATATATATATATATATGGTGTGAATCTTGAAACTCCTGAATGAACTTCTCTTGCGTTGTTTCAAAAATCCATCAATTGCTACTGATTTATCCTTTTAATTCCTTTAACCTTGTGTAACCTAAATGTACTCGTGGCTTAATTAGTGTATGTATCTTAGCATGTCTTTCAAAAATTTCTCCATATTGATAATAATAATTGAAAGAAAATAATACGTATCCTTGGCAGAAAGTAATCTCCACATCGTATCTGTCCCGTGGTTGAGTAATTGCTGCAATCACAAGCAGCAATTTAAGCCTCTATACTAAACGATGTGAGTATTTTAGGGCAAACTGATCACATAAATACTGAAAACACTTACTTCGCCGTAAGGGCAATTGATTTGATCGTTGATCTACTAAACTACGGGAAAGAACTCAAGCAGAAGTGCTCGAATGGATTGCAGTCATCTAACCAGTGATCACAACCAATAGTAATTCTCTTCATGTTGATGTCTGCAAATCGCAATACAACCTCGATGACCCAGACGAAATTGCACCCCACCATATATTATAAGGGTGGTGCAGTGCGGGTCCGCTATCAATAAAGATGACCAGGATATCTGCCAACGCTTCGCATGCTGTCCACTATGGTGGAACGGAAATATTTGTTCTAGTTACAAGTCGGCTCGAGAGGGTTGCTAACCCAAAACCATATGCACAAATTTGAATAAAAATTTAGACGCAACATTGCATTTTCAATTGGGAAATGGAAGTCTAAGAAGAGAAAATAGGAATTCGAGAAAATCCTATTCAATTGGCCTTGGCATGAGGATCCAAAATGTTTATTTTTTAGCCTCATATTCGAGTGATGATTTTTTATTCACCTATTCCTTGGATGTTTATTTAGCACTTGGTATTCATCTAAAAATAAACTTCTGCCCTTATCTAGTACGTACTTTGAATACATCGGGGTGCTCACAAACAAGGCAATTGAAACTGGAATGAGCCGCACGAGACTCATCGAGAGCAGATGACGAAAAAGTTTGGTGACCCCTTTGATGGTGAGCTGGAGACTCTTCAACTGCCATCGATCCACGCATTCCACATTCAGAAACCACCATTTGTGTGTCTTTAAAATAGCGGAGCACAACAGTGGGGTGCAATGAAATATTTAACATTCTCAAAAGAATCTTGTAGTCTGTCTTATTTCATTTGTGAAAGCACCGTTTCTGATTTCTAGAGATTAAATATATTGAAAACAATAAATTGTTAGGTTTTTCAATAATATTCCTCGGTTGTTTTTACGTGAATTGGTAAATCACTTTCTTAATGATGGAGGGCTTTTAGTTTAGAGTTTAATGAAATCATGTGAGCATATTGCATTAAAATAGAGCGCATAGAAACATCAATTGAAAGTAATGTGAACAAAATATATAATGCGGCATAAGTGAATCACGCTGAAAGTAATGGATACGTCACAACTCCATTATCTCTTAAATACTTATCAAATGGCGGCTCAACTTTCGTCAACATAAATGTCTTGCGAGAATATTTAGCCCGACGGGATTTGAAATTAACCCTAAACTAGTCCAAAGGAACTGCGGGAAATGACGCGATAGTACCATTTACCGGATTATCTGCTAATTCGCGTTACAATGTTACCGGTCCGGGTGATTTATTTTTACACTTTGAAATTGTGTAATTTTGAACTCTAAATTTGCCTCCATAATTAACAAGATTGATGTGCAAATTAATGTGAACTGCCTAACATATACCCGCCAGATATTTCCATCGACTTATTTTGATAATATTAATTATAAACAGAGAAACTTTTCTGAAAATATGCACATTATGGATATGCAAATTTCGCTTTACGTGATTCGAATATCGTGAATTTATTTCTTAACATATTTTTATGCGATACTTAAATGTTATTTGAAGAATACGTAATAGTGAAATTGAAAGTTATAAATATAGCCTGTATATTCATGAATAATGGATGATAGGATAACATTCTCATAAGAAAACTCACACTCATTATGCGAAATATTTAAATGGCTGAAAAGGAGGATATCTGTCAACTGAAGGATAATTATTTTCTGGACGTAGAATGTCTTCACCAGAAGGTCTGAGACATAAATAGCGGGATCCGTCTGCAAAGAGAAGATGGTGACTTTTTAGTGGTTGAAGCCTCCATTATTATAAGTACATGAATTGTAAGGTTTTAAGGATAATCTCCTATATTCTATGTAAGCCAGTTCCCTTCATAATAAACGCGACGGAGGTTCAAATCGTACACCTACGCATTTGGAAGAAATTACTCTCTTGAAAAAGATTTGCCGGGAAACAAATTTTATGAAAAAAGACCATTTAAAAACTCTGTGCATAAGAATTATGAAATAATTCAATGTTGCTTTTGGACGAATTGGACAGGGAATACGAACAGCGTGTTTAAATTTCATTTTCCGAATAGCAAGCCGACACGCACGCAAAAGAAAATCTAATCACAGCAATTTTTTTCAATATTCCATCAGTTGACTTAGCTGATGTCGCACATGATGGATGATATGTACTTATTACAGTTTCTACACGATCAGTTGATGATGGAGCTCCGTCCGCTAAGAGCGAAAGGCCATATATTAAGAGCCTTGTACGTATACTATATGCTACATTTCCCCTCCGCTCCAGAAAATATCATGCTCACTTTTCATATCCGCCCAGGCCAATTCGCCACTCATATCCCTGAGAATTTTTGCTTCATATTTCCCTCCCGCCCAGTTGTCCGCTCCCTTATCTTACCCTCTCTCTCTCTCCACATCCCTTCCATCTGTTTCTCTCGTACGCCCTTCGACCGTCCTTTGTTCTCCGCTTCGCTTCGGACCCGTCAAAGCAGCTGCCGCTTTCTCTCTTCTCACGGTGCAAAAGCGGACTCGGTTACCACTCGCTTTTAACTTATTCATTCTGTTTGCGTCGAGTTTATTGCTGCATTCCGGGTCGATTTCTGGAACGAACAGCTTCCCCGGTCGGTTCTTGAATGGGACTAATAGAACGGGTCGCTTCGGATATTTTTTATCTTCATATTATGTGCTCGAAAATATTCTGCCCTACTTTGCACTATAATGGGGCCCAAGACAAATTGCATGGAGACTTTCGTCGTGGTGGGGGGTAGGGATGGGGAAAAATAACGATTTTAGTTCTAGAAAATATGTTGCGTGACGTGCCGTTGTGCCAAATAGCAAAGTGCTGAAGCCATTCGCCAAATGTTTATATGGTTCTATTGGTCGAAGAGGTAGCAAGGCATTACGGGGATTCCGTCGCGTTTTCCAAAGATGAGGTACATACTGAGAGAATGAATTTTCTTTCTTCGAGAGTTTGAGTCAGAAGTGTGAAATTTATTGGAGTCTTTGTTTTAAATTTTGGCATTACTATGTTGGCTTTGGTTACTCTGGGGATTGGTATTTTATAGAAGGAAATTTGAGGAAGGTAACGGACGATTCTCCCTCGTAGATTTCGTGTAAGATTTAACTATTTGATGTTAAAATGCTGCAACAAATTATACTATATTATTAATTTTTTAGCCTCTGAGAATGATTCTTTATTGATAATTAATCTTTCAATCAGATTATTGGTTTACAAAAGATATTCTTCCCAAGTCCTATGACTCTAATGTTCCGAGAGCTTAAAATGTTTGTCTTTAACAACTTTTAACAAAAAATTGAGCTTTATGCTTGGCCCTAGTCTTTCTTAGGAAATATTCCTTTGTCTTTTATATTGATCTGCATATTCATGGTACCCTGGAAGCTACTACTATAGTGAATTGCAGAGAGTGATTACACATCAAGCATGGGACATCAGCATAACTTCGCGTGTTTATTTTTTGCCAATGAATTTGCAAAATATTTAAAACATAGATATAATATCCTCTTTTCAAATACGTATTTCATGAAGGTAGTTCGAGTTCATCTGGTTTTATTCAGTGCATTGGTCCTCATGATTGTTTCTTCTTAAACCAAACACCGAACATTTTCGTTTTTCGTTTTATACACGTATTACTCGCGTGTTTTTCTTAATGGTGACTGACACATCCCATTATTACTTTTATCAATGATTATCGTATTTTATTCCGATTACTAGTAACAAACAAGTCGGTCTAATACCGCTGATTCCGATTACGAAACCCAAAGCAATCTATAATATTTAGAATCGCTTAAATTAGCACTATTCAGATTCCTTTCAGTTATATAATAAATATTACGGCCTCTCCAAAGCATTCTAAAAATAGCTGATTTTAAAATTGATAGAAATAAAAAAGGCTTGATTACAATTTTCTTATCTATAAGGTGTGTATAACAAGTATCGGGAAAATATTTGCAAATTTTTTTTTCTTCAGATATGGCTATAATGCTTCAAAATTCTTCGAAGTAAATCTCTTGAGAGTCGGCACACTTTTGCTGTAGGTTTTTCCACGAATCGAAGGCCCGCTGTTAGGTGGAATCCGGAAAGTCCTAAAGGATACGTAGTAAACTCCTTTTTCGGCCCTTATGATCCCATTGTGGTGTCCTTTGAGTGAGGATTTCACTTTTGGAAATAGGAAATAGTCCGCTGGTGCCATGTCGGGATTTTAATGGGGCTGGGGAATCATTGTGATGCCGTTTCTCTTTAGGTAGTCGGTTACCTCGGAGCAAGTTGCGCTGGTTCGGGACGAGTTAGCGCAGATCCTTCGTATCTCCAAATTTACAAAGATAATGGCGTGCACTGTCATTTTGTCAATGCCAATACGATCTGCAATCATGCGCACACATAACCGACGTGGTCTGAATTCAGTACTTCATGCACACATTGCACGTTTTCGTCGGTTGTTGACGTTGACGGCTGTCCTCCACCCTCTCTCGGCCAACTTTCGAAGAGCTTATGCTACTTAAAAAACCGTAGTTTGTGACATACTTTCATCCTTGAAAAATTTTCAAATCATTCCCTGGTCTCCATACCGGGGCGATGACGCACCGCTGTTAAATCATTCGCTGCATTTATCGCAGTCATTTGAGAGGGACCTTCTAAAAACAAGATCTAGCCTAAACGAACGATCGTAAGCGATTAGCGGTTGACGCATGTCGAAGGTCAGACCCCCACCACCGGGCATGCGCGGCGTAACGTACATTCACGTCAGGAAAAAATTGTTCACCATACATTTTATACAAACCTTGTAAATGTTCGTTTCTTCAGAATTAGGCAATATTTGAATCATCAATTGATGCATTTGGAGTACGGCTTTATATGAGGTGCTTTTCATTTGACTAGAATTTTCAAAATATCTCGCCTCAAAATTATGTCCAAAGGAAAGAAAAAAACATTAAATTATGGGAATTAGCATTTAAAAATTATTAAACTATTTCGGTGTAGGGAAAACACCGGAATAGCCATTAAATACTGGTGTATCCTATAATAGTATCCCTCCATAACAAGGATCCTTAGTATAAGTTCCTAGTATTTGGATTGGATGTTGTCCAAGATAAGAAAACAAGAATTTAGAACATTTACATCTTTTCAATCCACGCAGCAGTGGAAACATTCACCGTTTTAATCCTATCGAGTCTGACTAAACGGAATGTATTCCAGTCCCCATGGAAACAGACTTCCACTCGCGTGATTGTTAGGGTGACTCCCTTTTGGGCAATTGAACGTCAAGGTCTGCTATTTCTCCCTGAATTTTCAACACCGTTATATAGTACTGACTCACCCCGTAATGATGAAAGCCGTTTCGAGACCCATGAGGAGTGCTCGTAATGGGCGAAGTAAAAGCGAGTTGCCGCAGTAGTTTATCGACCGCCTTTACGATTCACTCGAAGGAGTGCGAGTTGCTTATTCAATGGCGAATTAAATATAGATATATATATATATATATATATATATATATATATATATATATATATATATATATGTATATATATATATATATATTTATTTCAAAATTATTATTTTTTTTCGGTTATGCCCAAATTCTTCTCCGTGCTAACGGGGGGGAGAGTCTCAGTTGGTACCGCCACGTGCGAAAGTACACGCAATAGTTTTTTCTTTCATTTGCCCTGCTTGCGTGCAAATGTTGGGCGGAAGCGTGGAAGGCATAACCAATTTTCTGGAGACTATAACGAGATGTCTCATGAATGTCTCGGACTTTCCTGCAAAGAGTGATTTTTTTTCCTGTGAAATGTAAAGATAACTTTCCGTAACTTGATGCCATGGATATTGATTCTTAAACTCTCATAACGAAGTTTTCGTCTGATCCGTGGCAAATCACGCTTTTACTTTTTTTACTAAGTGAATAGGGTTTTTCCTCTAAAAAATGGATCTGTTGATATTTTTTCAATTCCATTTAGTATTTAATCAACATGAGTTAAAATTCTCGGTTTGAGTTTCAGCGAGCGCGTAATGTAGGAGTCTCATTCTCGTGTCTCATTCTCTACCGATTTCTCTATTATTCATAATTCCTTTCGTCTTTCATTACTAAATATTCATAATAGTGTATAACTTTAATGTATTTTAACATAATTCATCATATAATTTCACTTGCTTGTATTTTAATTAGTAATTATTCCCTTCTCACATTCCTAAGTGAATTCGTTATATTCGTGCATATCTATTCCAATCCTCCATTATCTATTCATGTGATTTTTCGGGTACTAGATCTTCCTGGGAAACCATGACCGGCTAAGGAAAAGGAACTGGCCTCCCTACCCTGTTAATGTGTGAATATTCCCACGCCGTATAGGGCTTAGTACTCGGTTAGTTCGCTAGTTACTCGGCTTAGTTCGGTGGTCTACCTATTTTAAAATACATGTTTGAACTTGAACATGTTTCCTTACATCACCTTCCCCGCAATTGAGGTGTATAGTGCGGATGTACATTATTCTCATAGCTGTTAACCAGAACCAGCTTTCCACACTTCTATTTTCTTTTTTATATTTTATGTTTTACGTGTCACATGATCTCTCTACTTCCCCTATTTCCACAGCTTTAATTTCCATATCTATTTTTGTGCGGCGGGGACGAGAGCCAACGAGGGGTTGCCGTAATTTTAAATAAAGGGGTAGGAAGAAGCGTAGTCAACATAGAGCAAGCGACAGATGGAATTTTACTCGTAGAGATTAAAGCAGAGCCGACGAACTTGGTCATTATTCAGGTATACATGCCACCGAGCAACCACAAGGAGGAAGAAGTCGATAGGATGTATGATGAGTTAGAGGATATCATCGCGAGTGTTCCTGCAGGGAAACATTTGATAGTGATGGGGGATTGGAATGCGACGGTAGGCGAAGGAAGAGATGGTGGTGAGGTGGGGGACTATGGGTTAGGCACGAGGAATGAACGCGGGGAGAAAGCAATTGAATTCTGCAGGAGACAGGGGTTAGTCATCACTAACACATGGTTTAGACACCACAAAAGGCGTAGGTATACATGGAAAATGCCAGGTGACTCAGAAAGGTATCAGTTAGATTATATTATGGTTAGGCACAGGTTTAGGAACAGTGTGATAAATTCGCACAGTTTCCCAGGAGCGGATGCGGACTCTGACCACAATTTAGTTGTTATGAAATGTAACCTCCGTTTCAAGAAGATAAGGCAAGGGAGGCGGGTTGGGAAATGGAATTTAGAAGCAGTAAATGGATTAACGAGGAAGGAGTATCAGCAGGCTGTAGAGAAAATGATGGATGACGGTAAAGAACTGAGTACTATCGAAGAAAAATGGGAATGTATCAAGAAAGGGATATTGGAAGCCGCTAAAGACACTATAGGAACCGTTAATGAGAAAAGGATAAGGAAACCATGGGTAACGGAGGAGATGATTGCAAAGATGGATGAGAGAAGAAGATGGAAAAATGTAAACACAGAGTTAGGCAAAATGAAGTACAAAGAGTTAAACAATAAATTGAGAAGGGCCACAAATAAAGCAAAAGAAGAATGGTGGAAAACGCAATGCGAGGATATGGAAAGTTTACAGAAGAAGGGTGAAATTGGTGCTCTATACAGCAAGGTTAAGTTATTATCGGGAAGTAAGAAGGCAAGATGTGTGCTAACAGTTAAAGATAAATGGGGTAAGATAATAGTTGAACCAGGAAAAATCCAAGAGAGATGGAAGGAACATATAGAAACACTGTATGGTAAAGAACTTAGGCCGACAAGGTTAGACATAGAAAAGGAACATGACGTAGAAGAAGATAGCTTAGGTCCAGGCATACTCGACGATGAAATAGAAAGGGCATTAAAGGAGATGAAAGCAAATAAGGCTGTGGGGGTGGACAATATTCCTGTAGAAATGTTGAAATGGTTAGGGAAAGGTGGGAAGAAGGCCATATATGGACTGATTCGTAGTATCTATGAGGAAGGAATCTGGCCGGAAGATTTTGTGAGATCGGTGTTAGTTCCTATTCCAAAAAAGGCAAAGGCTTCGTCATGTGAGGATTACAGAACAATAAGTTTGATATCCCACGCAGCTAAAGTTATTCTCAGGATCATCAACAAAAGGATAGAGAGTAAGGCAAATGATTACTTAGGGGATGATCAGTTTGGGTTCAGGAAAGGAAGAGGTACGCGTGATGCCATTGCAGTAATGAGATCACTAGTCGAGAGGAATATAGAATACAATCAGGACGTTTTTGCCTGTTTTGTAGATTTCGAAAAAGCGTTTGATAGAGTGAATTGGGAAAAATTAATGCGTGTATTGCAGAAAATAGGAATGGATTGGAGGGACAGGAGACTGATCCGCAACCTATACATGTCTCAGACTGCTCAGGTGCGAGTGGGGAACGGAGAGTCCGGATGGGCAGTGTTAGGAAGAGGTGTAAGGCAGGGTTGCCCATTGTCACCGGTACTGTTCAACGTATATGTAGAGGAAATGATTAAAGAGGCATGGGAAGAACTGGAGGTAGGAATGAAAGTCGGAGGGGAATTCGTAAAATCGGTTAGGTTTGCTGATGACCAAGCATTGGTTGCTCAGTCAGCCAAGGGGTTGCAAGCATTGCTGAGTGAATTGGAGGTTCAGTGCGATAAATAAGGGATGAGAATCAATATTAATAAAACAAAGGTTATGCGATTTTTCAGAAAGGAAAAGGCTGAACTAAATATTAAAATAGGCGGGGAAAAAATACAGCAGGTAGGGCAGTTTACATATCTCGGAAGTGTTTTGGACCAATACGGTGAAAGTGGTAGGGACGTAAGGAGAAGAATTGCGCTAGGCAAGGACGCTTTCTCAAAGAGGAGGGAGTTGATGACGGGGACGTTGAGTAGGGATGTTAAGACAAGACTCGTAAAAACTCTGATATGGAGCGTAGCTATGTACGGCGCGGAAACGTGGTCGCTGAAGCAGGAGGATATACGTAGATTGGAGGCTTTTGAAATGTGGGTGTGGAGAAGAATGGAAAAGGTGAAATGGACCGAAAGGAAAACAAATGAGGAAGTACTAGAAATGGTGGGGGAGGAGAGGGGTTTGTTGAGAGAAATCCTATGGAGGCAGGAAAAATGGATGAAGGGCGTATTGAGCGGTAGTGGAATGTTGAAGAGGGTAATAGAGGGAAGAATGTTGGGCAAGCGAGGTAAGGGTAGGAACAGGATAGGGATGTTGGACGAGATGAAGGGAGGAAAGAAGTACACCGAGATGAAGAGGGACCTGATATAGATTAGTTTGCTAGTTCGGGAGTCACAAAATGTTTATTTGATAGTTGGGTCCATCCAAAAACCTACCTTAACCGGTAGATTACTTACTAAAAAAAATCTATTTTTGTGAGCAGTCTTCTGATGTAGCCTTGGTTATCTACCTAACATGGATATCTATCCGGCTGAAAAGTCTTAGCTCTACTTATTATTCTTATTATAAACACTTTGAAAACTCCTTTCTATTACCACTTTTGAATTTTGGGACCTTAAATGACCCTACCACATGTTTATTTACATTTATTTCCCACATTATATGCGGAAAATTTGTGGGGGCGTAACTACCTTAATTTAATGATCCCGGGAACACGATATTGGCTAAATGTTTTAGATTGGTTTTCTGTTTTCGAGTACAAGTGATCCAAGTATTATATTTTGTTAGAACTGATTTGATGTACTTGTTATTTGCTTCAAATACTTGGAGATTTAATGGAATAGTTGAAAATATAAAGAGAAACAAATTAATTCCTTCGTCTCTCATTCATTCAGCGTTCGGGTATTTTCCAATCGCCTGTCATCTACCCACAAATTTGGAGCAAAAAAACTCGTTAAAATTGTGTTTTTGTGTTAGTTAAACAATAGAGGCAATTTTATTGCTGCTAAGTTTTCAGGATAATTAAGTATTTATATTTTCTTCATTTCGAATTTTTTAAATGATGAAATAAAGGAGTTAAATTAATATATGCGAGACCAAGTGCGGAGTAAAACACAAGAATAAGTGACTCCGTTGCTTCGGAGTTTCCTGGAGATCGAAGATTTTAAATTTAACCAAATTATTATGGAAACATTTTTCTTAAACGAATTTGGCTGTCATTGCTTATACTCCGAACATGATTGATTTAGAGCGTGAATATGGACTATATTACCATTATCTATGTGATAATGAATTAACATACAACATGAATTGATTCAATACACATTGATGCAACATATTATTATTATTATTATTAGGTAATCTAACATTTAAGGTAGGTTTTTGGATGGACAAAACTATCAAATAAGCATTTTGTGACTCCCCACCTAGCAAACTAATCTATATCAGGTCCCTCTTCATCTCTGTGTACTTCCTTTCTCCCTTCATCCCGTACAACATCCCTATCCTGTTCCTGCCCTTTCCTCGCTTGCCTAACATTTTCCCCTCTATTACCTTCTTCAACATTTCACTGCCACTCAATATGCCTTTCATCCATTTTTCCTGCCTCCATAGGATTTCTCTCAACAAACCCCTCTCCTCACCCACCATCTCTAGTACTTCCTCATTTGTTTTCCTTTCGGTCCATTTAACCTTCTCCATTCTTCTCCACACCCACATTTCAAAAGCCTCCAATCTACGTTTATCCTCCTTCTTCAGTGACCACGTTTCCGCGCCGTACATAGCTACGCTCCATATCACAGTTTTTACGAGTCTTGTCTTAACATCCCTACTCAACGTCCCCGTCATCAACTCCCTCCTCTTTGAGAAAGCCTCCTTGCCTAGCGCAATTCTTCTCCTTACGTCCCTACCACTTTCACCGTATTGGTCCAAAACACTTCCGAGATATGTAAACTGCCCTACCTGCTGTATTTTTTCCCCGCCTATTTTAATATTTAGTTCAGCCTTTTCCTTTCTGAAAAATCGCATAACCTTTGTTTTATTAATATTGATTCTCATCCCATATTTATCGCACTGAACCTCCAATTCACTCAGCAATGCTTGCAACCCCTTGGCTGACTGAGCAACCAATGCTTGGTCATCAGCAAACCTAACCGATTTTACGAATTCCCCTCCGACTTTCATTCCTACCTCCAGTTCTTCCCATGCCTCTTTAATCATTTCCTCTACATATACGTTGAACAGTACCGGTGACAATGGGCAACCCTGCCTTACACCTCTTCCTAACACTGCCCATCCGGACTCTCCGTTCCCCACTCGCACCTGAGCAGTCTGAGACATGTATAGGTTGCGGATCAGTCTCCTGTCCCTCCAATCCATTCCTATTTTCTGCAATACACGCATTAATTTTTCCCAATTCACTCTATCAAACGCTTTTTCGAAATCTACAAAACAGGCAAAAACGTCCTGATTGTATTCTATATTCCTCTCGACTAGTGATCTCATTACTGCAATGGCATCACGCGTACCTCTTCCTTTCCTGAACCCAAACTGATCATCCCCTAAGTAATCATTTGCCTTACTCTCTATCCTTTTGTTGATGATCCTGAGAATAACTTTAGCTGCGTGGGATATCAAACTTATTGTTCTGTAATCCTCACATGACGAAGCCTTTGCCTTTTTTGGAATAGGAACTAACACCGATCTCACAAAATCTTCCGGCCAGATTCCTTCCTCATAGATACTACGAATCAGTCCATATATGGCCTTCTTCCCACCTTTCCCTAACCATTTCAACATTTCTACAGGAATATTGTCCACCCCCACAGCCTTATTTGCTTTCATCTCCTTTAATGCCCTTTCTATTTCATCGTCGAGTATGCCTGGACCTAAGCTATCTTCTTCTACGTCATGTTCCTTTTCTATGTCTAACCTTGTCGGCCTAAGTTCTTTACCATACAGTGTTTCTATATATTCCTTCCATCTCTCTTGGATTTTTCCTGGTTCAACTATTATCTTACCCCATTTATCTTTAACTGTTAGCACACATCTTGCCTTCTTACTTCCCGATAATAACTTAACCTTGCTGTATAGAGCACCAATTTCACCCTTCTTCTGTAAACTTTCCATATCCTCGCATTGCGTTTTCCACCATTCTTCTTTTGCTTTATTTGTGGCCCTTCTCAATTTATTGTTTAACTCTTTGTACTTCATTTTGCCTAACTCTGTGTTTACATTTTTCCATCTTCTTCTCTCATCCATCTTTGCAATCATCTCCTCCGTTACCCATGGTTTCCTTATCCTTTTCTCATTAACGGTTCCTATAGTGTCTTTAGCGGCTTCCAATATCCCTTTCTTGATACATTCCCATTTTTCTTCGATAGTACTCAGTTCTTTACCGTCATCCATCATTTTCTCTACAGCCTGCTGATACTCCTTCCTCGTAAATCCATTTACTGCTTCTAAATTCCATTTCCTAACCCGCCGCCCTTGCCTTACCTTCTTGAAACGAACATTACATTTCATAACAACTAAATTGTGGTCAGAGTCCGCATCCGCTCCTGGGAAACTGTGCGAATTTATCACACTGTTCCTAAACCTGTGCCTAACCATAATATAATCTAACTGATACCTTTCTGAGTCACCTGGCATTTTCCATGTATACCTACGCCTTTTGTGGTTAATGCAATATATATTGTTTCAATAATATTTTACGAAGAACAATGAGGGTCTTTCTGAGTGCTAACAACTATATTGAATTATATAATTTTTTTAAAGGTGAGAGTTTGCAAAATAGAAGAAAAAAGAGTAGGTTAGGCGTGATGTATACGAAAATTGTTAAAAATGACGAAGCGTGAGAAGATTTATAGAAAGGGATTTCAAGATGAAAACGACCACAGCTTTAAAATAAAAATAAAAACGCAAAAAAAACAAGTGATATAAAAAATAGTCTTTTTTAAACGGGACTATTTTTGACTCAAACCACCTGCCTGGAGGTTTGTTTGAGCCCTTTCTTCCAATTTTAGGAGTTTGAAGATTAAGTGTAAAACAGCCACTGGGTGATAAACTTCATTGGTCAGTGATTATTATACTATCGTACTTATTAAAATATTGTTTGTATGCGATGTGACAGGCGTGAGAAGTTGTATTGCAAATGTGAATGATGTGTCAATGGTGCGTGATTTTATGAAAGTATATGAAAGGTTCATAAAGAATATGTAAAAATAGTAATATACAAAGAACGGGATATGAAATGGAAGAGTGCGTGATAATGGTAGGAGTGCTGTAATGGACGGAGCCTTGTAGGTTTGGTGTGAACCTTGCACATGCGTGTTGATCAGAGTGTCGTTGTATATAAGGGCCTTTTGTTTCATAACTGTTCTTCTTATGTATGTATGAATGTGCATTGTAAGAGTGGCCGTTGCCACCAGGTCAAATGCCTAATTGTAACGATATAAATTATTAAATAAAATAATAATGTTGCATATAACAAAATTGGCTGGTGTCAAAATCAATATCAAGAAATAATTACAAAAAATTTCAGACGCTTCCGAATGTGTAGCTGAATAAAAAAGGAAACCTACGTCTTTTGTCTCTTAATTCGTCCTACTACATCGTCCCTTGTTGAACAAGGTTCGGTGAGAACGTCATTCTACGGTTTTCGCGTTAAGCACAGTTACTAATGCAAAAGAGCAATCGTCAACCATTCTAGCTTCAAATGGATATCACTTCAGTTGCCTTGAAGAGCTATTTCCGACTTTTACCGTAGCCTTTTGATGCATGAGGCGCTGAAATGCAGTCCATTTGGTTCGGCAGGAGCGGGATTAAATCAAGGGCAGATAGCATCTCCCACTCCGCCCTTGTGATCAAGCTTTGCGTCATTAAGAGGAGGGAGAACTCCCCGCTGTCCGCGAGGCTGCCGCCCACAAAATTTCACTGCCTCCCTGATGGCAGTCGCGACAACGACCAGAGTGCTCTGCCCCTTCCGGCCGGAGAGAAGAATTCTATTAGGGGCGAAGAGAGACAACTAGTTGAAAAAGTCTGCCGGATGAAAATAATTAATCTCGAATTCGGCATCAAGAGAAGTGATTCAACGTTTTTGCGAACTTTTTCCTTCCGTCGACCACGTGTGGGAGGCACTGCAGGCGGAGGATTTTTTGTCAAAACTGTTATTAATATATCCATTTTTGTGATCTTCCAGAGTCAACCCTTTCGTGAACGTGATCGTAACCGAGTAATTTAGACCTCCGTGATCCCGTAGGTGCTTATTATGACGCGAGCGAAAAATAACAAAAATATATATTTTTAAAACGATAGCTCCAAGTCACGAGCCATCTGACGTCATTTCGGACGTGATCGACTCGAGCCACGCATGTCTGTTTCCGGGTCATGTCATGAGTCCGCGCGCGAAAAAAGGAGTGACAGCTGTCCTTTCTGGAAAGCGGACGTTCGCGGAATCGGGAAGAGCGCTCGAATATTTTAAGCTTGCACGCTAAAGTCCGGCGTTTCGCTTCGTTTTTTTTCGTGGGTGCGCGCGCCGAACCAAGTGCATCGGACCGAAAAATAGCGTCATCTGTCGCCATGAGTGACATGGAGAAATGGTAGATTCGAATAAGGAACAGAGGGGATATTCCGCATAATAAATATTGATCTAATATAACTACGAGGGTCATCCGGAAAGTAGTGCCCGTTCGTGAATTATAGACACTAAAGTAAATATTAACAAACATAAAAAGTTTTATTTGAAAGAGGATACTTTAAACTACTTCTCAACATAATCTCCAAGCAAATTAAGGCATTTGTCATAACGTGTGACAAGTTTCTGTATTCCTGCTGCATAGTCCTTCGCCGCCAGCTCATTGAGATACAGGGTCACTCCTTCTTTAAGTTCTTCATCGCTGTCAAATCTTTTTCCTGCCAAAAAGTCTTTAAGCTTTGTAAAGAGATGAAAATCTGAAGGGGCCAAGTCCGGGCTATACGGTGGATGGTCGAAAGTTTCCCATTTGAATTGCTGCAAAAGTTTTTGTGTTATCCCAGCTGCATGAGGCCTGGCATTGTCATGAACGAGAATGACACCAGTAGACAATAGACCTCGCCGCCGATTTTGTATTGCCCGCCGTAATTTCTTTAATGTTTCACAATACGCATTGGCATTAATAGTGTCTCCACGGGCCATAAAATCAATAAGCAATACACCTCGTCGATCCCAGACAATGGTTGCCATGAATTTCCTGGTGGACAGAACTGTCTTGAATTTTTTTGGTTTGTTTGGTGAATGAGCATGATGCCACTCCATTGACTGTCGTTTACTCTCAGGTGATGCATAACAAACCCATGTTTCGTCACCAGTAATTATGCGAGTCAAGAAAGAGTCTCCTTCATCAGAATAACGTCCCAAAAACGTCAGTGCTGCAGCCATACGCTTGGTTTTGTGCTCATCTGTAAGCATGCGAGGGACCCATCTTGCACAAATTTTTGCATAATGCAGATGGTGTTTAACAATTTCATGAACAATTGTTCGAGAAACATTGGGAAAATGCTCACAGATGTCATCAATTGTGACGCGCCGATCGTTCCTCACGAATTCGTCAACTGAGCTCACCAGTTGGTCTGTAATGACAGACGGTCTCCCCGAACGCTCATCGTCGTGTGTGTTCCCCCTCCCCATGTTGAAGTTGCGACACCACCGCCGAACAGACGACTCGTCCATTACATTGTCTCCATACACCTCCTTTAATTGGCGATGAATATCACATGGGCGAACGTTTCTTGCATTGAGGAATTTAATCACTGCCCTCACTTCACAACTGGCGGCGTTCTCAATTTTTTTAAACATTGTAAACAATCACAGAAACAACACAGGCAATGCTAGCGTCACGCAACTTGGCTCAGAGAAGGCAGACAAGCCACTGAAGCTATCTGACCTCGTCCAGCGGCTACTCGCGTCGTCAGCACTTCATGCGGCACGAACGGGTACTACTTTCCGGATGACCCTCGTATAAAATTTCACCTTCGTTGAGGTTTTTTGCTATAACTTCTGTAATTGTGCAATCAGTATGTTATGTGCATATATTTCGTAGATCCGCGTAGCGCATATTCATATTCGAGAATTATCTTCACGTTTGACAAGGGCAAAATGCACAACCGTGAGATGATCTGAAGAATATTAATCACCGTATTGTGTTTTCAAAAAAATCGTGGGATCCCTTCCGCGTTAAAAATAAAATAATGAATATATTCATAAATTCGTGTAATAAAGTAATGAAATTAACTTTGCAATATTGTCACCCTAAAAGCAGATGAAGTTCTTGGGCCTTGATTTTACAGCTCACAGATTGATGAAATGTATGTGTGTAAATATCCAAGTCCCTTCTTGAATCAACACGATTGGAAATATTCCCCGTTCACTGTTAGTTTCTGATTGGTGATTTGGCAAGCGAAGTTTTAATTTGAATTATACATTTACACCATTATTCTCAGTATAGGCCGACTTTGCCCATTTGGCATGTTGAATTTAACGGGAAATATAAAATTAATTCTATAAATATATCATGCATATAGATTTATGATATAAGAAACGAATTAGCTTTTGTTTTCTTGCGACGGTTATTTCATAACTATTTTCCATCAAAGAAATATACGCCCTAATGTAGTGATGAAGGAACACCCTATCACGGAAATGGTATCTTTTGCGATGAAATAGTTACAATTTACTTCGATCCGCAGTCATGAAGGATTCAGTTCCATATAAATTATTAGATACGTAAAACTAGCATTAATCCCATTCTCTCGATCTTCGTGTATCAAGTTAGCGTGTTTGAGAATCGTTTTTATGTAACTATTATTCTATATTGAACAACTAGTCGAAACTAATATTCTGTATGTATGTATATATATAATAGTTTTAAATATAATTGGGTATGTTTTTAAAGAGAGTTTATATCTACCTCTAATTAATTTTTTTCGTGGACAATAATTTTGAATAAAAAGAGACGTTTCTGGCGTGATATGGTGGAATATCATGATTAATTAAAATTGGCAATTTTCCACAAACACAAGTTTTATTAATACGACCGGTTTCAATGTAACTACATCATCGTCTGGTAACAGTCATTTCTCATTGTCTACTATGTATGCTGAAAAGCAAGTGAGGGGTGGGTAGTGGAAAATGGGGGAAAGAGGGAGAGGAGCTGGAACGTGGGCAAAATAATTTTGAACTTTAATCTTAGTAGGATGCTCGTCTGTATCAAAAACAGGAATTAGTTGGACATTTTATATATATATTTACAATTTTGGAATTTAAAATTCATATTGAAAGGAGTTTAAAATATAAGGATTTTGTTTGTGATTGCTTATTTTATTATCGTTTTGTGGTGAAGAAAGATTAATGTTTCAGCTTTTAATATATAATCTCTCCCCTATTGGAAGGAGTAGTTAGGAAAGACTTCTATGCATGTTTAATTTCGATTTCCCATGTCAAATTTTTAAGTCTGAGGTATTTTATGTGATTTTTTGTGTTCCATAACCGCACCCGGACTAGAGAAATTTTTCTCCCTTGAATTTTCGCCGTAGAAGCTTCGCGAGTAGTTTCATAAAGTGCGCCTTGTCCACTTGCCGCGGCGATGTAACGTATTTGCATCGGACTGCGAAAAGCTTCGTTGATATTTAGCCGCGGCGTGTTTGTTTTTTAGTCGTTGCCCTCAGCGCGTGTCCATGTGTACACTTTTCGCTCTCTCTCCCGCTCTCCCCCTATGCATAAACCGAATCGTTCGGGCACTGAAAGTGTTTTGTCGGTGTGCCGGGAGATGGCGACATTGAGTTCTTGTCCAGCCCGTGTGAGTTATTGTGGATATGGGTGCGAGCGTGAAAATAGGAGCGGGTTAGTGGTGGGGGAGGAATTAAATATACGATCGCTGAGGATTGGTATATGCGTTATGTGTGTGTCGAGAACAGGTGATGAATGGTCGAGATGAATCGGTGGGAGAGAGTTGCCTGCGAGAGAGATAATTTTAAGCCCTTATGAACACCATTCATCTAAGTGGAGGAATTTCGAACAAAATTTTTATAAATTTATTCTCTCGAAAGATGTTTTCATTTCATTCTTTTGCTTTCTGGAAACTGAAATATGATGGACTACCGCGTTTTTCTAGGTCGTATTATTTTTTCAGCGTGTCTCTTTTTTGGCTGAACATGGATGACATTCATATTCCATGAAGTTAAATCAAATTTTGGTCTGTATGTTCTTTCTTCTGCGCCCGTGTGACAATTTCATCCCCACCCCTACACACACATATACACACACACACTCAATACTCGACTTTGAGGTTTTGCGGAGAAAAATATTGATAGTTCAGAAAAAATATGCAAATACTTTGAACAGACATAATTATGTAGTATATCTGATTATTCCTCTGTGTTGCTATAAAAACTAATTTTTCTGTACATTTTCCATTTAAGTCCGTCCAAAACTAAGACCCTACTGCCTCATGAATGTTTATTTTACTACAACGAAGCGATTGAGAAAATCGTTTGAAGTCAATCCAATAAATTTTGTGGTAAAATTCAATTTAAATCAGAAAAATGAACTGGAGTATTTTTGCCAAATATTGATCCTAATTCTTCAAATAACTGTGAGAGATGCCGCTACAGTGACTCTTAACCGAGTCATCCGCTAATATGCATTTAGACTCGCAAATCCAAGGGTAAAAATCGTTCAACTAGATCGGGATATTTTTTTCTCGTATCTCGACCGCGAATATTTTTTCCACTTTGAAATCGGTGCGTTTTAATCAAATTTCTATTTTATAACCCACGTGGGTTGTTGTATATATGTCATAGAGCTTTGAAAAATAGTTGCAACGGTCATTTTTCCTGGAGATAAGATTTGATAGCTCATTTATTGATTTTTGTGTCAAGTTAAATTTGTAATACTAAGGAGCATTAAAAAATTTCTGTAATGTCGCAGTCAACAAATTGTTTATCATTGACCATAGTTTTAGTACTGCACAGGACTACTGCGCGGCAGCGAGACCATGGTCATGTGGTAAATGTGAATTGTGGTATTGCAGAGTTTTTTACTGCTATTTCGTTGAATTTCCAGAAATTCAACACATTTATTTAAGCCCGAGACAGTGACCTAAAGGCAAAACTAAGGCTTGAGAAATAGCCTAGGTGTTCTTGGCCAACAATTTATTTCGCCAAAATTCCCCCTGGAGCAATCAGCTAACTTTTTGTTGTATTAAGATCGTTTTACTGTAGGAAAGCCAACTAGGCATCTCAAGGTTACATTCGTAGTTTCGCAAATTCAATAAATAACTCCCATAAAATGGTAGCATTTGATATGCGGCTGCTCTTTTGGGGAAATTGAAACTCCAGACCCACACATGATGGCACTCCCCGCCCTGAAGATCGGAGATTATCGTGGACGTAAATGCCCACTGAGTTACCTGCGGTCATTTTTAGAGGCTTTTAGGATTTGGGCACTTTTACAACGCAGCCCTTCGCTCAGCGCGCTGCGTAGTGTAGCACTTTCCATCGGGGGCTATATGGTATATGTGCAGTCCGGCACTTTACGTCCCTTTTCGGGTCATACTTTGGGAATTGCGAACCTCACGAGGGAACGCAGTCAATTACTCACCAGACATTAATTACTCGAGAACGTTTTGGCCTCCGAAACGAGAGTCCCTAAGTCTTCAAACTGTATCCTTTTCATTGGTGGGCTCGAGGCTCTTGGGCTGGCCCTCACGGTGACACGCTATGAGCGACGCGACCATAAACTCCCGGGGTACGCATTTCCACGGGTCCCGGTCTTTCTCTCCCATCCTTCAATCCCCCCCCCCACCCGACGACACACACACACACACACATCCTAACTCTGGATCCGAGAATGTCCTGGAGCAGTTGGCGGTTCACGCAGTAGTCGTAATTAGGGAAGCGAGTGAGGGAGAGTTGGGAGGAGTAAGCCTTCGGAGTGGGAGAGAGGGCGCGTGTGGTGGATGGTGACAAAGGGAGGGAGGATGTCGCAATCGACTGACAATACTTTAACGAACCGACAGCGAAATGTCACGACGAGCCGTCGCGAATGCATTGTGCACACAGAACCGTGCGCGCAAACACGAAATAGGGCAGACGCGCGCGGATTCAATCTCTCCAACACATTTCGCGAGAATTGTTTGAGGTTCTATACTAGTTGGACTGGCTCTCTTGCATACGAGCCACAGAGGCGACCCCTTGAGCCTTGTGTATTGCTACCATCGGGGTACCTAGGGGTCTTAACTCTATTTTCTGCGATTATTAAATAATGACACTAATCAATGCATTTCACATCGAATCTCCAAGCTATAGGATTTATGGCTAAATTTACTCATGCGGGGATTTTTAATGAGTGCTTCTGAGTCATTAGTGGAATGTTGAAGGCTCTGTAAGGAGGGATAATATCGGGTGAGCGAGTCAGAGCAAAGAAGGAAATAAGCTTTTAGACTGCACGAATGCAAGCAGAAATAATGTAGGTCAAACAAAAAGAAGTTCACGACATAAGAGTGAGTAAGCTGTCGTCAATGACCGTCCGCAAATCGACCAATTTATCGTTGGAATACCCTGATTCCAAGTAAACAATGGTAAATATTTAATTACTCAATAAATTTAAGAGTCAGAAAGAAAATTTCAATGATTTTTATGAAATATAATGCTATGAATAGTCAAATTAACTAGGCGCGGAAGAATACTATATGCCCTACTAAGAGGGAGCAGACCCAGGCGATTGGACACTATAAACAAATTAGTTAGGTTTGGAAGACACAATTGCTATTAACTATTTTGTTAGTAGTTACCACTTTTGAGGAACAGCGAAATAAAAGCATTTTTTGGAATTTCGTATGTACTTTAAAAGCAATAATGAACGATTAGATTGTTAGTTTGACTCCCGGGAACAGACATAAGTTTAATTATAAAGGACATTTATTATCCTATAAACGGAAACTGGGATACTGTGCGTTTAGGTCTTCAAATAGTGAACCATAAGACGTATTAGGCTATTATTAACTTGTTCTTTTATTGTTTAAATTTATTTCTTTGCATGTGGTTTCATAGTTTGTAGGAACTCACCGTAAAAAGAACGTTATTTGCATTATCAAAGACCTCTCATGGATTTTCGAACGTAATTGCATCGTTTATCATTTGCCTTTTTTTAGATTTTTAGGATTCCTTTGAAGTGAATGCTGTTCATTATTATTCCCATTTATATATTATTATACTTTATTTAATATTTTATTTATTCTATCCGAATTTAATCTCATGTTAACTCTTTGATTCGAGGCTTGCAAGGTTTTATGCACGCACATCGGCTTCATTTTTTTATCCAATAACGAACTCTGTGTGCAGAGCGTGTTCCATTTTGTTAATCTATATTATAGGCTAATTAAAATCGAGGTAAGGTCGAATATAAAATTGGAAATGTTTTCAATTTGTTCCAATTTTATCAGTTGTTTATTGACACAGGCTATTCAACCGTTAATATTCAAGTTAATCCGAAGGTTCCCATAAGGCTGTTTTTAAAATGCCTATTATTTTGTGTTTATTTGCATACTTTCTGGAAACGAGTTGTTAGTATTTAAAGTTGAATCAGTGTGATCATCGACCAAATATGAAATATTTCTTATTATAATAGTTAATAGAATGTAGCTGGTGGAATGTAAGTTTAAAAAACCGAACCACCTACGTCATCTGCAGATAAATTATCGGATCAATACTTGGCGCGAATGAGAAAGAAAGCTGCGCTAATGAATTCCTTTCTTTTTCTGTTTGCATGGAACTTCTTTATTATTAATTAATTAGAAGTATTTCACCATTAAATGGTGGTTTCAAATGAAATTTTAATATGAATGGCGGCGGAAAGCGTATGAATAGCGGTGTCATTTCCCGAAGGTCAGCTGGTTTTGTATTCTTTCGAAAATGTCAACCCAGTCGTAGCTGCCGAATGGCCCGGGCGTTTAGAAAATTGCGGTATTCGATTTGAATTTATAACCGCGTTTTTGCTCCCATTAAGATGTTAAAAGCAACTACTCTTATTCTGTAATTATGTATCTTTTGAGATGATGTTATTCTTAAGATTGTAATTTAAAAAAGTATTCTATTTAGGCATCACCTATTTATATCGTTGAACGTCGAAATACGGGTCGCGTCTAAATAAAATACTGTTTGGGATTACAAAGTTAACGTTTTTCAATATAAAACGAATCTCTTTTATCAAAGGCTAGCCTTAAAACAATCAATCAGATCATTCTTGAGAATTAACATTTTGAATTTATGGCTCATTATGCTCAATATGGCGTAAATTTATATTTTAAAGAAACTATTGATGGCCTTTGTCACTTCATCTCCTAAAAAGCTGTTTAGAATCTTGGTTCAGTGGATTTAACACTTGTTCGAAGGTAATTCATTTGAGATAACTCTGATTTCAGGATTATTTTTCATCATTTTAGTGGAAACAGTTTATTTTTTCGTTCATTTTGAAATGTTCCACTAATATGTTATTTATAATTTAATTAATATTTCGTCTGTGGCACTCAAGAATTGCGTGAAACACTTTGTTTTCGAAAAGAAAATTGAAAAAGCCCACGTTTACGATTTTTACGCACAGTCCATCAGTTTTTTTTCTGCAGAAACTACACATGGACGTTTGCTTTTACGTGTATCGAGCGAGCTACTTACGGGCCAGTTGCTTTTTTATCCTTTCTCACTCTCTCTCATCGAAGAGGAAAATCAAGATAGGGGGGGAAATGGGGGAGGAACTTAAGGGTCGTCGTGAGAGTGAGAGATAGTGAGGAAGAAAGTAATGCGGAGAAGAGGCGAAACGAAAGGCGAGATAAGAGATAATGGGTGGGAAGGAGGAAGGTTGTTAGTTAGCGGGGAGGGAAGAGTCGCCGGAGAGTGGGGTCGAGATAGGAAATGGGCGCAGGAGATATAAAGAAGTCGACGACGGAGAGAGATGTATAGTGCGGATACCCTCGCGTCGAGACGCTGCTGTGAATCAGCCGACTCTGGCGTCACTCTGTCCGCCTTCTTCCCTCCCCTCCCCCTCGCCCAATCCTCCTCTCCAGGGGACGTAGCGAATTTCTGGAGTGGGGGTGGTCTTACGGTACAGGGTGGGGTTTCGCTGCTCCCGGGCTGAGAAGGAGGCTCAAAATGGGGAGGAAACCTAAAACTCGGAAACTCAAATCTAGGTAAACACACTAAATTTCTTTCTTTCCAGCATCCTAATGTTTTCGCTAATGAACAATGGTTAATTGGAAGTGGTTTCCTCCTTTGGAAAATACCACGTGCCTTGAGACTTCATGGCCACTGTGATCGTTCCTTATGTAAGACATGAACACCCTAGACTCTAGGTTAACAAAGAATTATGGTTCAACATTTGATTCACTGGTATGTACTGAATAATAATCATGGAACCTATTTTTATTTCCTTTTTACAAGATTACCATTTATGGATCGTATTTTTTCTTCTAAATAGTTGATTTTTAATAATTTTTTCCTACTTCTCTCATGCACAGACATAATATTTTAAATTAAACAATCATGCCGCATTTTTTACATTGCTCTAGGAAGCTGTGATGAAATGTTATTTTTATATTTTTTAAAACAGGCAGCATTATATGGGGATTGGGAATGCCACCAAAGTCACATTATTATGTAGATAATGCAAGAACATTTCCCAAGCGAATTAAAGGTTTATAACGTTTTACAGATATTGGTAATTCCAGAGCGTCGTCAGGTTACTAATCATCCTTTTCACCTTGAAAGAAATATAATATAATATAATATAAAAATGTCGATTTCGCATGAGCTCGTGTATTTTTTCTGCTCCCCCCTTTTCCGAATATTTCTATCTAAATTTACTTCGTACCTTTGGAGGTTTAAAGAGCTAGTATTCTTTTAAGTAATTCGTATTCATCCTAAATAGGTAAAATATGATTTAGCTACATTTCCCACAAATATGTTTTATGCATATTTATCGCATTTCGTGTGGTGACCAATCAATTTTTTGTAATGTTTATGTGCTGGATTTTCCAGAGTATCCAACTCAGTACTCATTGATTGCACTTCGTTCTGTTTCCATTCTGCGTTTATCGTTTCATAACGAAGGGTGACGGGAGAGAGTTTCATGCTACAGGATATTTACTCAGGTTAGCGGGGATAAACCCGCCATCTGTCCCATTCGCAGACGACTCCCATCTCATTCTCAGTCCTCCAGTGGGTGGGGTTTTTTTGGTGGGAGCGACCTTCCGCACATTCGTGTCATTATCTCCTGTCCCACCTGTCTTGCTCCTTCCTCTAAACCTTCATTCTCCCTCATGCTTCTACCGTCATCTCCAGTCGCATTCTCTTCACTTTCATTCCCTGGGAATTCGGGATTCCGCCGGCATTATCCTGCTTTGGTCCCTGGTTGCATCGCCAAACGTGAAAGATGAAAACAAGATGCAACGCTTTCAACTTCCAAATACTTCTTATCGATCGAATTTTATGACACGCGTCTCCCTCTCTCTCTCTTTCCACAGTGAGAGGAGTAAGGAAATGGGGCTAAATAGATGAAGAAGGGTGAGGAAGGAGCAGAGGGGTTTCTTCAGCAATCATTAACAGCATGGTAGATAGTTGCCCAATGCTCAGTTTTCGCCTCCTCCAGGCATGAAATATTTTTTTTGCGCGAGGAGAACGTTCTCTCGATCATCTGTTGTGAGGAGTCGTAAACTCTTCCCATCCTCGACGAAATGTGAACGAGGCGAACACTCGATCTCTTGCTATTTAAATGCATGGTGTGGGCTTTCTTATAAACGGAGTCCGACTCAGATTTATGAAGCTGTTCAGTTCAGTGGCCAATTTCCAAAGACGAAATTGAAAATTGTGTTTCATGATTTGGACAGTACTTACACCTTTGGAATAAGACACTTAAATAAACAGGGGGAAAAATGAAAGAAAATGCGATTGTAAAATGTCTTTATATATTAAATAGATGTTTCGCCAAATCTTTATGTGCCTACGCATGTATTCGCTTGTAATATCATCATAAATCCCTGCTGCTACTTCAAAAATGGTCAGTTTATACACTTTCCATTAGGATTTTGCGTTATTTTAGGAAACCTCGAGGGAAAACGTATGTAGTGGATAGGAATAGGAACATCCATTCTTACGATATCTTTTTTCCTGTGAATACATATAAATCTACGTATAAGAAAAGAGATGAGCCATAAAAAACATTCTTCTAGTCCTAAAACGTTCTTTTACCTTTTAACACATCATAATTTTGATTTTTTCCTAGTTAATTAAAATTATTCCTGCGTTTTCTCAGTTGAAAGGCAGATGTTTATTCTTCTTCTTTTCGTTGGGTAGGTAATATTTGTCTTCTCTCGACTTGACAATGTAAGTAGGAGAATATTTTCACTTCTCGATCATAACTTTGTTTTTATAACTTCGTGTTTCTTTCCCCGAGTTACGGAATTCCTTTCTTTTCTTGCATATTCAAACGAGCTTATGTGGTGCCTCTCGACTCAGAAGGACTCTTTGATTCCTATGACTCATGGGATGGACTTGAGATGATTCAAGACAGTTTCGGCTCGTCCCTTACGAAGGATTCAGTTTTTTTATTATGTTCTGATCCTGCAAGTGTGTACCTCGAGATTCAGAGACTCCCTGACGCTTTCGAAGGTCCTCATCTTCCCACATCCCTTCTTAATCTTCCTGCTTGCCTTAACGTTTCTCTCTCTATCTCTAATCTGCTTCGATGTCAGGGAAATAAAAAGAAATAAGGAAGAAGAAGAAAACAAAAGCGGAGCGATGTATGTGCACATCCCTCCGTACTCATTCTTCATTCTTCACAGTCCATTGCCCCCCCCCCCCCAGTCACCGTCGTAGTTCTTCCAAGAACCCCATAAGAATACGCATTTGCTGACTCACCTGTTTTATTTGTTCTCCCAGTTCACCCCTCCCACTCTGCCCCTCCCTCCCAAACGCTCTGTCTTCCCTCGCCCACTCACTCACACAAACACGCGCCCATAGCGGACGGCGTCGCAAACTTTTTAACCCCTTTCCGAAAGCCACCATCCCTCCCGTTTCCGTCAAATGCAACGCACACACTCACACTCTCCCCTCTGACCGAGAGGATGCATACAAACTGCCTCTCACCCACGTCGCCGCCATCGCCGACAGAACTCGTCACCCGGAGCCAGTTTTACTTGTTTTCTTTCCTCTTACTCGAGTGGGTATCTTTATTATGCCGATGGGAGAGCGATTTTCTTTTTCAGGAGTGTTTACATTGTCCCTACTTTTCCCACAATTCATTCCTAATGTGCTCGCTGTTCGGGTGGTTGGTTTATCGGGTCGGGTCGTGCAAATTTGTCTCTCGAGAGTTCAATTTTTTTATCCCGGGTTTAATCTTTAAAAAAAATAATACCGATTCCGATCGTAGATCTCTTCGCTAGGAATTTTGATTAACTGTTCCTGTTCGTACATATTTCCTGTTTAAGTTCCTATCTAGGGACGTGCTTACTTTATCCATTCCAAAATATCATTTTAAATATACTTATGTATTTTTTTCAATTTATTTGATATCCTGTTTAATTTACCTATTTTCTGTTTTTAGTCTTTCTCTGTCTTCCCTTTTTTTCACTAAAACTAGTTGTTTGTAGTATATACATTGGATAGGACTCGCAATCTCTCCCTGACATTTGATATGTCTTCACACCTGATAAAAACCGCATTAATTTCTCTATGGTTCTAGTCTAGCTTAAATTATCTTTTAAAGGGATCAATGATGACTATGTTATCCCTCTGATAACGATAACATTAACGATTTGCTAGATTATTATATTCTTATTTTTTTAAGGCATCACATGCGAGTCGAAGGCTGAATACGTTTTTTGTTCCTTCTCCTATAGACAAACATATATTATGCACACACACACGCACACATAAACAAACGTATATAAAAATATGTATATATTAATATATTGGTATCAGAAATAGGCAATGTATTATTTACGTAAGACATCCAACAAAAGAATCTGCGATACTAAGAACCAAATTTTGTACGTTATCTGCCCTTTATTATTATTAGTGGCAGAAATTTTGTTCTACATTATTTGATCTGTTACGGTGCTTCCTTCTCTCCCGGTTGACCTGAAGAAACGTATTGATACAAAATCATTAAAAAAAATAAATTCTAATTTAGCAATTCGGAAACTTTCATTTTTTAGTGTGCTGTCCTCATTACCGTTATTTGACAGGAAGCTAGCCTACTTCTCATAAGTTTATTATTTCCACATACTTCTTACTTCGGCGTTACCAATCTTTAGAACATTAATTTTTATACTCATATCCCTTTATCTTACTTATCTGTATTATGCTTTTTATCGCGCCCGACCTCTATGCCGTGATTTCCTTCATAATGCCCCGAACACAGACTGCATTTGAGATTGTTCGCTGCATCTGTACTTCGACGAGGGCTTTTACGAGCACTTACTGGCGCATGAGTTACAGTCGTTAAATGTCCTCAGTGCTCTTTATCTCCTTCCTAAATCAAACCACTATAATGATGTTGTCAGAGTTTAAGTAGAACTTTATTTTTATCCCCATACTGCCAATTTACAGGCATTATGTCTCCTAACGTGTTTTGAGGCGAACGAGTTTGTAGGTGGTTTTCGAAAGAAACAGCAGTTTCTTTCTTTTTCTTTCACATTTTACTCAGGTTCTAAATTGAACGAGCAAAACATTTCTTTTCAATGAAGATTTATCAATCAACAGGACTTTTCAATGAAGATTTATAACCATTATTTTTTCACAAAGTTTATATTGCCTACATTATTATACATACAAAATAATATATATATTTATATATATATACACACACATAATTATATATATATATATATATATACTATACTATACTACTACTGCTATACTATACTATACTATAGTATACATAGTCTGACCTGAAGAAGGCCTCGGAGTAGGCCGAAAGCTTAAATCATCTACAGTGTGAGTGTCCTTTTACGTGTTATCTGTTTTAT
The DNA here is from genome assembly GCA_037158775.1 of Hetaerina titia. NCBI lineage: Eukaryota > Metazoa > Arthropoda > Insecta > Odonata > Calopterygidae > Hetaerina > Hetaerina titia. The sequence continues at coordinate 88,089,769 of CM073778.1, forward strand.
TCTGTGTTCTATTGTGCCGTCCAAAAGTTATATATATATATATATATATATATATATATATATATATATATATATATATATATATTCATTCAAATTGAAATAGAGATAAGGAAAATGGTAAAGGAACACATATAAAGGACAAACACAACAGAGGTGGGGATGGCGGATGTGAGCAGATCACGAATGTAAAAATATTTTCCTCGACCGGGACTTGAACACCGGATCTCTCCACTTGCCGGGCGGATGCTCTAAACCACCTGAGCTATCGAGGAAGAGTACCCTCACATTGAAATCTGCGATCTTATAAAGCGCCAAAGTGCTCCGAATCATTGCCCAGAAGATGGCGTTAGGGAGCTGTTACACCCACCAAAGGAGAAATTGACAAACACAAGAGGAGAATGGACAGTAGGTTAGCAAGCATACAACATCATAAAGGATAGGAACGGTGCGTTTCCCTTTGGTGGGTGTAACAGCTCCCTAACGCCATCTTCTGGGCAATGATTCGGAGCACTTTGGCGCTTTATAAGATCGCAGATTTCAATGTGAGGGTACTCTTCCTCGATAGCTCAGGTGGTTTAGAGCATCCGCCCGGCAAGTGGAGAGATCCAGTGTTCAAGTCCCGGTCGAGGAAAATATTTTTACATTCGTGATCTGCTCACATCCGCCATCCCCACCTCTGTTGTGTTTGTCCTTTATATGTGTTCCTTTACCATTTTCCTTATCTCTATTTCAATTTGAATGAATATTTATTCGCCATATGGCGGTATTTCGTGTTTGAATGTATATATATATATATATATATATATATATATATATATATATATATATATATATATATATATATATATATATATATATATATGGGCTTTATCAAAGGCTTTTAAGTTTTTTTTCCTTATCCTATCCAATTGGTGCTCGCATATCTTGCCACTCACCTATTTGGTAGATTGCAGTAACATTTGTGTGATATAGATGTTATATTTTATCATCCGCAACCGTTTCAAGTTTAAACATCTTCTATTGCGACGATAGAGGTAACTCGACGAGTAATACGCTGCATTGTAATTTCCCTTTGTCCCTAACAAATTCTCAGCCGAGGCCTATTCAACGGTACAAGAGTCTTACTGAAAGTTTGTTATATATGTGAAGCTAGGAGATGGGTTTAAATGCTTAAAGAGGAGAGACAATCAATTTTAAATGAAGAAAGGCACGAAGCTACTGTCACTGCTATTACGAAAGTAAATACAGCGCATGGCATTGTGGGGGAATTTTGTCGAATAATGTAAGCAGCACTAACAGAAATAAAGAGCATATGACTGTGTTTCATGTACTAGTTGGTAACAGTCATATCACATATGACGTTGCTTGTTCGGGATGGGTTCAGCAAAACCCAGTGCAAAATCGAAATAATTTCCGAGAAATTCAGTGTTACATGGTCTTCAATGTCTTCACTCGAGCATGATAGTAAACCAATGTGACACATTCAAAGAATGGGCCGGAGATGCCGCGAAAGTAATTTGTAACGGCTTCCTCTGCTATTATCCAATAAAATGTAGAATATTTTCAAAGCGTAAAAATCATTCGCCTATCCGGATCAAGGGGAATTACTTTTACTCTCTGAAAATTTCTCAATATTAAACCAACATAATTCTATTTCTGGCACATAATTCTATTTCTGAAGGAACACATTCATGGTAATGGTTTTTCATCGCCAAAAGTAGTCGAATAGAAATTTATTTTGAAACCTAATATGAAAAATCTCTTCCAAAAATGAAGTCAAATGAGTTTAGATTTTTAAAAATTTAAATAATCTACTTCTATGCATTTTCTCCGTTTCCTGTTAAGTCAAAAAATTGTTATTTTTGTCTCTCTTAGTAATGTTGGCGGTTAATCAATTTTGATTCATTTCCATGATGAGCGACCTGCAAAAGTTTTGTTTGACACTTTTAAGTCCTAATTTGGAGATAAAACTGTCTTTGAAATTGCCTAATGTGGTGGAGATTCACCCTACGACATTGTCTACGTCTTTGCAATTGGGTTTCAGATACTCTCGAGTCTAAGGCCATTTCGTACGCTACGCATACGTCCAAGAAAATAATCAAAGAGGGTTTAAAATCAACGACTTTCAGCGAGCGCATTACCCTGCATAGTTACCGCCTCGGGTGACTATCTACTAAAGGTGACTATTGACTAAAGGGAAACTAAATACGACGCAAAACAGCGTACTTTACATTCCTCGTGGCTTTGCGTGGGGTAAATTGTTGTCGCGTGTTCCAGGACACTAGACTGAAAGTAATAAAAGTTTACGTGCTGCATAAGAGCTATACTACTGTGCGATATGTATGGCAGAATTACTTCGATATTTGTACGCATAACACGCACAGGAAATTATCGCCTTTCAGTGTCCAATCGTCGACTCTTGTTTCCATTCTGCGAAATCTAAGGAAACGGTTCTTAGTGAAAAATTTTCGAATGTACTATCTCAGTGTCAGCTTATTCGGGGAAGTTTGCATTCATTCATCGTGTTAGACAGTAAGCTAATTTCTCATCGTATGCCATCTTTCAGCATGAGCTCAGCTTTCCTCGGGGGTGTCGTGTAAGCATAACAAAATAAAAGAACGTCATGAAGGACTATTGATTGAAGAGGGTGGTTTCCGGTTGACAATGCGTTCAAGGCCAATTATTAAAGCAATTTAAGAGGTGGTTGTTATTAACAGAAGAACGAAACCAGTTCTTTACTGTTTAAATTCATCCTAAGATTCAGATTGAAATTCAGAATTACACAGTATTTGATGTTTTAAATTGAAAATTCATCCCCATTCTGAGGGCAAGTGAACTTATTGCCAATTATAACATATACGCATCAGAGTAAGTATTACGTATTTCAAGATATCAAAGCAAATGTATTATTTTTTATCCAAAAAATTAATAAGAGCAAAATTGGAGAAAATTCATGATGTATTTTATATCTATTTTTGTATCAACTTTGGCATATTTTTGCCCCCTTTTTAAGCAGTCAGATTCTTTTTCTTACGTACGATTTCACTTAAATTATTTTAGAATGGATACGCTAAAGTTTGCATTTGAATTTTTCCGGCGCAATTCGGGTTGTCTGACCGAAGGCGAAACTTTTTCTGTCGACGAAAAAATTAGCAGCGTCGTAGAATTTAGAAGGAAGATAGAATGCTTACGATTGCAATTCTTGACTCACTTTTTGTACGTCATTCCACTTTTAATAGTGACTTGAATTACACGTAGTTCAAGAGCGGCAATTCGAGGAAGAAAAACACTATTTTAGCACGAGAATGTGGTACAATGGGTTCCGTAATTTTGATATGCTCTGTTAAACCTTAAATTGCATAACGAATCATTGTATCTGCTTCATGAATTTATACCATTCTATGGAGGAACAGGAGGTAAAGAAGGATTTTGAGGTAATGACTGGAAATTTTTAATTACTAGGAAACTAATGAAGGTTTGATAGAGTATGTAGATCAACAAAAAGAAATGAACTAAAGCAGCTAATTTACTAATTCAGTTTTATTTTTTTGAAAATAAAAAGCTGTGCTGGATTAAAGATAAAATATAGGCTCATAGATGAATACACAAATTCATTTAACTATCCTAATTTTTAATCAAATATTAATCCTTATTATTTGATAAATTTGGGATTTTTTTTCAACCTATTGTTGATACATTAATTGCAAAATGTTGGTTTTTTGCTAAGGTAAACAAGAGGAATAATACATTATACCAAACTTGAATATGGGTCCAAAATAACTCGAGAGAAAAAAACATCAACTATTGATGTGGACATCTGCCTATTATAAAACTTCAACTGTGCCCTTGCCGATTATTCGTTCTTTCACGTTTGTGTGATGACAATTGAACGAATTTCCTAATATACTGCGGTAGATATGTGGAAGATGCTTATGAGTTTACTAGCTACCCATACATTTGACCTTCCAATATGCATTTTGTAAACATTTGGTGATTTATTAATTAATTTAAAATACATTATATTTGCATTAGATTGAGAATGGGGTAATATTTTACCTGCACATAACCGCGAAAAATGCGTTTATTAACTTCTCCGATTTCTTCTTAATATTCATTCGAAAGTTAAAACACATTTTTGATAACAAGAGGTATTTTGCATTCAACATTTCAAGGCCCTCATGTTTTCGGAATATTAGTTTGTAATTTTGAAAATATTTGGCGAATTTTTTTAGGTGACTTTAGATTTTTTTGATTGTGGTGCCTCTTACTTCAAATAATGCTCAACATTTAAATCTTATATTATGGAAGAGAACGTTTCCTGAAATATATTAAGCCTAATAAATCCTCCGGATCCAATCAAATACCTCTCACTACTCTAATACTAAACTACTCGCATAGTTTAGGCAATGGAGTCGGAATTTCCACCGTACCCAGAAATCATGGCAGATCACAATGTTCCAAAAGATTGGAAACGGCTAACCTAACACCAATATTAAAAAACGGACATGAGGAGAAACCGAGTAATTACAGACCTATTTTCTTTACATTCATTTCGTGCAAGGTTATGAAACAGATAGTTGCTAGTTCGATCGTGAGGCACCTCGGTAATCAGGAGTTGTTGATGAATAAGCAGCATGGATTTAGAAAGGGTAGATCCTGCTGAAAACTAACTTGCGCTTTTCGTTCATGATATTCTTATTTCGGGAGAGAGCATTTTCCCAGTGGGCGCTGATTTTCTAGACTTGAAGAACTATTTTGACAAAGAACCTCATAGTAAACTATCCACTAAGCTAGAAGCGTATGTCATAGACCCTGGGTTAGATTAATGACTTTTTGAATGGTCGGGTACAAAGAGTAGCGATAGATGGAGTTAACTCAAATGCAGTAGAAGTTATTTCAGGTGATCCCCAGGGAAGTGTTATCGGAACTCTTTTAATCCTGCTTTACGTTAACGATATTGACTTCGTAGTATTCAGTAAGAGACGTCTATATTCCGACGACGCAGTGACTTACAGAGATATCTGTAATTCTGAGGACACAGCATCTTTCTCAGATGACCTAAATGATTTGCAACGTCGGTCTGACACTTGGCAATTGGCATTAAACTTAAAAAACTCGTAGCGATAAATTTTTGTGAAAAGAGGAATTCCCTCCAGAACGCGTACTTCATCGGCAATACCGAAATGGAACGTGTAGACTCGATTAAATACTTGGGCATTACCCTCACTCACGATCTCTCCTGGGTGAAACACAAACAAGGGGGAATATGTGGCAAGCTAACAAAAAGTTAGAAGTTATTAGAAGAGTACTAGGTAAATGTGATGAAAAGTCAATGAGAAATGTTATCTTTCGCTGGTTAGGCCTCATATGGAATATGCTGCGAATATATGGGAACCTCACGTGGTTGTATTGATTGCCGAATTGAATCACATGCAGCGTAGGGGAGGATGTATTTGTAAAACGTTGTTATGATAAACTTAGTAGCGCATCCAAAATATGAAAGCATCTAGGTTAGGAATCACTCACGGAGCGAAGGTGGAATCACAGATTGAACATCTTGCATAAATTGATGTGCAGTGATGTTGAAAATGTATTAGTGCCCCCATCGTACTACGGTAGGAGAGATCATTACAATAAAATTAGAGGGGTCAAGTGTGGAACGATAGATGTAGGATATCAATTTTTCCACGACCGATAAGGGATCAAAATAACATTTTCTGACCGCGGTAGGGGTAATATTGGGGTCCAAATTAGTCTGGTGTGTATTCAACCCCTGCCACACACACTACCGGCGGCTTGAAGGGTACTAAAATAACAAAAGTATCTAAAATAATTTGTTAATGGGAGTATGTTTCTGCATCATAATAAAAATTACCATCAATACAGTTTATTTTAGTAAATTCTGCGTCGAAGTAAATAAATTTGACATTAGTCAATTTGGTAATTTCCGTATCTTTATAACAAATCGAACACATGCGCGCTCAATGCATCCTCTGACTGATGATACAGAGCCTCTAGCTGCCTGGCGTTTATAGCAATTATTTCAACGGAAGCTTCCATTGCGGCGAAGTCTTCGTCCAACTTCCTCTTCATTAGTTTCGACATATCTTCCATTGTGGAATATATCTTCCTGATATGTTCCTTTGTTTCTCTTAACAATTTAGCTGCTGCTACGTGTCTCCTGTAAAAGAAAGTGTTTCAAGTATATTTCAAATTAAAAAAATACGTACGTATTGCCACTTTCGGTATCCCTTTTGTTTTAACATGTGTTATTTTTTCGTGTGTAGCGCTTTGGTGATAACTTTCAAGCATTGAATTTGGGCAGGATTAGAACAATCTTGCATAGTATGAGTAGAACCAAAATATAATAAGTTGTCAAATCGATTGTACCCATTCGTTTTGCCGATGTCCCATTGTTTTTACTGCATAAATTGAAGAAGAGGACCACTCGATTTTAGAAGTCGAATGAACCATGAATTTGCAAAGAGCTTCAACCCTGGGCATGCGTAAATTTCTTTAGAATTCATAGTACTTAAAAACCTTAAAACCTGTGAGAAATGATATAGGTTTTTATCCAGTGATATATTTTTTTGCGGTGGAAAGAGCAAACTCATTTTTTTAGTTTAACTACTGTTAATACATACACATTATGATATTATTTCCGTTAGGCTTGACTCTATTTTTTCTTAAAATAAATTTCTATTTAAATTGTCACTGCAGTAAAACTTTTTCCATGTATAGTTGTTTTAGTCCTTATTATCAAGAAAAACTTGCTAAAGCGTAATTTCAACAATGGAAATGTGATTTTGAAAGATTTGGAATAAAAAACATTATAAGTTGATGGGATAGAAGTTAGTACCCTCGGTAAATATTGCAATTGATTCGTAAGTTACCGTTTGGGTTATTATATACGACTTTCCAACATGTGACTTTATGATTATGTCATCTTATAAGCAGTTATTAATAAATAAGTCTAGGTGTATTGGTACGTGAAAATCGGCGCACACGAATGCAACTTTTAGGAGGGAAATAGAACAGGAGGAATAGTACTAACATTTAATATCTCTTCCTTATAGTTGTATGCTATTCTGTACTTTTTTATCTAGTCACACACATGGATTTAATTTTTCCGTTCGCTGATTTTGCAAAATGTGGTCTGGTGAGTTTAAATATGAAATAATCCGACCATAATCCTAAAACAGTCCCGATCCTAAAACAATACCAATCGTAAAAATACCTAAGTTATCGGTTTGTGCTAGTGAACTTACAGTGGCATCCTGTCTGGTGCTATGGCACACGATTCATCGATACCTCCGTCATTATTGTTTCCCTCGGAACTCTCTGGAATAAATTAAGTGATCATTATCAGAATCTTCGGACAATAAAAATACATGAGACATAGATATGTGCGCTAATTAATATCAAATGAAAACTTAATTCGCTTGGGTTCCAAAATAATGAAATGTAAGTACCGGACAAACTGCCAGAATATTAAAAATCGTTGAAACCACAGGATGAATTTCTGCCAACTGATAATTTCCAAGATTTTGGAATTTTAATTTTACTGGAATGATATTTTGCCAATGTATTGTTCCATCAATGTTGGCATTTTTTGCATTGCAAAATTATTTTTAAAAAATATATGACGATGTAATTAGAATTTTAATTTTTGCAGATGTGATTTAGACATTGTTATTAGATTTTTCTTGGAAATTCTCACGTCTGACTCTCAGCAATAATTAATTTTGATAACGGTCCCAAATAAAAGCCCATAAACTAAAGGTTTATGGGCATTTATTTATCATATAATAGATTTAGAATCATGGAATTCAGAATTAATCAAATTTAGAATCCTTCACCTGAACCAAAAGCACGGTTTACACTTTAGTTCTGAGAAGTTGAAATTCGTACTCTTTCTGCTGGTGGTATCGCACAACAACATTATCAATTAAATTTTTAGTGTTTAAACAATATCAATTAGAAAACAGAAGATCTTCAACCCGTTCAATTTACCGGTTGCTTAAATCATTAAGACACACTTAATAAAATGTTTCACGAGAGACGAAATTGAAATTAATAGTATTGACCGATGCTTTAGAATTTGGAATGAGTAATAATGCTATTTTTAAACTTAAACGAAGTAGTTATTACTTCCTTCTTGGGCTTTCAACGAATATTTTGTTAAATATTTCAATACGTTTTCTGCTGAATCAATGAAATATTGCAATCAATGTTTGATTTAAAAGTGCAGATTTTTTCGAGGAAAACAATATAATTCCTATTAGTTATATCCACAGGGATATACTCAATGACAACCGAAATATCACTCGATTCACTCTTCCTCAGAATGAAAACACTGTATCTGTTAGACTTTTGTTCTCCGTAGCAGAGTACAATGACGTATAAATTATTTCGTTCATCCTCCCGTCGTTACCCCCTGGGTATGGCTGGGCGTCTTTTCTGTGGTACTCCCATCTTCAATCATATTCAATCCTCGACTGATGGATGTTTCGAAAGGGTTGTATCGGCCGCTATCATTCCTTTTCAAATTCAATAACTCCTCAGTTTTTTTCGTCAGAGAATGATACTCTAAATTAAATGGCATTGGTTTTGAAATCTTTTCTGCGCATTAAAAGAAATCTAAAAGTCATACTGATTGAGAAGACCTAAGCAAAAGCTAAACACCCAAATCCACGGAAACATTTGGCGGTAAAAGGGATGGAGTGAACATCGAACGAAATAGTTCCGTATTCCTGCTTATGATGATACGATGCTTTCATTTAAGTTTGGGGAGCACCCCTACATTTCCAAGGATTTGGCCTTCCTAAAGGTGCTAGAAGTACGATCATACTGGTGAAATGTGGTCAGTGAATTGGAAAATCAGAGTTAACGTCAATCAATATCCTTCAACATTCATGCGATACACAGAGAGACAGAGAGGCAGGCAAGAGAGGCGAATTTTTGGCAAAAGCGAAGTGCATCTCACAGAAATGACTCTGCCATTGTCAGCTATCTATCGAATGTTTTTCAAATGCTAGGTGCAACTGTTTGACCTTGTTGCAGAACGTGAACAGCCAATACTAGCACAAACACACGACTTCTATTTTGATTCCTTAGCCACATTTTTACTGTTAAGTTTCTCTTTTAAACCACGTTTAACGTAATGGAAAACCAGTTAAGTTAATACATGTAAGCTAAATAATTTTCAGCTGTGATTTGTTTTTTCAATGGAGATGGGCACTTATGGTTGCAAATCACGTGTATTATGCTACGAGATATTCTGACGTTTCAACTTAAGCGCGAGTTGTCATCCTCAATATTCAAATGACTGTGCAGGTGAACTGAAAAATATGGTGGACAATAACGCATTGTTCTTTCTTTATGTGTGCCCATCAACCTCCCACGCGAATCGCAGAATGACAACGCTGCCCAGGTTTTGTAGAATTCAATGAGATGTCGAGTTAAAAACTCATACCACTTACAGGATAAATACGATGAAAAGAGTCTTCCTCTTTTTGTTAGACAAGTATTTTATTAATGAAGAGGTATTAGCAGGTGATTTCTAATTTTATTTAAATGAAATGAGGAGAATCAATTTCAATTATTGGCTGTTGAGATGTTTCTGCGGCGAAGAGTGGTGAAAATAAATTTTTCAGAGAAGTTAAGGGCGTAGACAAAGGGAGAAAATCGCTGAGATAAATCCGAAACATTCAGAGAAATTGGTTAAGAAAACTTTTGAAAGTATTTTGAAAACCCTGATAAGAAGAAGGAAGTTGAGTAAGTAGGAGGGAAGGGAATAGGTCTGTTCGACTGCATTAAGGTAAGTGGACGTAACGAAGAAATGAATAGAGTAATAGCGTAGCGGAAGAAAGGGGGATTTGAGGTGAGGTATAAAATTCTCGTTAAGGATATTTCCAAACCCATATTTCATTGTTACAATTCTGAGAAACATAAAACCATAAACACAGTAATCAACCCGAAGGTCGGCTTGGTAGGTGATGGTAGAGTTCACCCAGTACTAAGCCCAATACGGCGTGTGAAATTCACACATAAGCAGAGTAGGGGGGCCAATTCCTTCCCCTGTGCCGGTTATGTTTTTCCAGAAAGATCTGGTACCCGAAAAGTCATATAGCTTATGGAGGTGCAGGTCCCCAGAGAGGCTTGCCCGGGAATCGAACCCGGACCCTTCGGTCAGTAGTCCATCTCTCGGCCCCTTGACTACCGCGACCCACTTAGAAACATTAAAGGAATGATTTTTATGTTGACACAATTGAAACATAAATCGGGTGCATAAAAGTAATATCTTTCGGAATTTAGAGAGTAACGTTGTAATGTACCACATTGTGTTGCAGGAAGTTGAAGTCGGCGCAAAATATGCTATGAATAATAGTATTAATTAAATTAGCCATCATGCAAAATTGAATGAAATGTCAATTGACAAGCATTATTTGCATAAATGATATATCCTTCTGATTTATCTCTAAATTATTAAAATGCCCGTTACCAGCATTAACGAAGAAATGGATTTTTGATTGTATATCTTTTCATGCAATTTGGCATAACAGCATTAAACATAAATTTTCAGTCAGTGTGTTCCTTTATTGTTCTGAAACTCAATCGTAACTCAATACTTAAACTACAAGCGTCATCTACGAAGGGTTCATTCACAAGAAAACTTTGATTTTTTCATTTATTTAACGTATTAGAATAATGTCGCTGTATCGTAAATGTTACAATGTCGACAAAATGGCACCACACTCTAAAGTTGTATCGGACATTAACTAAGTTAACAATTTCAATAATCATGCACTCATCTAAATATTTAATCTACGATGCTCATTACAATGTTATCATTAGGTTTTTAGTGTACCACGTTGATAATTGTATGATATTAATCGGTTTGAAAGATATTTTTGAGGAGATGTACATGTATAACTTAAAAGAATGGTTGAACGTAAATCATCTTATGGAAAACTATGTCCGCAATTCTAATATATGAATTATATAAGATGGTAAGCCACAGAACTTATGTAACATTCTAATGTATTGATATTCCACTTTTCTCTGATTACCATTCCAGAGGAAGAATTTCCTTCTTTCAATGTGGTTGCTATTGTAAAATACCAAATATTTTGCGGTTATATGTTGCCATAAAAAATAAATTAATTTAGATTTCATGCTTCAATTCTACGTAAATTAAAAATGTATCCAATATTATGACTCTTCAAGTAGGACGCTACTATTATTTTGTATCTACGACCTCTCTCCATGAAGGGTGATCATGAATTATTTGTTCGTATAATTCGTATTGAAAACTACGCAAATGAAGCCTCTTGTAGCATCATACGATATATGCCTAGTAGGAGGATTTGTATAGGATAAAACAAAGTTCAATGCTACAGCTGTCAATGCTGTCAGTTGGTACGCTTATCGTTTCCGAACTAAAAGATATGATGCTACGAAGAACCAGGAAATATATTCACAAGATTCAGTCAGATTACTAATTCATTTTCATCAAAATTATCAAAAGATATTCTAGAGTGTTATGCATATAATGCATACCGAAATAAAAATAGTAAAAAAATAACTTTACATTTAAGTTAAAGAAAACTTGCTGTCATTTTTGTTGTTGGGATATTTAAATAACTGCCGATAGCCAAATATTGGTGCCCTTAAATTGCAAAGTAATAATATCACACGCCTTAATAGTTCCAGTAACGGAAAATGAACAAAGAAATCGTATTTTTACCTCGTCGTTTGGATGTCTTTGGTTTCACACACTGCCAATCAAGCTTTACGTTCTCCGTGTCCACCTCGGTGACTGGTCCATCCGTGGCATCTCCGTTCTCAGGATTTCCGACTTTATTAGGATTTTGCTCCAACTTGTTAGCTTCGTCTCTATCGACGCGACAATCTCCACTCGTTTTAGGTCTGGGTCCATTCTCCAAATACTCCCGCAGCCACATCTCAAAATCCCTTGATTTTTTCGATCCGTTCGCCATGTTCGGCCGAGAATAACGATGCGATTTCGGTATATTTGGTTGTATTTAACCGATAGTGGGAATCGGCACACACTGAATCCGGTGACGAACAAACCCACAAGTTGACAATACCTCCTCTCGCAAAGCGATGAAACGAGACAAAGCGAGGAAGTTGACCGTGTGCTGCCCAGAATGAAATGAGGACTGATTCCTTTCCAGTTCAAGTTTAAATACTCACCCGATATTTTGGGGAAGGGGGAAGAACAATGGAATTTCTGGGGAGAGGTTATCTAGGTTAATTAAAATGGAGGTCCCAGAAGTCTCATGTTTATTGTTTTATTCGTCAAGTTTCTCCTGCACAGGTGTGCAGTGGTTATCTAATCAATTAAGCGATGCAATAGCATCCTGTCTTTAATGACGTAACGAAAACTTTTAAATTCGAGAGATTTCTTCCGTTTTTATAGAATGGTCGAACAATAATACCCAAGGGCTCAAGCAACTCAAAAGGTATGCCAAAGTATGGGTAGTTATGAGGAAGAAAATAAATAATTCTATTAACGTCAATCTCTTGCAACATGAACGAGGTCATTAATATTTTCCGATTACCGCAGGTTAAAGATAATAAAGAAAGTTGGAAACCATAAAATAGAAAAGGTATGAGAGGTTATCAGTTAAGAAATTATTCTAGAATAAGGTGGGTGAAGTTAAAGGAATTATAACGGACGCAGTCTTGCAATTAAAGGGAGAGTTAAATTCAATAGTTTGTCAGATCATAATTGATACCGAAGTGGCGGCAGTAGGTGAAGCGAAGTTGAAGCGGCAGTAGGTGAAGGATATAGGACCATCAGTTTGATTTATCATACGAGGTCTGCTCAAAAAGTTGGAGAACCTTAAAAAAAGTTACAAACAAATTATTGGTCAGGGTACCCTAAATAGTCTCCTCTGCAAACTATACACTTATCTCAACGGTGTTTTCACTTTTTGAAATAGACCTGCAACGCTTCTTCCGGAATCCTCATAAGCTCCTCCATCGATTTTTTCTGTCTCTGGAAAGGTGGCAAATCTTTTTCCTTTAAGCGGGGTTTTTAGTTTGGAAAACAGGAAAAAGTCAAATTGGGCCATGTCTGGTGAGCTTGGTTTGACTACAAATATTCGAGTTCTGAGAGACAAATGAGCCGACGCTTTGTCGTTGCGAAAAAACCCTCGCCGTTCCTTCAAAGTTTGGGCCGTTTTCACTTGATTCTCTCTCTCTCTTCGGCGTTTCATAATCCCTAGGTAGTACCCTGTGTTTACTGTCTGATCTTTAGGTATGTATTCGTGGTGCATAACTCCATTTGCATAAAAAATGGTCAACATCATCTCAACATTAAAGCGAACTTATCGACCTTTTTGGGGCGGGAGGATGTTTTAAAAGTCCATTTTCAACGTTACGCTTTTGTTTGGGTGTCATATCCATGATCAGCTGTTATGATGCTGGAAATAAATGCTTCATCCTGCTGACCTCGATCAAAGAGTTCCTGATTGACTTGAACTCCATGTTGTTTCTTGTCTGTTGACATCGGACGAGGCACGAATTTGGCTGCTACTCGATGGATCCCCAATTTTTCATTCAGAATTTCATAGCACGAATCAACGAGATACCACACTCTTCTGCAAATTTCCTGATATTTAAACTTCGATTTTCATGAACGCGATGGTTCAGTTTCTTTATATCGGGGTCATTAGCCGACGGCGATTATCTTCCACTGCTCGTCGTCTTCCACTGATTTCCGCCCCTTTTTTAATCGGGCAAACCAATTTACACATCCTTCTGGCAACCTAGTTACACGCGGTACGTGTTCCATAGCACAAGCTTTGGGAGTCGACTTAAAAGTTTTCTTGAAGGATTTGGAGAGTTTTACGCAAAATTTCACAGCACAACGTTCCTCCTTCAAAGAGCTCATTTCCGTGGATTCGATTTTTCGCCGCACTCCACGAACATCTCTTCAGATAAGCGGCCCAAACTAGTAAACAAAACAAATAATCAACAAAGTGATTAAAGGTGGTTACTAGGGAATATTTTGCAGACGTGGCACCGCCAAGCTGATTAAAGAATAAGCAACTGGAGGCGCGCTATTAAAAAATTTCGGGAAGTTTTTAAACAAAACTCATACAGGGGTTGTAGAATATGGTATATTCTTATTTAGTGGAAGTTGAGCTTCAGTTTAGAAGTGGTTGGTATTCGAGTTATGTCAAAGTCCAGTTATGTCATAGAGAAAGTGTGGTTATCAAAAGAATATAGAACACAACGAAGACCAATCTTTGCATTGTGTATTTTAAATGTGTTGGTGGCAGCAAATTGCAAGCAGATGAACGTGCCGCTCATGGTTGGGGCAGGCTGGGCGTGTAGAATCTGAGATATTTACGCCTAATACTTCAAAGGTTAGGGTCGTGGAGGGAGGGTCAGGTGTCATGAAGTTCAGACGCAGTCATTATTATGCGTGTGGAATCAATGAAGAAGATATTAGGTGAATTGTGATTCTCAAACTATAATAGACTAGGCAAAAAGGCAGGGCAAGGGGTTTCAGGAGATACTGAGGGGATACGAATGACGGTGAAGTAGAGGGGTGAGGGATAAAGAGGAGATAAGGGAGATAGATTGTATGCTGCATATATGAGCATATATGCGCATATATTATGAGCATATATTATGTCATGTTTATCAGTTCTTAGGAGTACAGTACTGATTAATGCCCGAGTCCATGCTAAACCAAATATTACCCGGTAGGATATCATTTATACGATAGTATACCTCATGTTTTTATGTTTACACTCCGCTTCATATGTTATTACTCTTTCTGTGCAAAAATATTGATTATTTGCTGTTATATATTATTTTTTCTTTTTTAAGAGTCAACTTTTGTTGACACTTTTCTAATGGACAAGAAGATTTTAAAAATAACTTCTTTGCAATTGCTCGTTTTCTACAGATAATCATTCCATAGATAGCTCAATTCAACTGATGGAGTAGTTAAATCTCGGGAGATTGAATGGAAATCTACAAAATGAATTTATTTTTCTCCCCACATGAACCAAGCATTCGACATCGGTTACTCCGTATCAAGGTGTCCCAATTTTTTCATGAATTATACAGTCAGCAGGAAGGATGGTAAATCTAAATGTGACGCTTTTACGCATTAATGTTAAAATCCTATTCCCTGGAAATAAGTGTAGGATGTTTCAACAGTACGGATTGATGGAAATCAGTGGATTTTTATGAAGAATATCTTTTTATTTTTTATATCCACAAAATCAATTTGGTAAAGGTTTCCTTCTCCTTTAGTCTCTTTGGATATTGTACACTTGAATGCATTAGAGCAACATTCATCCTCTTATGCCCATCTGTGTGACGCGCAGGTGCGTTATGACTGGCCCGATATACGAGCACGCTCGTATGCTCGTATGTATCCACAAGTCCGAGTTTAGCATAGAGAATATTAAAGTCGATCAGGATGATTTATTAAATGATTTGAATGATAGTTTAGGGAAATAATATTAGACATTTTGGAGATTTATATTTTCTTAAGCTCTTTTCTCATCTGCCTTTCGATGTTTTTTTTCGAATGTTAATTGCGATTCCTGAAATGGCGCAATGTTGTGGTTCACTTTTGGTTGGACAAAAATAAGGGTTTTGCAAAAAATATGAAATTAATATATGGTTCTTTATTGTGCATATATTATTTATACAGTAGCGTAATATATATAAATTCAAGCACCAAAATAAACGTTGAATCATTTGAAACAAAGAATACCTTTCATGTAGCAAGTTACTTTTTTCCAATTCAGAGTAGGCATTACTTTAGACAGTTTCTTGCCTTATCTTTTAAAAATATTTTATTTTTTTCCCTGTTTAAATAGTTGACCGGGTGTTCGATACACATGAATATCATTATACTTCTGAACATCATGACGGCGTGGTCCGTTTAAACTTGCGAATCAATTCTGTCGTTGAGCACTAAATAGTTATGTCGATTTTGGTTTTTTTAAGACTTTTTTCGGTAATATTTCCAAATTACATGTATTCCAACTTCTTGATTTATTTTTTAATTTTATTAACTAAGAAGGGCGTAGAGATGAACGGAACAAACAACAATGTATTTATTAAAATCAGTTCACAGGAGTAAAAACACAGCAAAGATAAAAAAATATCATTCCTATATCTTGTGATAAAAATTCCGATGTAAACAATTTGAGAAGTAAAATTATATGCAAATATTGCTCAATTGTACGCCATTTTTTAAATTTTTATTATTACAGCTTGGTGACACATTTCATAATATGTTGTACCGACATTATAATGTGACGGAGATTTGTTTGTACATTTTTGCTTGCTTAACACGTTTAATGCATTGTTTAGTGTGATTAGTATTAGTTGGCGGTGATTGTGGAGAGCATATAGTATTGTATTTACATGTTTGTTCTGCGATTTTTTAAAATATAGTGAAATGATTATAGTGGGTGTTTAATGAACAGTCTTTGACAATTTATTACATATTTTTTCAGCGTTCGAAATTTACAAACAAATCTAGACGTTGGAGGATATGGAGAGTTGAATTTTTTATTTACCAAATAACTCATGCAACTCGACTCAATCGAGGAAATTTAAACTGTTTTGCCATTACTATTTATCTTTTAACTTCAAATGTCATTTAGTATTATCATTGTTCTGAACAAACTAGTCTTCTAAATTACCTTTTTTCGGATCTTGTTGTTTGAATAAGTGAGTCATTATTATCTAATGATTAAATGGCCTTTTGCCAAATAATACTTATTCTAATTTTTTATAAATTCTTATTTACGAAGCTATATTAAATAGTTAACAAATATTTATATATAACTGACCCATACTGTGTATATTGTACTTATACCATCAGAGGGCAGGATAATGTCAACCAAATTGGCTATCGAAAACCAAATTGCTTCACAATAAGGAAAAACGGTCAATTTATAGAAATATCAATCTGTAGTAATTTTTTTATTTTCTGGAAATATAAAATAATTTATGGGATTAAATTAGCTGTATTAAGTTATAAAAATTTCTTTGTGCACAATACTACGACACCTGTAAGTATTTATTTCTCGAGTATACACAAGATAATACTTGTTCCACTAGAAAATAATGTATCCTATTAATAGTCCTTCAAGTGAGTATTTAAATCTTATAGCTCTGTAACGTCTTTTTATTTTGCTGTTTATCTGGGAAAATACCATGCTACAGAACTAGTATAAGAAAATGATTGAAAGCATACATTTTACGGCTCTTTTGAAGATTTTCTTTCGCTTAGTAGTAAGTAAAACAAATGTCTTATGGTTTTTCAGAAAGAGAAAGGCTAAGTTGAAGGTCAAAATAGGAGGGCAAAAACTAGAGCAGGGCTATAATGGTCCAAGGGGTAGGGACGTATGGAGGAGAATAGCATTAGTAGAAGAAGCTTTCACGAGGAGGAGGGAATTTATGACAGGGTCATTGAGTAAAGGGGTGAAGAAACGGCTCGTTAAAAGTTTATAATAGAGCGTAGTTTCGTTCGGCGCGGAAACATGATCATTGAAGCAAGGGAATAAGCGTAGATTGAAGGCTTTTGAAATACGTATGATGTGAAGAACAATGGAAAAGCTACATGTGAATTATTGTTCCACAATTGTGACGGCTGTCTCCATCCAAAGGATGCTGGAAAGAGGGATTCAGAGCGTTTTGATTGGCGATGGAATGTTAAAGCCTATGATGGAGAAGAGAACGTTAATCGGTGGAATAGTAATTATAAAAGTTGTACCACCCTAAAGTGCATATGATTCAAACATTGCTCTCTATTTTTTCGAAATAATCGATATTTTGAATTTCACGTTAATATCTAAGTTTTTGATATTAAAAATTATTATGAATATTGCCTTTATCCCGGAAGGGATGAATTCAATCTTCATAAGGATTCTCTTCTCCTCGTGTATTTTAAGATCCTAATGTCCTCATTTTTATATTGAACATCCCTCTTCTCCCGTTCCCATTCGCAGGAGTCTTTTAACACCGTCACCTGAAGGGTGCAAAAAAACCGCTGTTAATCTGTTAAAAGATTGGGCCTGCATCTCGTCTACCCCTATTCGTGGGTGGCGCGAATGAATGGCGATTGGCCGCGTGTAGTCGTGAGACGTGGCTGTCTCAGGAATAGACCGGGTTAGGGGAGGATGCGGGGGTAGGGGGCTGTTTGGTTCTAAGAGAGCGTGTTAAAGGGTGTTGCGATCGAAACGAGATAGAATGGGGGTCCGAAGCGAAACGGGCGCGTGGTGTAGAAGGGTCTTCAGAGGGAAAGCAAGGAACCCAGAGGGGGGTCAACAATGGTATCTCTCTTTCTCAAATGTCTCAGAAAGAAGGCCTTCACTCCATCAAGGTGACACTCCCTATATCTCTCCTGCCTTCTCTTCTCCAGTTCCCTTCCTATAGGTTATCACCGCCATTCCCATTCTATTCAGTAAGCCCGCCAACCCCTTTTTCCTCTCGTCAAAAACACCCCTTGCCGCCTCATTTTCTTCCCCATCCACTCCGCCGAACGCGAATCATGTTCCACTGGTCCTACAAAATGTGTCTCACCTTTTGCTTCCATCAAAGCTTTTTAAACTCTACCTTTTTAAATTCCCTCGCTCCCCACACCAGAACTCAGCCCATCAGCCCCTGCTGTGTCTTTCGCGGCTGTAGGACCCCGTAACGCCCCTTCCTCTCTAACCCTCGCCCCATGTTTCCCCCTGGCGCCACTACTACTGCTGCTCAAAACCACCCTCCCATTCCTTAAATCCTTAAACCTCAACCCCTTTCTCAGCTTAACTTCCTTACGGCATCCGACATCGGAACCCATCTGCATTTTAAGCACACGCGAACCCACGCTTTCCGCGACTCTTCCTCGCCCTCCTCCTATCCTACTTCCCCCGCCTCCTTCCATAGCTCTCCCTCTTCCTCCCTCTCGCTCACTCTCCCTCTCTCTTTTCCGCCTATCACCCCTCTACTTTTCCTCCGAACCCTTGGCAACTTTTCTTTTTCACTCCTTCGGTAAGTTCTCAGCCTCCCAGCCCGAAAGATTTTCCATCTCGGCATTCACCTGGCTGATTCCGCTGACGTGGAGCTCTAATTAAATTTTCCCCGGGACAACTTCTCGTTAAAGTTGTCCCGGGAAAAAATTACTCAGGCACCAGAGGAATGTGCTATACTCTACCCCAGGGATATAGACTCCTCCCACCCCCTTCCCAGTCACCTCGTAAGGAAGGTTTTGTGTCCTCCAATCGTGGTCCAAGTTTCAAGGCGCTTGGCGGAGGTGAAAATATCACGCCCGACTGAGAGCTGAGGCATTAGTGTCGATCGGGAAAGAAGCAAGCCATTGGTGAGAGGGAAGTCTTAATGGAGTACACAAAATAAACGTAATTCCTGATCTCAGAAATTGACAGGGCGTATTTCGCACTCACCCTTAAATTTTATTTTTTGTTTGGGGTATCCTAATATTGATTTTTTCAAAGCGATGAAGCTGTGATATGTTACTTCATTTACACAAATTTGAAGTACACTGGTAAAATATATTCACTTACCTCAATTTCTCCAATCCAAAATTAAAATATTATAATTGTTTTAATAAACTAATGTGTTATTAATTTATGAATCCTAATTTATTTTCTTCTTTTACCGAAAATATAAATAAAAAAACGGTGTGATATTAAATTTTTCTCAGGGAAGAAGAGTCGGGTATCTAACATTCTTGATGAATGTTGATTCAACATGATCAGATAATTAATAAGAATCGCAATGCTCATTAAATAGGAGTTGTGTTGCAAGCTAATTTTTTCATATTTCGTAATCGTCCCCTAAATGTTCAAGTGGTTCATTGGCGATACCGTGCAACAAAATTGTCTCCTTTTTTAAGACAGTTGTAAATATAAAATAAATTGTAAATATAACTCAAATAATTTAACAGGCAGATACACCGAAAATGCAGCTAAATCGCTTGGAGGCAATCAGAATCAAGTTTTTATACAAATTTAGTAAATTAATATATGGTTGAGGTTATAATTATCGCTAAATATACCAATAATTTTATTAAATTTTGATTTCAAATTATCATTCATGTTGTTTCTGCCGTTAATTCTGTCTAATTCTTACGCAGTCTCTTTATCTAGCTTAGGAGCATTTGTCTAGATCACCTACAATAACGTATCACAGTTCGTACATTTAATCCCCTCGCTATCGTCCCTAGCCTTTGTAAAGGGCGAATGGTGTTTACGTTGCCCTCCATCCATCCGATTGGTCCGCAGACTAAAGCAAAACACAACACACTACGCCCCCAACTCTTCTCCTCACCCGACAAATTCCTTTCCTTCAAGAAAGCTCTCCCTCTCTGCATCCCCCACCCGCTCCTTGAACTCTAACCTCCTTGATAGCTGGTTGGAGAGTGAGTGTTAAGGATTCGGGGCGACGTCATATTCCGCTTAATCTTGTGTCACCTGTCATCCCAGGGCTCACTCCGTCGCCTCTTTCGACCCCACTCCCCATCCCTGCATCATCCAAATCCCTAGTCTACACCCACCCCCTCCCCACTGCTCAAGTCTCCATTCGTGCCTCCCCGCACGGCCAAAGACCTCCTTCCAATGAATCATCAAATCGCTGGAGGGGTATGAAACCAAGAGGGAGCTCTCCTACCCTCTTCGTCGACAAATCGCTTAATTAGGGTAAAATCGAGAACTTCAAGGAAGAGGGTGAGGGCGACTATAAGGGGATTGGACCGGGGTAGGGCGGAGTCTGGAGCAGGGTTTCGAGATGAGAAAAGTGAGACATACGTGGGTATAGCCCTCTAAGCTGGCTGTCAGTTCAATTTGAATTGCACCTCTGCTGATTCTTTTGCGTTGTATTCTCCATTTTATTTCATAATATTTTTTTGTATTTTTTCCGGCCTGCAGGCGGAATCACTTTTACGAAATTTGTCTTTCATCGCCATAAGGACTTTAAATTAATAATCACAAAAATTATGAAGGAAACTTCAGTTTATTTTGTTGAATAACTCGGAACTTGTTTGCGTAATTAGGATTTGAAAATATTTGCTGGCGTACCTATCATATGTTTTATTTTTTGCATCACACAGTCATTAGTAACTATACTAGTGTGATCATTACACATGAATACGTAATATTTAGGACCTGTTTGCAAGGCTCAATGTAATATGTACATTCTTTTCTGTCAAGTTATTTTCTTTGGGGACTCATTGTGTTTAAATACACGTTTCTTTATTAGAACACATTTTATCCTATATATATATATATATATATATATATATATATATATATATATGCTATGCGAAAAAGTAAGACTAACACTTATAAGCATTAATGCGAAATGGTTCTGCAGTGCTCCGTTTTCTTCAAGAATCAATTTTGAAGCTTTCAAGCATGCCAATATATCGCACATAATACGAGTGTAGACTGCCAAGTGCATAACTAAAATATCAGACTCGAATTCTTGTCATTCATATCAAATTCTGTAAGAAATGAATTTTAAAGTAATTTTTATCGCTTGAAGACTGTTACTTATTTTTTTTAATTGAGTTTTAAATGATGGTCGTACGGTCTCAAAAGAAGTCTCATAAGAAAGTAAACTAAATAAAGTTTTAAATGTATTCCATCATTGTTTGTTTTAGCTCAAAAATTATTAGAAATTTTTCAAATAACATAAAAATTTCCTGAAATTCTGATCTAGTTAAAAATCATTCCCTTAGGTCCAGTATCGTTGTTGAAGAATTTATCAGGGAAAATGCCGATAAGTGATCAAGAAAAAAATGGATTTATTTATTTTTCCGCTTCTTTCTCTATTTTTTTATTCATCCACACTGATCGTTACTTATATCATTGTTAAAATGATTATCTTTACATAGAGCACTGGTTAGTATTTAAAAATATTGCTTTTTCTCTAAGCATAGGATGTTGCGGGGAAGTAAGAAAATCAAGGGCAGGCAGTGCTTATCCTCAGGATCTTAATAATTTTGACGTGTTATAGCAAGAAATATTAGGTAAATTTTCTCACGTTTTAGGAACCTGAAGAATTTGTTTCCTTAATTAAAATATGACTATATTGTATAACATAAATGAAATCTATTTGGAAAATTTTTATAATCATACCTATATGTTTTTACTTCTTCTTTTTAAAGGGCAAACAACTTTGCCAACTTTCGTATTTGCATTATTCGGAAAACTACACAGCCTGAAGCGGACAAGTTAATCAACATTTGTAAAGATATTACCAAGGTAAGTGGAGTTCCTATTGAATTATGATCTTTTAAAACAATCGTAGAAAAAGGTATTGCACTCCATATGATGGTTCGACTTTTTTTAATATACTGTGTTTGTTCTTCATTATTCTAAAATCAAAGTAATACTTTGATTTTCTTGATTTTGCCCTCTGTCGTAGACTAATTCACTGCGACCAATGTCAGTTTTTCCCCAACACTTTGCACTCTCTGCCATTCACAATTAATGGTTTGGAATTTTAACTGTAGGTATATAAGTTAAAGATACATTCAATCTGTGTGAAAATATAAAGTGTAGTACTAAATATTTTAAAGAGTCATAATGATTCTTTATGCCAAAACCTCTACCGTCAGAGTAGCTTTGTATTGCCATTGGATTAGCCCCAAAATTAAATTGTGTGTCCTTCGGTAAAATACAAACAGTTTCGATGCATTCTTAAGAAAAAGCTGACGTCTTAAAAGTTTGAAAAGAAAAAGTGAAATACAAGTACACTGAATACGAGTAATTACGATATGCTTTCAGACACAGAATACATTGCATTTGCAACGGAACTACGTGTTCCGCTCCTTCCTCCTCTTGAGAAAGGTGGTAAGACCACCGAAAATTCGATACCCAGTGAGTTTCTCTTTTATGTGCAGTTCTGGGCACCTGCAGCTCCACCCAAGCTAGTTGATTTTTTGGGTACCAGATCTTCCTGGGGAACCATAACCGGCGCAGGGAAAGGAACTGGCCCCCTACCCTGATGGGTGAATATTCACACGCCGTCGGGCTTGGTACATGGGTGATCTCTACCATCACCTACTAAACCGACCTTCGGGTTGATTACTGCGTTTATGGTTTTTATATATGTGTGTGTATTTGTGTCTTTATACATAGAGGCTGGAATAGAATGGACTATTTAGTTTTAAAAAATAACTGATGAGCGCACAAGTCAATTAATGGAGTGGATGTAGTGGAGTTAGCTAAGGGAAGCTACATTTTTAGTAGTTGCCGTGCTGTAGTCTGGTGAGCATCGAGGCTTTGTCGCAGAAACGTTCTTGAAGAACAATGAAAGTGTTGCGGCGACGCAGAGGGCGCTGTGGTCTTGCGATGAAGCGAATTTCCCCGCTCCGGAACAGTAAATAAGCAAAGCTTTCGTTACTGTGCGAAATGCAGTCCTCGCAAACTTAACCCATGACCTCTTCATAGCCCCAAAGTTACAGATTGGTGCGCTATGTCCTCCATGGGCATTATTGGGCCTTACTTTTTTGAACCTCGAGGTTCAACTCTTACGGTGAACTCCCTGCGCTACTATGAGATGCTGGAGAACTTTTTACTCCTAAAAATGGAAGAATATGCCGAAAAATATGACACGGAAGTCTTTTGGTTTCAACAGAATGGTGACACGACTCATATCGCCCGTCTTCCAAGACAAATCTTGCAAGGACAATTTCCCGGCCGCCTGATCTCCATACGAGGGGATGTATCATGTTCCCCTCGCTCCCCGGATTTGAGCCATTTTGCTTTTTTCTTTGGTAATATCTCAAAGCTGAGGTCTACAAAGTGTGACCAAAGGCCTTTGAAGCTCTTTAGGATGTAATTACAGATGTCGTTGCTGGAATAATGCAGGGTATGCCGAGAACAGTTTTCGAAAACTTTTTTGAATGACTCATCATGTGCATCGCTCACCGTGGTCGTCACCTGGATAAGGTTATTTTCATAACCTAATGAAAAAAATTGGATTGGAAATAGTTGCATAAATAAAAACCTTTTTTCGTTATCTTGGTAGTTTTGATCACAATTCAGCCGTCAAAATATCCATTATACACATATAGGCGAGATCGAGAGAGAAAATATTTTCCACAAAAATGTGTGCTTGTGTGTGTTTGCCCATGTATGTACCAATAATATATCTGTGTATGGACTCAAACATTCTTTTTTTATACTCCATATTTTCCATCGAACAAAGCGGGTAGAGAATTCGACGTTTCCGAAACTTTCCCCACCTCCCTCCATTCCGTTCACTCTTTTCTCCCTCCGGTGGAAAAAAAACGAAAAGGATTTGGTTGTGGGATGGGCGAGGGACGAAGGGAGAACTCCACACTGTTATTTTTTATTATTATTTACCGGAGGAGAGGAAGTGGAGAAAGGAGAGAGGGGTCTGTGGAGGGCGGAGTCGGAGGTTAGCATAAAGGAAGCTTTGAGGCGTGAGTGAGCCACGAGGAGAGAGTGGGGAGGTTCCGTTGCCTGTTTAGTCAGGATAATGAGAGGGGGAAGGGAGAGAAAGACGGGAATGGAAGGGTGTAAAAATACGAAGAAATTAAAGTAGTTTTCTCCCCTTCTTTTTTTTGGAAAAAAATATTTTTTTCTTGAGGGAGACCAGATTAAAATATAGCTACTTCCCCGGAGTGGGCAATTTCGTGCCTGGACGACGTGGGTGGATCGGAGAGGTGGAGGGAAGGAACGAAATAAAAGGTGGAAGACACGTGGAATATGCCAAAAAGAGAGGAAAGACAAAAGATGAATATGAGAGAGAGAGAGAGAAAAATAATGCCTCTACTCTCCGAAAAAGAATAAACTCAAGTACCTTAAATATTTTGATTGTGTACAATTCTTTTTGTCATGAATCTCTGAAATTTTGCGGATAAGGGATGATATTTTGTATGGGAAAGCTATGGAAGTAGCTGTATATGTGCGAGATGATTTTTTGATTCAAATGTAATGAGATGAATGCAATGGTGTGAAAGTAACGTCAGTTTGATTTGAAGGGAGTGGATCGGGGGTGTTGGGGAATGATGTAGCTAATTTTTTCCCCGGATTGAGGTGAATTTTTGGGGAAATGATAAATAAGAGGTGCGGTTGAGTGTTATTTGAGTGATAAATCCATTCGTTTTGCGCTCAGGTTTGTTTCATTTTTTAAAACTTACAGGAAGGTACAATACGCTTGCCGTTGACACATCATTGTGTCCTTTCTTATAATGAATGCATTTTCAGTAGTAAAAAACTTCCTGCCATTCCATTGGATATTATTCAGACTTGTTATTTTATGTAACGAAATATTTGTGAAGTTCAATACACTTCCAAGATATTCATTCCCTGGTAATTGAGTCTGAGGTTTAAATTAAGATCAACATTCATTTAACTGATGTATTTTTATCCAGATTGAAAGAAATACTCTGATATTCAAACCGATGACAGATGGTCCATTTTTCCTTGAGACATATAAATAATTTCGTGATTAGGCGAATATTTTGTGGCAGCAGGTTATAATTAAATGGAAATTCTAGTAGGTTTTTCAATAATACCGACACTGTCCGAAATGTATTCCTTAGGTATTTTGGATAATCTCATTACATCTGAAGAGTAGGGAAGAAAATGCTTGCTGGTCCACACGATATAATTTTTACGACCGATTTCGACACTAAGTTTCTGGCCATATTATAATTTTCGGTCGAGAATAAAATTATGACGTGTGGAACAGCAAGTATTTTCTTTCGTACTCATCACAAGGAGTTCCACAAAGTAACGCCATTCATCAATGTAACCGCTGTATCTGATTTGATTCATTGACATGATTAGTACATCTTGAGTTATCTTACATAATTTTGAAATCAGCTCTCCATCTTATAAATACTTAAATATGTTCATTCGTTTTTCTTGAATAAGAAACGTGAATTTACAATTCATCTGGAGTGCCTCATTATTTCTGAATAAAATATATCGTCTGGCCAATGGTAATTATGCCTTTGATGCGAGTTTTCAATCACAAGATCCACTTGTATCCTTGGTGTTTTATTTCATACTCAGACAAGAGTTCTTAACAGAAATGGAAGTTCATTGGAAGACATTTCGTCGATCGAAGGAGATAACTCGGTGCATAATAGCAGAGCAGAACAAAACCAAGTCTTTCTTCTTAAAATAAAAGAAAAACAGTTATTTCATCAGAATAGACTTAGGTCACATATTTTTATTTTTCCCAATCTAATGAAATTTAAAAGGGCATATTATAAGTTTCCTTAGTCACAAGATTAAACTTAATTTGGGAGAAACCGTTTAAATAAATATGAAAAATATTATTCTTACTCGGTTCCATTCTAAAGCGTATTTGAAGGACAAAAAAGAACAGAAACGTTAAAAAAGGTATAGTGGTAAACTTGTAAAAATGACTAATCTTACATGAATACCATAACATTTCAGTTATTCTTGTTAGATATAGGATATCTATATTATAAGAAAATAGGCGAATACGTAGCTATTAATTTTTCTATACACGAGTATTTATATACAATCGACCATTATTTATCGAGGTAGTCATGATATAACTAAACCAATAAATAATATCTAGGTCATAGTCTCATGCAATACAGCACATGTATCTTATTGTGTTCTAAATAATTGATATCACAATTACTTATAGTCAGTAATTCGTAGGAGAAATCTGTAGACACGCATCATGGTTAAAAGGATTAACTAAACGTTGTAAGGTTACGATAAAATCAAAGTATGCAAAAAGTGATTTTTTCTTTATTATATAATTCCTGGTCAAAAATCTTGAGTATATCAAGCATGTTTTTTTCGCATTTTTTTAGACGAAATATGAATTTTATTTTGATTTATTCTGCTTCGTACAGTGGAAATGTTCTTCTCATATCTCGTATGTAAAAACTAATTAAACGAATTGTAAGCCGACCCATCTATATTTAAAAACCACGATTTAGGTTAGACTTTCATCCTTAAGCCATAGAGGATCTTATCCAAGTCAACAAATGTTAAAAATACTTAAACCTTTCGTCTTCATTCCTTTTCAATGACAGGTTGCGAAGAGAATTCCCATCTCCTTGCATGTACTCCTTTCCTCATTCCCATCACATCCCCCCCCTCCCTCGCTTCTTATCTCTCTCGGTGATCGTTCATTCGCGCCCCCTTTTCCTTTACGCCAGACACACCCCCTCACACTCTCGCAACACTTCCCTTCCTCTCACTCCGAGCACATCTCCCGCGAAATACTTCTTTAATCTCTTCCCCCTCCCTCCGCCCCACCCTCCTGTCATCCCTCCTATGCTCCCGACTCCTGAATGCCCTTAAGTATCGCCGTGAGGAAACGTTTCAGTCTCCCATGTATCTGCTGCCTGTGAATCCTCCCAACGCGCACGTCCCCCTTAACCCCTCCTCCTGCTTCCCTTCCCCCTCGCCGTCTTTCGCCCACACTGCCTCTTGCGCATCTTATCTTTGGCCACCATTTCTTACCCATCTCCCTTACTACCCCCGCCGTTTCCCCTTTTCCTCCCTCTCCCCTACCCATCGTCTTATTCACCCTACGCAATGCATTACCGACCTCTGAAATCTCCACCTTGTTGTCTACCCCCCCTCATGCACCCTTGTTCCCCTCGGCGCCCCCGGGAGGGAGGGAGCCAGGGAATCAGAGCCGCCCCTGCAGCTTCCAAATTGGAAAATTGACTGCATTTACTGAGTTTAAAATCCTTGCGTCAAACGTCAGCTCTGTATAATTCCATTCAATCAATGCCTCAGTCTGACAAATTTTATGTTTCATCGATGAGTCGAAGTGATCTGCTTTTATAGTTCTAAACGGTAATGTGGCAAGAACCCGACAAGTTTGAACTAACATTCTTCAAAATACCACTCTTGTGCACCGAAATACCGATGCCAGCGCCTCTGACAGTCGCGGTACGGTTCCTGGAAGGCGTCAAAGGAAACCTCTTGTTAAGGCACCTCATCACAGCCTCTTTGATGTATTCAGCGTTCCAAAATTGTTACCATTGAAGCTCTTTCTTATTATTGGGAAAAAAAGACGTCCATTCGTATTGTCTAATCGAATCGGGGTCATAATCAATGACCCATGTGTCGTCACCAGCATCCACTTTATCTAAAAATTGGGTAATTTCACAGCGGTGCAAAATATCACACAATGTCGTAGCACGAGAAGTTTTCTGATCTTCCGACAGGACCCTTCTCATGTCTAAATCTTCAGTCAGATTTCGATTAACTGAGATTTTCTAAATACTGCACTCTTCTGCTAACACTTTGACACTCAGGCGTCGATTGAAAATGGGATTGTCTCTCACTCTTTCCTCCAGAAGCACGTTGTGTCAACGGTAGAACCATCGCTTGGAACATTGCTTCATCTTCTTAAGCGTCAAATTGCCGAGCTTCGCATAACATGCTATCGCGCGTCGTTGCTCCATGGAATGTAGCATCATGAAGTGGTGGCGTGACCCTCGAACAGGAGTCCTGTCTAGCAACGATCCACACATTGTAACGGCCCGCAGAAAACTGACGTGGGTAGCGCCGCTTTCCCAAGGCCTCTCACCACCGTTTCCGTCACAAATTGCCCCACTCCATCCGTCCGTGTTGATGAAAAAAACGTTCAAATTATTTTAGGGACATACTCTGTATATTTCTTGTGGCAGTTCGCTCACTGCTTCTTAGGAAATGTAATTACTTAAAAGCTGCTCTAAGATTATATTTTCTACAAAAACTTAATTTCATAATCTTATTTTCATTTTGATTATTTTGCTACCTTTTTTTCACTTCTACTCTTCTACCGCATAATTAAATAATGAATATGAGTAGCCTTCTTTGGAAAAATATGCGGAGGTAATTTGAAATTTTCCCGGAATGGGACGGAAATAACCAATATACCACAGCGATACTTTTTTATTTCTCAATGTAGTCTCCCTCTACACTAATCCACTTGGTCCTGCGATGTTAAAATGTCTTTATCCCATCTCGAAAATTAGATTCCTTCAGGCCTGCATAGTACCCTTCTGCTTCGGCTGTTAGTTCTTTGTTTGAATCTGCGTGCACCGTGGGGAAGAGATGGAAATCTGATGGACCTAATTCGGGGAAATAAGGCGGATGGTGCTACAATTTGTATCTTAGTTCACATATTTTTGGCATGACAACGACACTTGATTTGTGGACTTGCATTATCTTGATAAAGATGACATTCTGCCTTTTTTGCTTATCATTTGCTGTAATTGGGTCAGAAGATTAGCGCAGTATTGCCCAGTAATTGTTTGGCAAGATGGAAGATAATCTATTAGCAGAATCTCTTTCGCATCCCAGAACACTAAAGCCATAACCATTCCGGCCGACCATATTGCCTTTGCTTTCTTTGGCGGTGATGAATTGACATGTTTCCACTGTTTTGACTGCTGTTTTGTCTCTGGATTATAGTACTGGGCCAGAGTTTTATCTGTGGTGAAAACCGACGCAGAAATTTCGGTACGTTGCTCTTAAAATGGATCAAATATTACTCAGAAATTTCCATTCTGATGCGTTGGTGATCCTGCGTCAAGAGTTACGACACCCATCCTGTTTTTTCATAACCAATTCTACTCTCAAACTGTGATATGCCCGTTCAGATGTCACCCCTACAGCTTCAGTGAATCCTCGCACTTTCAGTCGGCGATCCTCCATAACCCATAATCATTTTATATACTTTCGCAATCATATTTGGGGTAGTGCACATTTTGGCCAACAACTACGCGGATCACCATCTAAGCTGTCCCGACCAAACTTAAACTCGTTTTTCCACTTGGCAATAGTTATGAAAAATGGTAATGTTAAAGTTATGAAAATTTAGTTAAAAAGTTACGAAAATATAGTTAGGAATATGAAAAGGGAGAGTCCCCCGTCAGTGTGTTCTGAAAGTCAGCGTGAATTTCCTTTGCTTCCATACCTTTCTTAACGAAATGTGTAATCGTTGCTCGAATCTCAATTTTTTCCATCTTCACAAATCACCACATGGAAACAACAGCAGAGAGGCGTTCGCACCACAGTTCTCTTCCCAGAGCACCGACGCGTCACGTGCTGACTCATACAGGTTTACCTATTACTATGCGGTAAACTCGTGGCGCCGGCGCTGGCATCTGGTGGTGATTCTGAGAACCTTACAAAGTACCCTCGTATTATGTCGGCTTATGTAAGTTATCAATATACCTTACAGACTATGTCAACAACAAAGGTAAATGAAGAGCGGATGCCTCTATTCTATTCGAAGGCGGATTTTAAATTAAAAGTGAATTTATAGGAATAGCAGTGTTAAACATGTGATTTATTTCAAAAAATTTCAGTGAAAATAATTTTGAATTATGCATTAATGCAAAACGCTGTGATAATTGAAAATATTCTCATTCAACTTTTCATTGAGTCGAAAACTGAATGTATTATTTTAGTTGCAAGTCCTTTGCAATTTAAGAATCGTGCATCATACTTGGTCAACGCACGTGTACTGCGCTTAAAACATTCAGCACCGGCGTCACGGCCGTTGGCGTGTCCGTGTGTCATCTGCGGCTACCCGAAATTTTAATAATCAATCATTTAGTTTGTGTGAATTTTTGCACCACGCCTTAATGGTTGCGCCGCATGTCTCTTCCTCTAATTGGAGAAAAATAGAAAGCGCTGGACTGGTAAACGCAGTACTTTTGCTTTGGGTGAAATCCTTTTGAATAAGTCAGAATGTGAAGGGTCAAAGTGGAATCATATAGTTTAGAGCTCTTTCCGTCCGGATCGATGTTCAATGTCAGTTATTTTGACAGGCTTACAAATTTAATGATTGGACTATGATTTGTCTTTGAAAACCTAAATTTAAATCCAAAATTGATTTTTAAATTGTGGTGCGGTTGTTTTCCGTGGAGAGTCAGCATGACACCTAATTTCTAAAATATGTCTATTTCTATTTTTACCTGAAAACCCATTTTCAAGTAAATTAGCAAATCGGTTATTATTTTCAATTATCCGCCAATGGATGTCAACAGTAACGTCGATTTCATGAGTTGAAGGCCGTCGAGAACGGTTCTTTAAGGGTTCATTTTTCCACTGGATAATATGCTGATGATCCTCGGACGATGATTCCTTAGATCGTTGTCAAGCGTCGCTCGACCCTTAAACCGTCACGAAATCACATTTTTACGGCCATAACACCATTACCGCGTTTCTAACTACATTGACGATGAATTTTGATGAGGGATAAATCATAGAGATGAAGGAAAGGAATACAATGTAAGAAAACGCAGTTATTCTTCCAAAAATGACGACATTTTAAGCATTGATAAACGCTCATGACTCAGTTTTAGCAACAAAAGTCCTGTGAAGTGTGTGGTTTTAGCCAAATGTCTGTTTTATAGCCATCTGAATCTATGTCTTATATTTTAGTCGTCCATATCTTATAATTAGGCGTGTATTGGAAGTTTTTGAAATGTGGACGTGAAGAAGGATGAAGAAGTTGAAGTGGGCAGAAAGGAAAACAAGTGAGGAAGTGCTCGGTGTGCTGAGAGAGGAGACGGGAGATATTGTCGCAAAACATATTGATTGGTAGTGGGATATTGAAGACTACGATAGAGGGGAGAATGTTGGGTGAAGTAGCTTCCCACCGAGAAGACCCGAGTTCGAATCCAGGAGATGGCAGATATCTTTTAAGGGGTATCCTGTCGGGGTACTTTGTGGAAAGCATTTTCGGTGAGTATTTCACCCGTCGGATGAGGTGTTTAACTGCCACTCGACCCCGTGACCACTCTCATTAGACTAATACCGACGACAGGTTTCTTTCCACCCTTCCTCCTTCACCATCTGTTTATCTAATGGCACTATTAACAGTAGCTGTCGATTAATTCTACTAGAACTACTATTACTCCTCGGAATAGAATAGGGTTGTTGCACGGAATGAAAGGGGGAAGGAAGTATATGGAGGGGCTTCTTGTGGAGTATTATATTGAGTTGTGTTTTCTGATTAGGAGAGGGAAGAAAGGTACCGTTATACAATTGTTTACACAGGATCCATACAAAACCCACTTTAACCGGTAAAATACTGTCCTTAACATTTCCATCAAACTTCCCCGGCACTCTTGCAATAAATCCTAATTTTTCGGGCTCTTGTCCACATATATCTTTCACCAAGGAGTGCTCGTGAGTGAGGGCAACACCTAAGTTTTTAATGAAGTGTACACTTCCCTTGGGGTATTTCTGATACTATTGCCGTCGGGGAGGAAACTGCTTTTAAAAAAAAAAGAGATCACCACATTCCTTTTAAAGTTACATGATAATTGACATGTGGAACATTAAGACATCTGCTTATTTGCTGATCTTTTGGAATACGGATATCTCTGTCAACCACTGCGTATTAAGTTAATGTAATTAACTTACCTTTAATCACGGATGCAAGGCCATTAAAATTAAGAAAGAATAAAAGAGGTCCAACTGCACTTCTGTGTGGAACAGTTGAATTGAATTCGCCTGCATTAAAGCTAATGCCATCTATAACTACCCTTTATGTACGGTCACATCAAAAGTTTTTAATCCAGCCTATGGTATTTTTATCGATGTTACAGGCCTTAAGCTATGTAAACAATTGGCTGTGAAACACTTTGTGGAAAGCTTTTATCAAGTCTAAGAAAACTACCTCTACCGTGACTATTTTTTTCCCAATTCCCAAAAGTTCCTGAATAAGAAGAGTACGGCGTGTCTGGAAGGATTCACCCTTTCGGAAATCGTGTTGAATTTTTAAAAAATCAATCCCACCTTCTGGCATGTTTAATTATCAAACTAACAACGATATTTTAAATGACCTTGAAATGAATGGATGTCACGGAGGTAGGTATGTACATGTATTTACTCGGTTCCTCCTTGTCGCCGTTTTTAAAGACCGGTATTACTTTAGAAAGTTTTAAATCATTGGAGCCTAGTTCCCTTGTACAGGCTACTAAAATATAATTTATGATGAGGCTTGATTAGCGATGTAAGCTGGTATTGATCGGATCTGTAAGATTTATTCGAGTTTATATTTTCAGAATAGCAGGAGCATGGAGATGGGACAGGTAATATTACAGAGGGAAGTGATATGGGGATCTTTGTTTTTGCTATTGCTCATCCACTCTTAATATGCTGAGGAAATGTGTAGAGAAACGTTGGAGAGGCTGGAAATCAGAATAAAATTTAGCTGATATGACTAAGTGTTAGTTTAACTCTGCGCAACGGGTATAGTTATTAGGAGGTTTCATCACAGTACTACAGGCGTACCTACCTGTACTATGCACTACTACCTGTGCCTTCAATTAGTTCATTACTCCCATTTATAATAATTACATGTTGGAGCATTTAGACTTCAAGTTAAAAATACCCTTGCAGTAAATTGTAACGAGCTCACATTTTCCAGAAGTAACGTTTTATAACTTACGAATTTTTTTATCCAAAGGGAATCAACGAATCAGAAAAAATATGGTTCAAAATGCATCTATCTTTCTCGTATGTGTGGTGCTAGATATTCTGGTAACTTCTCCATTGTCTATGATAAAACAAAGAATGGACAAATGTAGATGAAAATTATATAGATTAGTCCTGAATTCCTAAACCTATGAATGAGGAAATGCTAAAATTTCTTTAATTATTAAACACAAAAGCTGTAAATTGTTCAAAAATAAAATTAGAATTATAAAAACACGAGTAATAAACCTCAAGATATTTCTTTAAGTTATCAAACGGTACGAAAACTGACTTTAACGAGACAACAATTCATAGTCATCATAAACTTTAACTTGAACTACCGTACTAGTTAGTATAAAACAAAGCTGTCTAATTAAATTCAAGTACGTAACCGAATTATGGCTTTGAAATCTCAATGCTCACAAAATCGCCATTAACTCACAAATATTCTATCCTCGGCTCTCTGCTTCCAAAATCTTCCGCTAGTTGGAGTATCCTTTGTTTGGGTTCTCAAAAATTCAATCCGCCGAGGGCTTTTTCCTCGTTGGAACGTTGTGTCTATGGCGTATATTCAACATCATTTCGCTTCTCTGAACGGAGAGTATCTAGTAAAATTTTGGTAATTTATGAATGAATGTTCAAAAATAATGTTACAACTTTTTTTCCTCGCAGGAAAATTTTAAAATAACGCTAATTTTGATACTTTTCGAACCTATTTAGAAATCCCAAGTTGATTTCATTCATCGAGTTCAGTAAAATAAATGAATTAGTTTTATCCGGTTAAATAATATTTATTTTAAATTTTATGAAAATAAAAAAGGTTTCATGTGGATGAATCTTTTTTATTTTTCTCTTTTATTTACTCCTTTTTTAACCAATCCTAGTTCTGTAGGCCAAATAATGGTCTTCTTAAAGTGTGGGCAATATGTAGTAGTAGTATTGTTGGGGAGGCGACCGACAGCTCAGGTCATTTGCGCCATTAGGGATGGATGGGAAAGGATGAAGGGTGGAGGGAAACCCGGCGTCGGCATTAGCCTGCTCTTAACGAAAGGCGCCAAGGGGTCCGCAGCTTAACGTCCCATCCGACGGACGGCGTACTCACTCAAAGTGCCCTCCACAAAGCACCTCAAGTAGGGATCGGGATACCACTGAAAAATATCTGTCGCCGCCGGGATTCGAACTCGGGCACTCTCGGAGGGAAGCACGTACGTTAGCCACCGCACCATCCCGATCCCCGGGGCAATATGTTCATTGTCTTTTTTCCCAAGTGTGTTTCTTTTGCTTACTCTGCTGAGGATGCTTCAGGAAAGTTAAAAATATCGGATTACCGATATTGTATCCTTAATTCTGAAATTTTAGGTTCATTTTTTAATATTTAGTGTATTTATAACTTTTTAGAGCATTACTTCGTTTTTCCGTACAGGATTATTACTTTGTCGTTTTCTGAAAACTCTTATGAAACTCTTTTGCCGGCCCCGGTGGCGGCGGGGTAACGTCCTCGTCTACCAACTGAGAGGTCACGGGTTCGATTCCCGTCTGGGTGGATTTTTCTCCATCCAGGGCTTGGCTGTATGTAATTGTCTTCAATGTAATGTATGTAATGTAAGGGTTAGGTGGAAGAAGGGACTATTTAGTCTCAACCTCGCCCAATTAAGTCGATAATAAATAAATAAAAATAAAATGAAATGTAGAATGTATTTTAAGGCCATGGAAATTAATAACAAGCTGCCGTATTTGTGTATTAACTGAGAAGCTCTAAAGGCGAAGGACACACTTCCGAGTGTCCACACCACGTGTTCCTCTCATCTGTTTGCCATACGCTATCTCATTCCCCTCACCACCCTTCTTTCCCATTCAGGCTTCCTTTTTGTCTCGCTCTCCATATCATTCTTCTCTCTGCTTCTCTACTCATATTTCATTTCACTTCCTTCATTTTTCATCTTCCCTTCCATCCTCCCTCACCCACCGAACGTATTTCATCCCCTCCCATTCTTCCTTCACCATGCCCAACCGTGGGCGCCACTCACCTCGTGGCTTTCATGAGTTCAGGACGCAGACTCTTATCTATGATCTGGCCGCAAACTGAAATACGGGAACACTTATTCTTAACTGTTGTACAGTTCGTTCCTCCTCCTCGCGGAATGTTAACTCTGTCCGACCACAACAATTAAAATATGACACATGCTTAGAACCAAAATAAACCAAAGTTTTAGTCTCGACGAAAGAAGATGTCAAACAGTCTTCCGGCCAGCTTCCTTCCTCATAGATGCCACAAACCAGTCCATTTAGGCTCTTCCTCCCATATTTTCCTAAGCTTTTTAGTAGTTTTGCAGGAATGTAGTCTACTTTCACGGCCTTATTTGATTTCATCTCTTTTAATGCCCTTTCTATCTAATCATCGAGTATGTCTGGGCCTAAGCTATCTTGTCATGTTCTTCTTCTATGTCTAACATTGTTGGCCTAAGTTCTTTACCATAGAGTGTTTATATATATTCCTTCCATCTCTCTTGGATCTTTTCTGTTTCAACTATTATTTTATCTCGAACTGTTAGCACAGATCTTCCCTTCTTACTTCCCGTTAATAACTTAACTTCGTTGTAGAGCGCACCAATTTCACCCTTCCTCTGTAAACTTTCCATATCCTCGCACTGCATCTTCCACCATGTTCCTTTTGCTTTATTTGTTGCCCGTCTCAAATTATTCTTTAACTTTTTGTACTTCCTTCAACCTAACTCTGTGTTTACATTCTTTCATTTTCTTCTCTCATTTATCTTCTAATCTTCTCTCATTTATCTTGCTGATACTCCTTCCTTGTCAATCTACGTAATGCTTCTACATTTCATCTCCCGCTGCCGGGCAAGACACACGGCTGATTGGGCCGAGTCCCGCAGTTGCTAGGACCCATATTCTCTATTTTGCCCATTATTCTATTCTCAGGAATGATAATTGAGATGATTTCCCGTTGCCTACCTCAGTAGTTTTTTTAACGTGACACCATCACTCAATGGCCGCCCCAATGGGGTCAGACACCTTTTTAGCCGCCTCACTAAGGAACTGACGCTTCGTAGACTACCTTTCGTCTGGCTCCTAGACTTCGACCTATCTGGCAAGGGTGACCCTACCAGACCACTTCAAGGTTGTAGTCCAAGGGATATATATATATATATATGCATACATATATGCAGTGTATATATACGAAAGAGATAATATATGGGGATGTATATGAATACCTAATGTGCTGCTTTTTTTCCGCAGTTTCCTGGAAGACGAACGAACTAATGTATTTGAGGGTAAAAAACTTTTTTATCCACAATAATGTGTCTTATTAGATTAAAATTTGGAATAAACATATTTGCACGTTTAAGTTGTGAGATGAAAGCCTTGGTAGAGTGCGCGTATCATTCCTAATTAAAGAGAAATTTGCTTTACTAAGAGGTCATTGTTCAGTCCCTAGCGGTTAGGTAAATTCCAGGAAGGAAAGGCCCGCCATTAACCCTGAGTGTGAGAGGAACCAGGCAGACTATTTCACTGATCGCACTAATAATAAAGGTTGATAGCATACCGGTAGCATACCAGAGCCTCAAGCTCAATTTTTTCAATGGTTATATATTTAGATATTTTTATTCCTATACACTTCTTTTGTGCTTAACAAAAATGGATAGCGTTAAAGACAATAAAGGAATAGAGGGACTTGAGCTGTTAAGTGATAGTGATGGAAGAGAAGGAGTTTGAAGTTTTGCCTATCAAATTAAAGCTTCGGCAGTTGAATAATGTCTCCGGCTGTTACTACTTTAGACTTACTAATTTTACCCCGAATAGTTTGCATGGACTGCATAGTCCGGCTGAAAAATATAATTATGAGCGCTATGCTATTGTCGGTACCATTGAAGGTTGCATTTATATCTACAAAGCACTCCGTCGCGAAGGGGTGAGGCCAGTGATCAAAAATGGATTCGTGCATACACATGCATATAAATATACGCGCATATCAATGCGCATTGACATCATTAAATACTGAATGCGTGAATTGGTAATGTAATCGATAGCTTTTGGCGGCTACTGCAGGGACATAACAACTATTAGGTAAATAAAACCTGGACCAATTTTTACTTATAAGTCATTATTCCCTTAATAGTTTTAGTGTAGTTCATTATAACATGCGGATGATCAAATCAATTCTAAAATCGATTAGTAAAATAAAGAATTGTTTGAGAGATTGATTACGAAATTTATTTCACCCAATAGGTAAATTTAACTAAGGTCATGTTTTAGAATGTCTTGTTAAAGGCTAGATCAACGTTGACCATCATTAAAGGTCAAAACTCAGTTTTATGACTGATAGCGAAGTTCAAAACCAGCCTTAAAACAGATCAGTAACTGACAGACCATGTTATTATGAATACAGTGCTCAAAGTCACCAATGATCAGTCTTATTTGATTATAAAATTAGATTTTTGGCAATCTATGAGCTAACTTTCAAATGAACTAGCGAATTGATTTCATGAGGCATTATTAAAAAGGAGCCTAAGCAATTAAATTTTTTTATAAAAATATTCCGGCATTAGATTTGAACATGACTGCTTATCTTTCGAAATGAGAACGAGTCGGTACCTAATGGCACTGTGGCCTATCTATATGCATTAACACATACCGTGGCATGTCTACCTGTATGTATTCTTAAGCTAGGGTGAGATGTCGGATTGTAATGTCCTTTTCTTTCTGAATGTAGATGAATCTTCTGAAATTTGCATTCATCTTATATACCTGTGCATAAAAAGCTGAGAAAAATACTGCAAATCGCTGTGGTGTGGACTAATATCCGTATAATATTAACCCTACATCATGTATTGGTTGAATTCGCAGACTGATCTCCAATGATCTTTGTTTCTCTTCGTGACGACGTCCTTCCCGTCACCTTTATCCATCGGCGATGCTCCATTGTGAGGAGATCTTTCTAACTCCTCCGCGCCACAAATCCAATATCCCTCCATTTCTTGAGTTGTCAACCGCCTTCTCGCCACCCCATAACTCCTCCTAACTCTGTGTGGCGTCTTCCTTGCCCGACACCTTCCGCACAACCCCTCCCTCCCCACCGCATCTCCCTCCCTCCACGACTTCCCACGGCTTTTGCCGTCCTCGCCCGCGAGCACTCAATTCTCCGACGACGCCCTCCTCTTTGGACGCGAGGTTATCCGCACCCACACAAGTCTCCCCACTCGAGAAACATAAGCCAAGACTTGAAAAACAATTCTTCTCGCCACCGCCGCAGCGACTCAACACTCCCCGCCACCACCTTCCCGCTTAATACGTTCTCGTCTCCTCTCGCGTTTACCCTACCTATTTTCTGAGTTCATTTTCTCCAGCGTAGCTTGCCTCCTCTTTGGACCTCCAAATCGGCTTTTCATTCAGTTATATAGTTTAGGAATTAAGTGAAACATGTCGTTTACGTTACCGAGTTCGAGTGGCAAATACTTTAATTTATTATATCGAGATATTCTACCTTTGAAAGTAAAAGTTAGGGTTTTTCGATGATTCCCTACGACTGTCATCTTTAACGCATCACGAGAACTTCCTTTTGTTTTCATTCTACTTGATATCCTTCTTCATTTCCTTGTAATTTGTGGCTATCTAGACAGCCCAATTTCATATTTTTTTAATTACCCCGCTAACGTAATATTATCCCCTCTATTACGGTTCTACAATTACAATTACTATTTACTCTGCTTAGTTTTTTGCCTTATTTGGATTTAGCCCTCCAAAATTCCTCTCTTCATTAACAATTTTTAAAACTTCTCTGTTATCGATGTCAATTTATTAACTATTCAGGGTTCACGTTTCACTCAACAAGACATTCATGTGGGCTATAATATTTCTTTTTTATTTAACCTCCCGATAACTTGTGTAACTATATGTTATTAATGAATTGTTATTCCCGACATGAGAAACCTTCTCGCAGTCCATTTTCTTATCATATCTTTCTATCATATTTATTTTTTCGTATTAATCTGCTCATGACAGTAGTATTTTTTGTCCGTTGCCTTGGGGAGTGGTTTCTGTAGTGAACGTACAGGTGCTCTGAAAACAATTTTCAATGAGATATGAATATAAAGTACTCATTCTTTGGAAAGAAACATGATGTATTATGGAAAATATTAATTTTCATTATTTGATCCTGCACCAGCCAACTGTGATGATTTGGATATTCATTGGTAATTTTAAAAATTTGGCATAGATGGTTCTCGAATGACCAAATTCCAGCCACAGAAAGAGTCAGTGCTCTTTATGGTAATAATTATTCGATTTCTTCTCGGTTCTTGGAGAATTCTAGTTTCTGGAAGAGTGCTGTTAACGAGACCCATTTAACTATAGCTGTTCGAAGTATAATAAAAGCTTTACTCTGGTATAAATACAGTTTTTTATATTATATTTCTTCCAAATTTTAAAAAATGTTGCTGTTCTGGATTTACGAAACCGTATCACTGGCGAGAAGTGATTATGAAAAAGAAATAAAAAAGAAAATATTTCGAATAAAGTTTCCAACCTCTTGCAAGAGGCGCAAGTGCCATTTTGATTTTCCTATGTGAAATCCAATCATCATTTGACTTATATCCCTTTAGATGTTCAGCTAAACATAGGACTTACAAGCAGCAAGATGAAAGAACCCCGTATTTTCTTTGACATTTGTCAACATCGCGTGTTGCAGATATATCAGAAGAACTTGAGTTCCTCTACAGAGCGTCGTAAACCCCCAAACTCTCATGGCCGAGTTTTCTCTCAGATCGGTTTGTTTACATGAGGTAATTTATAACCTCTGCCGTGCACTTCTTCATTCTGATTAATGAACGCAGAAAGGAACATTTACGGCCTAAATTTTCCAAGAAAATACTTCTCTTAGAAAACTGCACGATTTCAAAACTACAAGAACAAGTTTTGGAATATGACAAATTTATATCGGTACTATTATATATGTAAGCTAACCACAGTCGTTATATGTGGATTCATACTAAATTCTCCTCCAATAACAACAGGTTTATAGGACCTCTTTTTTGTTTGGTTTTAATTTTAACAACTGATGTTTTTGGCACATACATACATATAATAATAATTATTATTATTTGCCTTTGTTGGGACAAGATTGACATTAAACATTCCCTTTTTCCACCAAATCTCTCTTCCTTTACATGCATTATTGCGTCAACAGCCTTTGCACTAGAGATTGTAGAATGTTTTACAGTAATTGTAGGAAAATATGAAATAAAAAAACTACCTAACCACATTGAGAAACAATTGGGTAAAGTGTGAGAGGATGTATTCATTTGTGAGAAAAGCGTATAGTTTGCGAGCTATGATATTCTTAACTATAAATAAAACCCATAGCAGGAAAACAAATGGAGGGGTTGAACCTAGGGAACCTAGGAAGGGGTGAGGAGGCGAAACCTACCTCGTATAAATAATATGCAGATTCTTCATAGTAATAAAAGGGTAACACTTATCATGAGATCACCAAGAAAAATAGTACATTATATCTAAGATAAATTGCGGAATGAGTGTAGGAAAAAATTATCACACTTAAGGAAAATAAATTAATAAAATTTTTAAAATAATAATCAATACGAATAAAAAAGTCAGCATAAAAATAAAGTACACTTTGGAAGAAATGATTTTAATAGTTTTAATAATACGATAAAATGTGAATAAATATAGATAGAAATAGAGGTTGAGAATGGGTGATAGGAATGCCTAAGAGTAGATGTGCGATAGAATAGTAAATACGAATGTATAAGTATTAAAAGTGTGAGGAAGAAATTAAAAAAATAATTATTCAAGCTAAAGGAGTGATGATTTATCAGGAATAAATGAAATATGAACACGAAGTATAAATTTAGCTACGTGAAATATTTGAAAATATAGTGTTTCAACTGTAATAATGGATATATCGCAGGGAGATTGTTGATATTCAGATTCCGATTCTCCCTCGTCGGGAAGAAAGTAAGTATCCTCGGGTAATATTTTATTCCCCGATCCCCTATTATCTTCGTCAACCTTCTATTGTGCTGCTGCCCATTCTTGCTTCTCTTTTTCTGAAGCAGCCTCATGTCGCCAGGCTAATTCCATTTCCTTTACCCACTGTCACTGTTCCTTCACTATCTGTCTTCGTCTCCCGTTCCCTTTTGTGTTTCCGGGTGATCCCTCGCCTCGTCTGTTGTCTGTTTTTTCCTTCCCACACTCCTTTCACTCTCCATCCCTTTAGTGTGCTTATCTTTATCTTCTCTTTGCATATCTTAGAGCTCGCGAGATGCGTTTGCTTAATGCTCGTTCCTCCTTGAAGCATTACTTCTCTCTCGCATGAAAATGGTCCTTTGAATGGGTGAACTCCGCATATTTGTGTATAATCAACTACCATTAATCTCCATCGTAGTTCAGACTGCTTCCTCGATCCCATGTTTTTGTTTCATGAGTGAGGAAACTAGGGAGAGAGGATTGGGAAAGGAGTGGGGTGGTAGAAAGACTCCTTGTCGACTTTCTTGATGGAAATTCAAATCTTACGTCTTTAAAGTATCCGTATCCATGTCCGGAACCCTCGCTTTCGTATCATTGCGTAAAACTTGAAGATGAGAGTTTTCCCAATTTCCCATTTAACAAGAAAACATCTCGGTTAAAGGAATAATTAAGCGGCAAAGTTTTTCGGAAATCATTATTACGAAGTTACATGAATTTTAATCGTTTATTAAGTCGAGGAGCGAAATTATTAAATGGGCTCCTTCAACCATAAATTGGACCGTGCTAACAAAGTACTTTAGGTGAACACGATCTTGATAAAGTAGCGTTGGGAAGAAAATGGTGGGAAAAAATAAACGAGATAATGATGGTATGTAAGAAACTTTCCAAAAAGAAGACGCTCTGGAAAAAGCTGAAGGTAGACATGCAGATAATTAAGTGATCCGTATTTTCCAAACGTGATATATTAGTGCATTCATTTGCTATTTTCTTTTGGAAAAATTTTCTAGAGTGAGATATTGATGCGAACCGTGTTGGTTTAAATTCATGTGATACGTGGATATTTTTCTTCCCGGAGAAATTTTTCGAAAATGATGGGCCTCGATTCGCTGGCTTTTAACTTTCCCTTTCATCCTATGTACGCTTATGTTTTATGAATCGTGTCTACAAGTCATGTAACATTTTAGAATATTAATTAAAGTTAATTTCAAGGACGTATTTAATATATTGTTGCCCTTAACACTTTTCCGGCATTTCTCATATCCGTAATGCCATGCATGAAAACTTGAACTAATTATCGACTATTCTGTATTATTTAGAGTAGAAGTTATTATCTATACCCATTTTCACTGTTTTTACTAAAACAGTTGTATATTTGCTTGGAGGATATTTTTGACATTACTCTTGTAATGAGGAAGGGGTTTTTGCTATCGTACTGCTAACTACTTATCAAAATAGTAACTAAAAGTCTAAATAAAATTCCAAGAAACTGCAGGAGACGCCGCAACAGTAACTTATAACAGAGTGATTCACGAAATGTGCATTACAATGCATTTTACACTCTGAAATAGAAAAAGCCTTAAGAAATTGTTAGGAAATTGTTCTCACGGATTTGGAAATAATTATATATATACATATATATATATATATATATATATATATATATATATATATATATATATATATATATATATATATATATATATATATATATATATATATATATATATATATAGTATATCCCTGTGAACAAAATATCGCTTCATTTTACCTTTTAACGTATTGTTTTTTACGGCCACGTACTTTTCTTTATATTTTTCATATAAAATACGTAGTTGTATAATATTCATCAAAATACGATATACCAAGAATTACAGACAACCTTTATCGTATAACATAGTGCTATGACCTTCATAATATACAAGAGTAGTAAAAATTAAAAATGAACAAATGGAATACACATTCTGGTCCTGCTAAGTCAGTCAGTTCTGGCTTGACAGCAGGTGCCACATAAACAAAAATGATAGTTATAAAACGATGCAATTATAAAGCTATATATATTCGTGTCAAATTTTGTTCCAAGCCATAATCCATTCTGTATAATAACAAGTCTTTTATTCTCATTTTCACAACATTTACTGACTTTAATATTCTTAAATTATTAGGTATTTCATTAAAAATTAGATGCAGAGTAGCCTCCAATTCTCTTCTACCTTGAATTTTATAATTTTCTGTTGTATACTTAATATTGTCCCTTAATGGTAATTCCTTTTTATTTAAATCAGGTATTTTATACTTGTCATAAAAATAATTTCCTATTATGACGGTACATCTACTCAACCTATCTACTGGTAGAATTCATAATTTTTGAAAGATATTTCTTTCATCTAGAATATTTGTATTTTATTATCTAGCCTCAGACATTTTCTCTATGATCTTTTTGTGTTTATTTTTTTGTATGTTAACTTTTGTACAACCAGTAGATTTCGATAAGGATATACCATATCTCAAACTACTTTCAGTCAGTGCAAAATACACTGTTTTGATGCTATTCAAACTTACAAAACTAGTAATGTAGTGAACTTGACGAAGGATGCAATTTGATTTGCTGTTTATTTTTAAGATGTGTTCACCAAAGTTAATATTTTGGACAATGACTACCCCCAAGTAATTAAATTTATTTACTTGTTTCAGTATGGGGAAATTATAGATATTGTTGGAGTAATATAGGCGGTAATGTGAATGAATCTGTAATTGAATTTCTATGATGTCAGAGGTTTTGTGTTTTCAAATATAACTTTGAATTTTTCTCATCGATAACGAGATTATTACCATAGACCCATTTACTGAAAAAAGTTAAGTCATGTTTTT
Source organism: Hetaerina titia (assembly GCA_037158775.1). Taxonomy (NCBI): domain Eukaryota; kingdom Metazoa; phylum Arthropoda; class Insecta; order Odonata; family Calopterygidae; genus Hetaerina; species Hetaerina titia. The sequence goes on from CM073778.1 coordinate 88,134,120, forward strand.
ATACCCTGAATGGCTGCTTTTAGTTCCCTATGCTTCTATATGAATATAGCATCATCGGCATACAATACCAATTCGCAGAAGTGATAGCACTTGCATATGCAATTTATACGAGGACATATTATAAATAGTAAATGGCCAAAAACTGATCCTTGTGGCACACCTGATTCTATATCATGATCTTCACTACATAAATTATTTTTATTAGTGACTAACTTTCTATCTTTTAAATAATTAGAAAACCAAAATGGGTGGGTCCACGACTCCTATAATTATAATATTTTAGGAATGTATTGTGATCTACTGTGCCAAAACTTTTTATAAGATCTATACATTTTATTTCCTTGTTGAGCCATATATCATTTCCATCTCTGATACTGTTCACCTCTTGCTTAATGGCTTTTGGGGTCCATTAATTTCTTTGGAAACCAAATTGAAATTTTGGTATTATTTCATACTTATCCAGGGAATTCAGCAATTAGTCTGCCTTAATCCTTCCATGCTTTTTGCAATGGCACGTCGTTTTGATATTGGACGATAAAATAATTGGTGATATTTTCCTATTTTCCTTCATTATATGATACTAATATAGTAGCTGGCAATGTACCTTACATATTAGGTGTTATTCTATGAAATATCAAAAGGAGAAATTCTGTTGTTGTTTTTAATATAAATTATTTTTCACGGAGTACCGTTTTATTTATACTATTGTAATTATGGCTATATAATAAAAGGAAAACATATATTGTATGAAAAATACTAACTTTCAACAATAATATAACTGTATACTTTCTAAAAATATTATAATTTCTAATAATAATAGAAGTTATAAGAACAAACTAATATAATAAATTGTAATTGATAAATATTGCACCAGACGTATTTATGCACCAAAAGACTGGTAATTTAGTTTGTGAATGAAATTGCACTATATTAAGCGAATTTATGAGTTATTTTTATGAACATTAATGCGCTTGTTGAGGAATTAGGTTGTAAACCATTTTTTTAAGTCACCAAATTCATTTGATGACGAAATATTATGTTTTTTTTAAAGTTGAAGTTTTATTGTGCAGATTTTAGTGCTTTAATTTTGCTCATATGAAAACAAAAATTTGTAAAATATTTATTTTAGTCGACGAGAGACTTTCATATTTCTTCACCTCCACGTGACCATCCCAATCCGAGGTACGCAAGCAAGCAAAACTTCTCGGGGTGGCCTTTTCACATCAATTCTCTAATTTTCGTGTTTATCTTTTCTCTGAATACTTTTGGTTTTTTTGATATCCTATAACCCGTGATTGGTTGAGCCGTAAGCATTAACAACCAGTATTCCTAATTCTATTCTTTCGGTATTTCCATCCAATGTTTTGTCTCGTGCTTGGATATTAAACTTTAACAACTCAATCGCGGTTCGAGTAAACGTTTCTGAAATATTATTACTATTATTTGGTATTCCACAGTTTAGTTCAGGTTTTAAATGGACGCTTAATTAACCTCGTAACATTTATTAGCCTCGTTTAACAAAGCAAAACATGACATCTCACATTTACTTAAACGGTTCTTTAATCTCTCATCTACTTATTCCCTTCATTATGTCCATAATTCTTGCTAATTTCCTGCCACTTCCTCGTCTACCCAACATTCTCCCCTCTACCGCAATCTTAAATAATCTATTGTCATTCAAAATACTATGGAATCACTTTTTGAGTCCCCTTTCGATTTGTTCTAAAAGTCCTCTCTCCACACCCGTCATGTCCAGCATTTCCTCATTTGTGATGCTTTCTGTGCATTGGATCTTTTCCATCTTTATCAAAACGCACATTTCGAAAGCCTACAATCTTATTTCCGTCATCTTGCTTCAATGGCCAATTTTCCATCCTGTTACACACCAAGCTTCGTATCAAGATTTCACTCATCTTCTGAAATATTAGCCATTAGTATGATTCATGACTCCTCTAATGTCGATGAAAAGACCAACGCACCTGGCTAATCTTCAGCAAAAGGAAGACATGTTGTTGCAGTTTGAGCAATAAAGAAAAAACACTTTGTGAAAAGTCAAAGGAGCATTACTTGTAGCGTGTCATTTACGTCATGACAAGTGTCCTTATTGCTAAATCTGATAGCGTCTGACAGTGGTGATTTTATTTAGAGATTTTGACCATGCAAAATATACATATATATATATAAATATATATATATATATATATATATATATATATATATATATATATATATATATATATATATATATATATATATAATAGTCGTTCCAACAACGTCACGATTTTATCACGAATATCTCATTAATGTATCAGTTTTAGGCTATATTTTGTGGAAGGCATATACTTTTTCGTATTTTGAAGTAGTTCATTTCTCTGGTCTAAAATATGTTCGCATATTCGACATATTGATCGGTATCAATTAGCACAAAAATCATATTATTTATTAGAGGGAAAAAGAGTAAGGTGCGTGTTAAATGAAAACGAAAATATATTACAATTTCCCCGACGTCTTCTTCGCATGTCTCTAAGTATCTGAAATGTTACAAAATACAACGTGAGCTCCTTTATAAGAAGATAAATTGGACCATATGAGCGGAGAGTAAAATTTATTTAACTTCATCCGTGAAATAGAAAGTAAATGCTAATATGAACTTTATTAGTACACCCAAAAATTGTTTTGATTAACATTTTGGAGTTGATAAAAGCAAAAACAGTGGGTTGTTTATGAAACTTATAAACGAAAGAGATATAAATTGTACGAGAATGGTAGCCCTGGTCACATTAGATGAAAATGATTCATTTTCATTCATGTCGTCAAATGTTTACTGAAAAAGATATTACTTCAATGGGACGGTTGGCTTCGTTTAAGGTTATGCCTAAATTTTAAGAAACTGTAACAGTAACTTTAACGGAGTCACCCGCTATGTGTGCATTATAATGCAACAATTTCTGAGAGTAAAAATCAAGGCGATTTTTACTCTCTGAAATCTTGCCCGGTCAAGGCGAATGATTTTTACTCTCTGAAATTGTTGCATTATATATGGTAGGCCTAAAGTTTATCTTTAAATTATCAGTATGTTATTATGGAGAGTAGAAGCAATGAGAGTTAAATTATTTTAATAATTTATTTAAATTTGCCCATGCTTCACCGAGGCATGAGGTCCTTTCAATAAATACGTGAACCAAGGCCATTAAAACTTTATTTTGCAGAAATTAGTCTACGTCGATTTTGTCCCCTTCAAAGTACTCTCCATTCTTTGCTTTTCAATTATTCCATCTTCCTTCCCTCTGGTTAAAGGACCACCTCCTCGGCAGTTAGGCTTTGAAGTTTTCTCGTCTCGTTTCTTGCTTTATTGTCTCCCCATCTTCCCAGTGATGTCCCCTCGTCGCATATTTGAATTTTGGGAATAGAAAAAAGTCGCAGGGGGCGAGATCTTGCGAATATGGAGTATAATCAAGTATGCTGATTGAATGTTTCCCAGAAACTTGCGAACAATCAAAGCTGAATGTGCAGGTGCATTGCCATGGTGAAGGATCCATCCATAATGTTCGGTAAAAATAGTGTGCACTGTTGATTTTCCTAAATTCAGTTTATCAGTCATCATTCGGACAGTTTTTCCACGATCGGTAAGGACAAGGGACCTTACATGATCAATTTTGTCGTCAACACAAGTGGTTAAAGGTCATCCCGGCCTTGCTTCATCTCGTCGGCCGTCTTTAAAACGCTTAATCCACTTGAAAACGAATGTTTTCACCAGAGAATTATCACCATGATCAGCTTCAATTCAATCAACCATTTCAATAATTTATTGATAAATTTTATTTAAATTTCATTAAGATATTCACCAAAAAATTTTCATGTTGATTTGTTGCTTGCTAATTTCATCAATTTCCATTTTCGACAAACAATAAAAACAAAGACAAAAGAAACTAACCTAACTGGGAATATACGCACAGCTCGACAATCCGCCATTCACAGACGGCTCATTGGGTCTCGGGCAACTAACGCCGCTAGTAAGCAAATCTATAGTCCACGTCATGGCCGCCATTTTGCACCAGTTTGCGTATTTATTGGGCAGATCTGGTATTCTGGGGGAAATTATTTTGTAACTCAAACGTACCTCTTTGGCGAATCGTTTCGTTTGAGTAGAAATTTTATTCGACGAGGCTGTGCTTGCTATTATGTGGTTGAAGTGATCCGGGCTTGGGGTGGGGGTGGATTATAGCCCACCACGTGACCACTTTTATGGTAATATCAATTCTAAAGATGAGATATTTTCCATCTTACTCAAATTTATTTCAAAATCGACTCGTTTTGTATACAAAATCCATTCAGAATCTCTCACGGCAAAGCGTCATATTTCCCGCGTCCACACATTCCCTCTGTCTGTTGGACACAATTGGGTTTTCTATATTCTTTACAGAGTTAACGCTAACACATTTCGTTGAATTTAATGTATTTAAACAATTTAAATCGTCATTTATTTAGTTATAAAAATTTCAGGTTTAATTAATCTCTTCTTTTGAAGAATGTTTTTTTATAAACATGTTACTTAGTTTTATCTCAACGTGTTATATATATGAAACGTACGCTTTTTTGGTGCACATGGTATTATTAAATATGGATTTCCTTACTTCACAAGGGTGAAAATTTTAAACTAGTGGAGTCATTTTCTTCTCCAACCTCATTTCTTTCAAAAGTGATTTGTGAGGCTTGTCATCGTCTTTTTTTATTCAATAGACATTCTCATATTCCATCCGAATTTTATTTTCCACCACCTTCCCAAGTCTCCCTTTTTTCCGTAATTTTCCGCCCTGGAACCCCTTTGCCATTTCCCCAGCACGTTGGACTTGCTGCCGTCTCAATTACTTCGCTCTACCATTCATTTTTCACCGCTTGCTATTTTCACTTCTGTTATATTATCCATTTCTCATTCTTCTCTCCGCAACTCTCGCCCACTCTCCCTGCTGCCCTCCTTTAGTCCTCCCTCTTTTCACCTTCCCTCTCTTTCCATTCCTTCGTATGCCAGAAAAGCCCCCCCTCCCTAGCCGGACTCTTTCCCTCACTTGCCAACCCTGCAGTGAGTGTCTTTCTCGAAAATTAAATTTCCTTCTCTGCCAAATTCAACCCCTCTCTCCCTCCCCTTTCACTTAAATTCCCCTCTCCAATCTTACCCTCAACTGGTTCCTTCTCATCTCCTACCCTATCGCCATTCCATCCACTCCTTCCTGCCATGACTTCATGCTATCCCATTCATTCATTACCCCACCCCTTCGCGCCGAGCGGGTCAACCACCATGCGCCTTCTGTTTCTCATCCCTCTCCGTTCCGTTGTTGTCATTCCTCTTTTCTTCCCACTTCCTTTCTTGCTCTTTGTTTTCTCTCATTCCCATACTCTCCCCACTCGTTGTTCTCTCTGCTCACTTTTTCCTCCCCTCCCAATTCCCCCTGAAAGTCTCCCCTTCTCTCCTCCTCTTTTCCCTTTACTCTCTTAAACATACATCTTCCTTCCACTCTTGTCAATCCCAAGTATTCCTTCAATTTTATTTCTCGTAATAAGTTGTCTTCAGATGAATACAGTATACCTGCGCCTAACTAACCCGTATAAGTTGTTTTCATGTTTAATAGCTTACCTTAGTTTTAAACTGAAAGCATAGTGCGAAGATCCTGGGATTGGATTTTCCTATTCCTCAGCGAGTCAGCGTCTGTAACTCTTCTCAGGTTACCCTAAACCACTGTCTGCGAAAAATCTTAATTTATTTACACATGTTCCTAGTCTTATAATTTTTTATTAATCGATGAAATGTTATTTGAATTTTGTGACACTTATTTGTCAATCTAGAATCAAATTCTGATAATTTTGTTCGCAAATTGAAAATTGAGATGTCAAACTCTAGCTTATACGCAGTTTTTATAAAGTCGCAAAAGAGAATCTGAAATAGTAGTGACTGTGGTGTAACTATACTTATTTAGGTGTAACTGTGAATTGGAATTAATTTAAGTAATGGCATTATTTGAGGTTTTATTGAATATTATCAATTTACTAGGGATATTAGTTAAGAAATTATGTTGACATGCCATGTATTAATTCGTATAAACCCAATTAGAATACCCATATTACCCAATCATTGACTTCACCAATTTATACGGATTTGTGATGGTACCTAAGGAAAAGTTTTATACCCATTTAATAGGTTAAGGTTAATTGGCCAATTACAAAATGTAATGTTTATCCTTTTACCATTGTTCACTTTGCTCACTTATTATCATATTTACGTCACACCGCCTGGGTAGGTCACCACAGCATGCCCAAAGAGAGAGGTCCCTCCCTCTTTGGTTGTTATTTACAGAGAATAATAATTCTATGAAAAAGTCTGCTTGGCAGGCGAAATACTTGATGTCAGGTTTTCTCTAGGCGCTTACTTACTCCCGCTTCCTACTACCTTCCGTAGTGTTTTTGTTTTCAACAGTATGATAGACGGGCCACTAGAATAAGAAGAATCCTTGTAAACCCTGAAGGAGGAGGGATTGAGTGCCTTTCGTAAACGTCTAACATACCTGTACCTGAGCGATTGAGTGTTTGAGCGTTAACAGAGTTCCATTCCTTTTCGTTTTGTATTTTCTATGTGATTGACGCATCTCTGGCATATGCGAAATCCTTGTAAACTCCAAAATTGAGTACGTGGGAGTCACAAAGATGCCTGTTTCCGAATAAACCCGAGTGACTGAGTGAATGAGCGAGAACCTGCGTCTATTTGCGTTATATTTTTCTATTAATTTGTGTGATTGACGGGTCACTGAAAAAGGAGGAATCCTTGCAAACCCTGAGAAAACGAGTATTGGTGATTCACAAATATCCAGCTCACCCGAGTGATTGAATGATTGCAAACGTGTATTTGGGTCCTTTTTTATGATTTTTAAATTTTGTTTTTGTTAATTTTCATTCCTGTGTGAGATCAACAGATCCCTGGCATAGGAGACATTCTTGCAAACCATGAGTGTGTGTGAATGCGATTCATGTGAGTGGCTTATACCTTAACACACCCTAGTGATCGAGTGGTTGTGTGTTTCCTTTATTTTTTTTTGCATTGCTTGATTGTCACACGAGGGTCACCGTTTCCCAAACACAACCAAGTGACTGAGTGCCTGTTTCTATATTACTCTGACTTGTTACATTGTTTTTACTTACCCCCTTAAGCAAACTTAGGGAAAATCAAGTTTACAGTCTCGGCTTTCTGGTTTTTTATTGTTTCACGACCGTAGTAGGTGCGCTGATTTTAATTTTAATCACAGTCCTATCAAAAATCATATTACCTAGCCAATCTGGGATTCATATTCTTCAATATATCGTCATTATCAAATTTGCTTTTTAAGTCAGCAATATACAGGTAAGTTGCATGTTTCTTAATATTTTGATATTCGTCATACGGCAATGCTGTTATTTCCGGCGAATAAAATTGCTTTGTAATGACGTCATGCAATGTTGCAGTGAAGACAACTACATGCACGAGTATATATTTCTCTATTTTATGGATATTTAAGACGTATATCATGAAGGTGTAATTTTGCAAAGGAATTAATTTAATTTCTGACATCAGTTACCACCATTCACTGGAAGGACATTCATGCAGTGAGCTTGGGTCAAATTCACTATTTACGCTAAGAATGGCGTACACGTCGCGTGATACACTAAGAAATGATACATAGTGAGCGCCTTCTGTAAAAATACAATTGGTTAAGCCAAACTATTGTAAATTTTGCCATCGGTCCTTAAACCAAACTTCGGGTGGTTTGCTGTTTTAGTTTCAACAATCATCAATTTGAATGTTTTTGATTATTTTGTATATTAACTGCGATCTCACAGATATATCGATCGAATAGCGTCTGTCGGCAGTGATGGTTTAGTGGACCTCGCGGGTACTGCGTTTGGGTACTGAGAGATGGATCCTAGCCGGCTATTCCGTTGGTCACACTCATGTGCAATTGTAACGCAATTGTCTGGAAAACAAATGGACGCAGAAAGAAAGAAGCCGTCGCCCATACGACACGGTTCATGCAAAATTTTAACTTAGCGTATCTGAGGGCATAGTATGAGGTACTCCTTCAATTATCAAAGCAATCTTCGGGTTGATTACGGTAGTTGTGGGCTGGACTCATGATTTTTTTAAAATTATACGTGCATTGAAGGTTATTCGCAATTTAGATTTTGGCAATAGGGAGGAAAGAATGAGCGGGAGAAATGTTGGTAGTCTGGTAATACTACCCGAGAAGAATACTGAAAAAAATTGAAAACTCAGCATTTTTGATTCGGCTGATTCATGGAAAACCTATGGCTTGAAAATTTTATTTTTTTTTAATTTAATACAATTGTTATGAGAGTGTTACAGATTGTTTACCCGTGTCTTTTTTATCACATAATAGTTAAAAGTGGGGGTAGTGAGACGTCAGCAAATGAAGAATTGAAGATTTAAGCGTAGCTAGCAGAATATGAATAGAAAGACAAAATTAATTCACATTTTCAATATGCTATAAAGTATGCCACGGAATGAAGACTTCTAATTGGAAAAACATTAGGGAAATATATAGGAGACTTGTGACGCTATCAAACAAATTAATTTAAATGGTAAGGCTCTTCTGAAGCATCTTGAGTTTAATAAGAAATAAAACAACACTATCTTTAATAGTGTTGCTTATCCGTTACCGAGTTTTGTATGTGAATCTGGTGAAACAGCTTGATCCTTGATCCACCACGTAGGAAAGTGTGTACATCATAACAAAAAGGAAGTCACATTAAAAATATGCCCTTATTGGAGAATATGTTATAAAATACTATAATGATTTATTCTAACAATAATATTATATTTTATAATTTTAATAGTAAGTTTTGTATTCAAATTTGGACAACGAGCATCGAATTCACGGCCGTGGGTTTGTCCAAGGCAAACTAATTCCATATTCATTTTTCCGTTTCATATATTTGTTTTTATAAACGAAGCTTTTCGAAACTATTATGCATTATTGGTGAGGGATACTAGTATTCCAGTCAAACCGATGGACAAACCCGTTTACGTTTGGATACTAAGAAATACGCATCTCTTATCTATTTTTGTTGGAAAATATACACCGGTTCTTGATAAATTTTCTGACCCTCTGATCTACTTATATGTTCTGAAATGTAGTCATTAGTTCTATCTAATTTACTCTACCTAACATCTTCCCTAAATTTACGAACCTAATGAAAGCGTACTAATTATATTCCATGTTCATTTCTATTTGTGACCTCGTTACTGTTATGGCATCACACATACCTCTTCCCTTTCTGAACATTGTGATCATCCCTAAAGTAATGAATTGCAGCGCCATTTATTCTCTTATTGATGATTCTAAGTACCACTTTAAGTTCGCACGAAAACAAATCAATTAATTGTTTAATAGTCCCCACTTATGGCTTCTTATTCCCCTCCTTAGAAATGAGAACTAAGATTGAGACAGGAAAATATCCTGGACAATTCCCTTCCTAAAAAATGTTACGAATTAACATATAGACACTGCTCTTTCCACGTTTTCTAATACCTTAATTACTTTCCTATCACGCCATTGAGTAAGTCTGGACCTAAGTTCATCTGTTCATCAGTCTAGACCATCTTCATTTCATTTCCCCCCTCAATGGCGAATTCATTACCACATGAATTTTGATTGTATTATTTTAATTGCTGTTGATTCTTCCCAATTTAAATTGATATTATTTCTGCAATATTTCAGCGTCAAAGTTTTTATGGTACAGTTGCATGGGACTTTGTTGAAGGAATCTTGAAGGAAAGTCTCAGGGATGTGAATGATAATTTATATAGAGAAGCAAGATACCGCTAGTGAAAAATAGCAACACAGAGAAACACGTGCACATGCAACTCACACGTACACCGAATTTTCAGTAGCCAAACCACCTTTCTCTGGTAAAAGAGGGAACTGGGAAGTGGCTTGGCCACCGAAAATTAGGAATGCATGTATTTCATGTGCATGTGTTTCTCTGTATACTTATTTCCTAGGATATCATGCTTATCCATTTAAATTGTATGTGTATATCCGAGTATCTACACCCACACAAGCTTTATTTCTGTGGTTATAATCTATTCTTCTTTCAATTATTTTCCCTCGGTGCAAATCTCTATACCCCCTACGTATGATACTCATTAGAATGTTCATCATTTTTATCTAATGCCACAATTATCTGATAATATTGCCAAAAAATGGAAATTGTGATCAACTCCGTTTTACGTTATTTTTTCACTTTTTCAGGTGAGCATTCAGGTTAATAATGACTCATGTGGAAAAAAGGTGGCCAAAATGCTAAAGCGGAGAGCTTTTAGTATTATCCATCATTTGAATATCTGTTGAATTAAGTGAAACATAATTACAGTGCATAGTTTAATCATTGGAAGGAAGAGTGTCTTTTGCACATGAATTATATCTCTTGCAATTTTTGCTATTTCTTCCATTGAATCTCATAATTTTCGGAATCGTCTTGAGTCATACTCTTTGTTTAATATATAATTATAATAGCATTTTTTAGCCATGCATATTTTTCTGAAAAATGTATATTTATGTGATAATATATTGACCAGTTTTTTCGGGAAATATGCGTTTTGACCAAATGTTGATGAATTTCCAAACCAAGCTTTCCCGACTAGTCTTTAATTCGATTTTGAAGTTGTCATAATGATCTTCACATTTTTGTAGCCGTCATGCTGCATGTATTTTCCAAGTTTCAGCCAGCCCGTCTGGCATGGGCGTTGTTGAAGTAACAAAATCCAAACTCATACCGTATTGCAAGTTTTTCCTCATCTTAGTCGAAATAGTATTTGTACAATTAATCAGATGGGACATTCTAAATTGTGCATGCATTTTGTTTTCAAACCTGTGGTATAGTAACATAAAATATATAAGCGTTCTTTTACAACATGTTGTTATACTCAAATTAACCTTCTACCAGTATTATAGATGCAATATGGATGAAAATATGGCGGTATTCTTTTAAGTTCATTTAATGAAAAGTGGTAACCATTTTTCCCACCACTACTGTGAGTATTTTATAGAGTTTTCAATTTCCTCATATTACCTCACTCCTTCTTATAATGAGTATTGTCATTTGACTAATCTAACTTGTAGATAAACATTTAAAAGACTATAGAGAATTAAGAATTGCACACTAGAGAAAATCGTCAGCCGTAACTTCTCCTTCACAACGACAATTTACACTGCGTTTTCTTGGAACGCCTTTACCCACTGTCTCATTATTAAGAACGATTTTATATACGGCATTCAAAGGAATTGAAGTCCTTCAATGTATTAGAAAATAAGTACTATTGATACTTGACGAACATGAATCAAGCCCAATTTAAGTTATCCTTAAAATTAGATCAAAAAGTGTTACCCTATTCCTTCACATTTAGCGAGGAAAAATATGCGTTCCGAATGGTTGAAGATTTATGATTTGAAACGTTTAGTTTATTTAAGTTGATGATTATTAGACGTAAGAATTCATTACCATTATATTTTAAACAAACATAAATTCATAAAACAAGTCATAGTCCGTAAAAATTAATCATTTATTGAATTAGAAGACCGAGTTTTCAATGTGGAAGTGAGTAAGGTTTAAGTAACTAAATATTGAAAATTAGCTCAATAATTTATGAATAGCTGCAGTGCTATTAAAAGGTAGAGGGTCATATTTGTCGGGAGGAAATAAAAGCCAAGGCTATGGAGATATACCTAGTGAACAAGAAAAGTGCAAATAATATTTGGAAAAATTTAGGCAGCGTACGATAGTGTAAATCAGTGTACTTTACTTAGTAACAAGTTCAATGAATGTTTTAGTTTTATAGTTTTTGAGATTCATGAATCGAATATATTACAAAACAGAACAATTGATTAATCATTCCCCACCTGACGTATTTAGCAGTTGGGTAGGAGTTCAGTCCCTTTCCACGTATCAACAAAACCAGCATTTTTAAACCAGCAGTATTAAATTTTTTAATCATTGTAAACTAGTTAAATTTCAAAGATGCTCTGAAATTCACCCAGGATATAAACGTTTATCTAGCAATTAATCTCCCCCGCCGTGAATGAATACCTTTCCCAGCACAGAACGTGGCTGTAAAGTAACGACGTCCCACACCACCGACGCATTCCCTCTACCCTTTCCTTCCGCTCCCACACCACCGCCACCGCCCGATAGTACGCAGTGCACTCCATTCTCTTTCTCGCGCCCATCATTCTCTCTCCTCTCCCTCACTCCCACTCTTAACTCTCCCATTTTCGACTCTCGCTTCCCCACCCCGTGGAGCATATGCAACCCACAGTCTGGGCTTGTTTAACGGGCTGCCAGAGTTCCAGGGACACTCCCCCCCCCCGCCCTACGTTAGCCGGCCACCCTCGCATCGAATTCCATCAGGAAGCGGCCGAAATTGCCGGCGGAAATGAAATTTTCGATACGGCGGCGTCGGTTGTCCTGTCGACGCGACACGCCATGTGAAAATTTCCACTGGCTGCTGTGTGAGTGAGTTTCTCAAGAGTAGTTGCGTTATTAATTTGAATTCTCTTGTTTATGCCATGCAGAATGGGAGACCTTTCCCCTCTAGGCTTGATCAAGTGCCCCTCAAATAATGTTTAATCCTGTCCCTGTATAGGAAACCCACAAAAGTTTAATAACAATGCTACGCTGTGTCGATTATGACTGTTGTTTTCGATGTGGCTGAGTAGTAGTATTTATGGCTTTATTCCTTCGATATAATATCATTTTTGAAGTATCATAAAATCTTCGAAATTATCCATGTTTTAATCCTATACCAATTTTTTTTCAACCATTGCTTCGTCATCATAATTGAGACAGCACTGGTATCCCAGTAATAGTTGAAGCGCCCTTCTTTAACTTCAGAATCTCCACATTATCCTTATTGTGCACTCGTATTTGAAGTATTTCTTTGCATGGAAATCAGGTTATTATTTTGAATAAAAATGTGAACTTTTAAAGTCAAGATATCTGGTTCATTAAGTCTATATATTAAAAAAGGTCTTTCTTATATGTTATATATAGCTATATATATACACATGAATATATATATATATATATATGCGGGTATATATATATATATATATATATATATATATATATATATATATATATATATATATATATGAGTCACTTTCTTGGAAAAGCCACGAACGTGCACAATAAAATTCACTAAATAGTCATAGCAAACACAGAAGTTGAGTTCTGTTCCTAATACCTCTTGAGAAAGGTGGTTGCACCACCGAAAATTCGAGAACTAGTGAGTCCCTCTTTTATACTATATGTTTTAGTTTCTGTGTTTGCTATAACTATTTAGTGAATTATATATATATATATATATATATATATATATATATATATATATATATATATATATCTATATATATATATATGTATATCTATGTCGTATGTCTATCTTGAGATTATTTGAGACAGTATAAACAGATTTTTTAAGAGATAAAATTTGCTTTTTGTGTCCGTGAAACCTTATTTTTCTTTCAGAAAATGCAAATTCTATTTAAGGTCGGGTATTACATAGTAATAGCGAGTCAGTTGATCTGGTAGGTAGCCGTTTTAATAACTAAATTTTAAATTTGTATCTCCATGATAAAAGAGTGGAACGAAATGATTTAGCCTCAGAAAAATTACGAATCTTTGTCCGAGCCATTTTGGGAGGAGCAGAAACACTTCTATCTCAGATTGATGTATGGAAAACTTATAAATTACATTTTTCAATCCGCAAATGGATACACAGTGGGTAAGAGGCCATATGAGAGGGATGTTAGCCCCAAAATGCCTATTATTTCACTTTATTTACCTCACTTTCTCAACATTATTCCCTTCATTACCTCTTCCAGCATCACTTTCTCTTTGATTGTCTCTCAGCATACCTTGCATGACTTCGAGTGTACATGAAATGGCCTATTCGTATACACTTCGCTTTCATGACTTTGATTTTCTTCCTATTATCTCTTTTTTTCTCTGCCATGCCTAGGACTTTATAGATTATTTTCCTTACCGTCAATTATATTTCAAAATAGATTACTTTTTTAATTTACGTGATGTATGCAATTACTTTCAATGTTCAACTGGCCAGAGAAGTGTGACTCGCAGGAAACGACGTTTTCTGAGGGCACATAGGGTGTGAGTAATTGACGAGCAGTGGGAAGAAGGAAGAAATAGTCTTTGCTGAAGATGAAATAGCGGTTTCCAATGGAAGAGAAAATTAAGAGATTTGAAGCCAAAGTCCCCTTATAAAGGCAAAACTAAATGTGATAATGTAATAATGAATGGACACCACCAAAAAAAGAACGAGTTCTTGGCGGCTAGAAGGAAAACGAATTTTAATCGCAGATGAAATTATGTTCCTGACTCTATCACTTGCCTTTTATTAGATTTGTCATTCTCAACTTATGGACGATTCCTTTCTCCCTCTTGCTTTTACGTAGTAATGAGCAGCATTTACATACAACCACTCATTACATTAATTAGTTGAAACTAATTTAGGATGATCGGATAAAAGCGTTGATTATTGAGTTCACCAAATAATCCTAAGGTCATCGGTTTGATTTGTTGTGCGATAAATTTATGATCCTTGTTTGAGTCGTGTTTGCTGTAGGAACTTATTTTAGTAGCCGGGTCACATGAATCCAATTACTACGGCTTCATGCTCGGTATTCATATTAATAATACTCCCTGTGCGATGATTGTATTCGATAAATATATAATGCCGGATGGGTTCGTAAAGTGCGTAACGGCCTCGCCTGCTAAACCAAAAATCAAGAACTCGAGTTCCCTTCTCGAACATTTGTGTCCAGTCATTTTTGCTGGTAGGGTCCCTGTGAAACCAAGTGATAAGCCAGGAGTAGCTTGCTGACATGTCAAGTGGGAGCAAACGGATTATCAGTGAGTCTGAAGAGAAGAAAATAAACTCTTAATTACGTTTATGAGAATCAATTAGAACTAGAAAAATAAAAACTTTGCAAGTTCCGCTGGAATTTATTTAAAACGTCTGGTTTCGTCAAAAAGTCAACATCAATGATCGAAACCTGATAGTGCCGAACGTTTGGCAAAAATGGTTGTTAAAAATAAAATTAAGTTGAACTACAAAGCTTTTATTTAGCACAATTCATCATGTAGTTCCATTAAGTTGTATCGAGTGCCCTAGAATTCCAAATCAATAATCATTTGCCATTAAAAAATAAAATCCACTAAGAGGTATGTCTAAAAAAATATGTTCCGTTAATTTTGGTTGTGAGCTTATTATTTCCCAGATAAGAAGTGCCGCATACGGACCTGAAATTTAAAAAAAATTTCACCGTTTTGGAAACAGCATATCTCCGCACTGGATTGAATATTCGCAAATAAAAAACGATGAAAATCATTTAGAACTCAGTATAGAAACTAAACCAAGTTTTGGACGAAAACGGCTCAGTTGTAAAGAAGGTATTTGATATGTCGAGGATGACTTCAGGGAATCAAAGTGAGCGGAGTTAAGAGAGAGAGTGAGAGAGAGAAATGAGTGAATGAATGATCAGGGAAAAGAGAAGAGAATGGGAAGTGTCGGCTGAGGGACGAATGAGAGGTTGAACACAAAGGGAGGAGGAGGAGGGAAGAGATGAATGAAACCGATTTACATAATGATTGGAAAGGGGATGGGGAAAGAGGCGGTGGGTGAGGGGGTGAAATAGTAGGGTTCAGTGAACGCAGAAGTGGTGGCGGGAAAATATGGAGAGGAAATTGACGAGGAGTGAGGAGATAGAGAGGGAGGCTTGGCGTGCGGAAGGATGGAAGAAGAGGGCACGAAGAGAAGGGCTGGAAACGAGGGTTCGCAGGAGTATGGGCGGGCGGATTTAAGGGCCCTGGGATGGAAGGGGAAGGAAGAAGGGCCCTTCGCGCCCTTTTGACAACTTAGGTGCCGCTGAAGTAGAGAGGAAATGAAGATTGAAGAGCGAGAAAGGGGAGAAAGAGAGTGGAGCGATGAACGGCGTACAAAGTAATATTGATATGCTTCAATTCGATATTTTTTCAAACATATCCACGGGTCCGATTACCATGATCACAAAATCTAACAGTGGAACCAGAGGAACATTCATCAATGGTATTCTCTCGTAAATAACGAAGATTATGTGACGTGGATGCAGCAAGATCTATTCCACATCGAGGCACTATAATTGAAGTGTCTCTCTGATCAACATATCTGTAGATTTTCAATATTATTAAGACAAGAAGGGTCGATTAACCTCCCAATTGATTACAGCCTGACGTGCTGGAAGAGGCTGTGTGCCCTGATCATCCCTGGATTTGTGCTGGTGAGAGTAATAGACTTGCTCCTAGTAGGTCGCTCAAATATCTTTAAAGTATGTGACTGCATTGGTGGGGCCAGTTAAAGTCATGGCGTCACGTTAAAAACACCGGGGCGAGGTCCAACTGGAACCAAATCTGTTAATTATCCTGTAAAATTACAATGTAACTTACGGTAAATAAAGAGCTAATTTCTTATTTGTATAGCTGAGTTAAAGAAAGGACAATGAAGAAAGTAGGGACAGAGTTGAATATAAGTAAAGAGTTTTGGCGCGTGCTTATTCCTTACTTTATTTTTTTTAAATTTCGGATATATTAACACGGGGCGAAATATTTTAATGAGAAAATCATTTTTATGAGTCACTCTCTGTTTTACAGTAAATATCCTATTGTTATCTTTTCGTTACATAACTTCATCGCTGCAGAAAATGTTGCTCTCGATTTCCCTAATATCTAGTTTACTTCGAAAATTGCATTTTCTTGATATTTTCTTTCTATCCATTTACAATTTAATTATATACCGATACGATCGACCACATCTTTAACAAATGCTTACATTTGTGCTCGTCTTTGCGCCTGCTTTAGAAATGGGTGCTAAAATACAATACTGTAAATGAAGTACCAACTTATCAAATAAAGATGTGAAGCGTATAATGTGGTAACATTATTTTTTCTATACAACTGCAACCCTTGAGTTTTATAACAAAATCTAATTATTCAGACTGGTGCACGACAAACCTTTTCAGCATGGGAGGCAAATTAACCGGCTCAAAGAGGTTCGAGATCTAATTCATAGAGAGCGAACACATAAGCGACAAATATTGCGGATCTAAATTCATTGAGCAAAACCGAAATTCTTAAAATACGCAATTAAATGTGATGCTAATCGGAAGCAAGAAACACGGAAATATATTTCCCAAATAATCTATTTTACATGGATGTTTCAATAAGACACGAGATGGAAAGGAAAAAAATCTGTAGTTGATCAGCATGGCAGGAGAGGGAGAGAGAGTTGTCCGGAAACAGTAGAAAAAGGCGGGACGGGAAAATTAGGCGAGAGGTAGAGAAATCGGGAATCCAATGCAGAGGGAAGAAAAAAGCCAGAATTTTGGGTAGATTTCATTGTTATCATCAATTAATTTGTCATTATATGGCGTGTGTATTTCGAACGGCATACGTCTGGTACTGTAAATCAATGTATACTAAAAGAAACCCTCAAAATTTACTCATAAACGGATATTGTGATCAGTTGATAATACTGGCAAAAAGTGGTTTAAAAAGTATTTTTTTAGCAGCAGGTGTGATTAATCTCATAGCTTTTTTAAGCACAAAATCACTTTACACACAACATGAATTTCCCCATTTTTTACTCTGGAGAAACTCAAGTTGGAAAATTGTGAACAATGAAGCAGTTTGGATCTTTATGAACGGGTCGATGTGTCATCATAGCTTATAATGGGCCCCATTCATGCACAGTTAATGAACAGATGAAGGCATAGTTTTAAAGCGAGCTTGGGTCCTTATTATTTTTTTTAACTTGCTCTCAAACTTATATATTTGAACTAGTTTCAGGGTGCCAATTTGAAACCTTGTGATTTTGATTGTGTTTTCACAAGTTAGTAATTAATCTTATTCAACGGCGGAGAAGTATGGGCCGTTATGTGAACACCTTTACAAATATTAAATAATCTTGCTCGTGATGTGGGTTTTTCGTGAGAGCGACACGGATATCTTCATCATCAATCCATAATTATTCTGGCGACATTCTTCCACTGCCATGAGGAGATGAATAAAATCTTGGATAATATATGTTTGTTTTTATAAAAAATATCGGTATAATATTGGTTTTTGGTAGAGTGATATTAAGACTAAGAACTTAGAAAACCTTTTTAAAGTTTTACTTGAAGTTTTGATGCAGCCTACTTAAAACACATAGAAAATTGTGCAGTGCTAAAGAGCAACTTGTTCTAATGTTATGAGTGTTATTTATGATATGTCTCGATTGATTGTGGATTTATTAATACAGTAATAGTAATGTGTTACGGCTCTGTCCATTATATTTCTGCCGTAACTCGGAGGAAATTATATGTGTAATAACCAGCTGCCTCGATTTATCGTCGAAAATAATCGGACAAAACTTGGTATTGATATATTATAGGTCTTTCAATGGAAATGATGTTGTCGGAGGGAAAGAAATGTAGACTGCTCTTGTTCGTAAGAGTGAAGGCGAATATGCGGATATCTTCATGTTTTCATTTCTTCGCGCTATGATGAGCAGGTGAGAAGACACTTGAGCTCTCGAAAAAATTAGAAGAGAATATTAACATTTGAAACGTTACCCCTTAAAAAAGTTATGAGACCAGGGAAGAGGGATATTTATCAATTTTTCGTTTTTCTCCATCTTCCACTCCCTCACATCGAAACCTCTCCTCATCAACCAGCCTTTCATCCAAAACATTTCTTCCCGAGGCATTTTAATGCTTCGTCCTTTTAGTTCTACGCTCATCGGACAGGTGGCGTAGAGGTTTCACGCCCTAGCTTGGCCCCCTTTTAAGACTTATTTTTAAAGTTTATATTTTCTTCACTCCTTCGAATTTAAATTTTACTTCTCGTTCCTTTTCCTCGTTATTTACTACACAAGCGAAACAGGCAAGTACTCACCCCTTTTTTTCGTTGTCAGTATTCGATATCTTACATTAGCTTATTTAAGTTTAAATGCAAAATATTTAATGATTAATCAAACTGAAAACAGAAAATATATCATGTTTTAAGATGAAATTCACGCTCCTATGAAACAGTCAACGAGGTATACCTTTAAGGCACCACACTACTCTAGTCAACACCACATTGCTGACTGATTAAGGTGCCATACTCAGGAGTCCAGCTGGTAAGGATTGCTGAAGGAGTTTAGGAACGGGAAACAAAATGGTAGTCTGAATATTTGAAAGGACTAAATATATAAGCATCTAGAAAGTTTCTCACTCTCAACTATACAACTATATTTTTGTGAACATAAGTTGAAATTAATATGCGGTGAAGGCACAATTATAATCTACCACGTTGAATACGTACTTCATTTTAGAAGGAGATTAAAATTCGGTTAAAATAAAAGGTGATTACTTGTTTTCATAGTCTAGAAGGTTAAAGGATTACTTTCGATATGCTTACTCGAGGACGTCCTCGAGGTTTATTTTATCTGTGTATCAATGCACTCTGGCGTCAATAGAAGACATCAAACACTATAAGGCATATTTCGCATTGATTTTAAGCCTTACAAACAATACCTCGAAGTTTACAAGGGTAGGGAAAAAGAGAAAGTATCATCATACAAATAATATGGGAGTTAATTCTCTAAATATAGTATGTCTCCCGTCCCGTGCCAAGAATTCTATTTCACATATTAATTTCCTCCTTTGCTTGCTATTCTTCTATATTTGTTTGTTATTCTTCCTCCAATCTTTAATCTTTTTTCCCTAAAGCATTATATGATAAATGCTACAATCTTTTAATCGTAATCCCTCAAGGTATTTCTACAAGTCGAGCTGCAATTCATTCAATTAATTGTAGAATGCAGTCCTTTCCTCTCAATTGGGTCACTCTACATAATCTTTAGAAATTACCAAAACCATTTCTGATTAGATAATCCATTTTCAGGAAAAGAACTCTTCATTCTATTATTTCAAACCTATTTCCGAATTGTTAATTTTATTTGCAATTTTAGGACCTACAAGGTGCTTTACGAAAGTAATGCAATTATTTTTTTAGTCATTTACAAGGTTTACAATAACTGACGTCATGCCCCTTCCACATCTTGGAGTGCACTGATACCGGTTTCGCGGCAAAGCTTAGAGTCCTTCCCACCCATATTTCAAGTGCCCTCCGACCAATAGGAGTTGAGCGGGATATTCAGTTAAATTACTTTCGGAAAGCACCCTGTAAAATACTCGCAAAAGTTAAAAAAAAAAACACGTTTAAGATTGATTAGCAAATTCATTCGGTGATCACAAAAGTCAGTTTACAGCTCTTAAATTACTTTAAGAAAACGGGTTCGTCTACTATCGAACCCTATTTCGTAATAAACTTGGGACTGATGTTAGAACTATTTTCCTCAACACTTTTAGCTCATTATGCCAACGTACCAACCTCCTGTTTTCACTGAAATTATGAGTACAAACAGTTAACACATTCTGTTCTTCTGTGGGAAAATTACCGGAATACGTAAGACGATTTTCAGATCCTCCACCTCTTTGGGAATTGACCATGGATTGCGGAGTAAAAGGAAGATTGGGAACTAGCACTCGTGCATTCGCACGGGAATGCCGGTCTCCATTTCTTCCAACCAAGAAGTTCATTCACTCTATCCGGGGAGATTTGATAATGCAGGAAGAAGAAAAAATAAAGTACTTGGCGCAATTAAGTGGGTGTAAACTCCCGCGTTTCGGCAGTATATAGGAGAAAAATGAGCATTAACAGGACAAGGGCATCGTAGGAGAAGAATTTCGTTATCGAATCGACGGGTAAGTCATTCCTTCTCTAAATATTAAGTAAAGGAGAGAAATAGGAAATCCTTTCCTATGGAGCTCAGGACTTTTTACCATAAATTGGAAGCTTTTTGAGATATTGGTACGGCTTAGAATGAAGGGAATAAGTTGGGCAAAGAAGATAACATACGCATAGAAAGAAAGAAAGTTGCTGTTTGGGAGGAGAAATCCGAAAAAAGGCAGAAAAAGTGGATATACTTAAAGGTAGTGGAGTTTTGAGGGTCGTGATGGAAGGAAGAAAGTTGAGTGAGGGACGTGGAGGAAGAAAAAGAGACGAGGTTTGTTGGCCAACATGGAGGCGAGCAGAAGTTTGGAAGAAGGAGATACCTAACGTAGGGCCAACAGGAGCGAGATGTGGATATAGGTAGTAGTCATTGACCGCCCGAAATCTACCTCTAATAGATAGAATACCTTGAATAAATGAGTGGAAGGAAGGCATCATAAACGAGCAGAAGGACGGTGGAAGTATAGGGAAGGGAGGGTCGGTTGGAGGACGAGATGTAATGTGCAAGGGTCTTTCTTTCCCTCCCAGAGTGCCCATCGTGACCGAGAGGTCTCCCCGCCTGGCGATCCCTCCCCCACCACCCTGCCGCTACTACCACGAAATCTCCCATCTAGAGGCAGGCAGACACCACAGTCTCCCTTAACGACCGTCTATCACGCGATCCTTTGAATATTTAGGCGCCATCGCGTACTCTCCACAGCAAGGACCGCGCCAACCCTTACCGCCGTCTCCCATGAGGAGAATGGAACAGCCAAACCACCCGAGCACACACACACACACACACACACACTGCCACAATCCAAAAGGAGTCGCGTTTATTTCTTTGTGTGTTCCATGCATTCCGTTTTATTTACATCTTATTTTTTATTCCGTACCTGCGTGAGATTCCTTCTTTCTCTTTTCTCTTCATTCTACTTTTTCTTCACAACACTTCCCTCTCTCTCTCCTTCCACATTCCTTGTCTCTCTTGATTATTCTCTGCGTCTCTTATCTCTTTCCCATCTCTCGACCCGGAAGATTATCAACAGAGTACAAATACTTGGTTCAATTGGTGTGAGTTGCGTAATTTTAAATTTGGGAAGACGGTGGAGATAACGCGTAGTTGGACAAAACACATCTTACAGCTTTTTCGCCTCCCCCCCTGCGTTTCTCCTTTCTTTAGTTGCGCTATCTTAATTTCTAATGGAAATGAATCCATTTCCTGTTGATAAAGAAATCGTTACGTCCAAAGATACCAACTTTCTCTCATATTTTCCAATATTAATATTTTGTTTTTCAAATAGGGATGTGAGAACAGTTTGGTCAATTCGCTTATTGTACCTGTATATTACAATTACCTTTAATTTACGCCCTGAGATTCTAATTTGTGCATTTAATATAAACATACATGTATTTAATTGTACTTGATATGGATGTATTCAATGTCTTGCGAGTTCTGGGTGAGAAGAAATATTCTCTTTCTAGAGATTACTCAGTGATCACACTAGAATGGTTTGATATCCTAACGAGTTATATCATAAATCCTCGCATATTTTACTTTGATTAATTTTATGTTGTATCATTTATCTTATGCTCCTCATATGTATCTTAGATTATATTAGACACGATAGGATATTTTTCACTTTATCCCGCCAAGTTTTCTGATCCCTAGATCTAGTATTATTTTATTGTCAATAGCCGATAATGAAAAGTGTTAAATTAGAACTCACGGTGAAGCATATGCGTGGGTGGTCTGAATATTTTTCGGCCTCAGAAAATTTCAGAAAAAATGTCTTGCATCTTTGTTCGGTCGTTTCAGAACACCCTTGTACAATATAACACTGAAAATATGTTACCATAAGTTCTTGAAGTTTTAACTTTTAAATGTTTTACTCGATTAGGACTTTACATGATAGCATTTGAGCATTTAAGTATTTGAATTTGTAGTAGAATGTTTCCCTTCTGGTTTCTTTTCCCCTCTTGCTGAATATTTAGGGTAAATACCATTCATAATTCCAAATTTTAATGTCATTTAAGGCACATTGTGGTGTGTAGGAGCTATCATTGATACGAATCAAGTGGATACAACTAACTAGGATAAAGATAATATAGTAATTCCTGTTATCGGATCTTGTGCCTAATCAAATAATTAAAATAAGAAATTATAATTTACAAATATTTAGCCACATTTTCCAATTAAAATGAGGTTGATGACTCACGCAAATGGAAAGTGTATGATTATGTATGTTTTTATGATAAATGGATAAACTTAAGAATTTCTCTGATATTTTGATTATAAGCCTGAGGCAATAAATACATGAATTAATATCGGTTTTCACTTAAAGAGCGTAACCATGTATGTCAAGTTGATTCAAGGTCAAATCGATATAAAATGAACTCGCATTAACATAGCCGTTGTAATGTTAGCAAAATATACTTTTTACATAGCTCATATTCGACTATAGTTTTTACGCGTAGAACTTTGAAATACGGTTAATTTTCTTCGGAAGATTTTTTGAAAATCTCCTCAAATTCCAATGCTATTTCTAATTCACTTTAAGATATCTCCTTAGGCAACGCTTATCATGCTTTCAAATGAATTCACTACTCTGAATTTAATTATTTTTACATTTTAGTAAACATTATGAGAATTCAAAGGTTGAAAACATTACGGTTTCATGAAACTGATTTAAATAGTCGTCCATGAGAAAATGTATCATGCTGTATTTTTGGTAGTGTGTACTATATGTCAATTATTCTTCAAGAATGCACTCTTGAAAAAAATGCTTATTGTACAAATTGCAAGTTTGGTCCTAGTAATAAATGAACTGATATTTCGCGTATGCAAACTAAAATTAAGCCATTTAACGAGGTAGGCTGTTTTAAATTATTCATGCTGCGAAAATATTTCATTAGGAAAAGCCTCAAATTACATACGCTGTATATTAACAGTTTCACTCCAAGACCTGAAACGATGGAGCTTGGCACACGTTCATAGACCTACGTGAGGTTGTGAATGTCGGATTTTCTTAGATGTTTTTCTTTTAAGAGATTGTGCTCACCCCATTCTTCACAAGGAAAAAATCATTACAATTTATGCTCTCTACGTGTTAGGCTTCTCAAGAGTGCATTCTTAAGTAGGTTAAAATGAAGATACGACCAGGAGAATTCGCGGAAAGAATGGTGCAACTTATTTTAATCACTTTATGGTACATATATGGATTAACGTAATCAACTTAAACGATCAAGTTTGTATTTGAAAAGAATTTCGTTGAATATGACTTCGTTTAAGTATATTACAGAAAGAAGCTATTTTAATAAGAAAAATTACTGCGTAATTCATGAGACAACTTCATCTTTAAATGATGATAGTGAAGGTTTTTGGTTGAATTATAACGATTCCTCGTGAAAAAGTGAATCTCGTTCGGAATAAGTCATTTACATATATGACTTTCATGTAAGATGTCATTCACCAATTCATGATTATGGTTATGCCAAATGATTATTAATTACGAAAATAGTTTTATTTCACGAACTGCAATTAGTATCACGAGGTATGTTCCTTTCCGTTAATTCGTTTGCTTATTTAGCTCTCCACAATTCCCAGAGTTATTAGATTATTCGAATCTTATTGCCTGCCAGAAAACAATTAAAAATAGTTTATATTTACCCTAGGAAACTATAATGTAAAATAAATTAACTGCTAAAAGTAAATACCGTTTCAAACATTAGAATGCAAAGTTGATGAGTTAAAATCGAACTCTTGGCGTGATAAGAATATTATCAATTTCATTTCAATGTCCTCTAAAAACAACGTTTATAACATTTATAAAAGTTTGAACGATCATTTGCCATTTTTTTTCTCACGTACATTAGACATCTGGTTGGTTTTTGTTAATCCTATTCACATTTTTTCGGTGATTTTCTTATCGTCATATTTTGATATTACGCAGCACTTACTATATATCTGAATATTAATGCAATTTTATAATAATTCTTTTTCTTACGAGGCCGGACTTAATTTACAGTGAAATAAAATTGTAAGAAAAAAGCTTTCATATTTATTTTTAAGACGGAATATGAAGTATTTGCAATCTATATTACGTGGCATTGTTTAATTTTTAGATGGGATTCATTCAAAAGGTAAATGGAATAGAAGGTGGAAGTTCATTTGTTTATACCTGGAAGGAAACATATTAATTTCCTAATCGTCTTATCCTTCATTTGTTTGATATGATTACTTGAAAATGAAAAAAGAGCGCAATATAGGGTACACTCTGTGTATTTGTGTGATGAGTATTTGCAATACACGACACGAGTATTCGTTCTACTCCTCTGCCGCGGTCATGAAATAGCTCAAGTTGCCAGCGTATTGCGTCACTCACTACGCTATCCACCGCCGCCTTGGTCGCCTCTCCCACCTGACCGCCCTGGCGCCGTCCGGACGACTGGCGCCGCCTCAGTGTCTCCCCGTGCTGCGACCGCTACTGCTCTGCAGTCGCGGTCGAAACCCACTCTCGATAAAAATGGAGTTGTCCGCGAAAGAAGGCGCTGCCGCCTCCGGCTTCTTCCTCCAGGATCTTTATTTTCTTTTATCTTGGTCATTTCTTTTATTATTATTTCCTGGTTTCCTCGTTGGAGAAAGAATGAAAAGGGGAGTTTTAAAATCTCGCTGACTGCGCTTTTTCTATTTTACTGGCGCGTGGCTCACATAGTTGAATGATATCCGCAAAATGGCCGCGGAAAAATCAATTAAAAATCCATAATTTTTATTCTTGAAATAGCTGCAGCTGAAAATAAAGTTTTTATGCGATAATAAGCGTTGAGCTAATTGTTCATGCTGATAAATCGTTCACAGATGGTTAATAAAAAGGAAATATGTTTAGTAAATGGAAGTGTAAGTATTGATCCGCGTATACTCACACAGATCTAATGAATAATATCTAATAGATATGTTTCGGCCCAGAGATATGCACTAGAATTAAGATAAGTGAAAATTCATAAAAAATAATTTATGGATAATAAATAATATTATTTTTTATACGCTGTAGTGAGCTTCTCTCTCTGCCAATATCATTACTCCGCGTTGAAATTCAACTACGTCAAGAAGAGGTATTAGCCATGATTGTGATACGTATCAAACTAACAACCTTTGCACAAAATTTTAAGTTACGCATCTACTTAAACACTGTTATACCAATGAGTTCGAAATTGAGTTTTTTAGTTTTTCTTAAGCCATGTATTTCACACTTGTCATCAAATGGCAGTCTCGTTCACTCCAGCATAGAGACCGCTAATAAACATTTTTTCTTTGTAGTCATTTTTATTGGAAGGTGGAAAACGTTCTCTTTTAAACATATTCTCTATTAGCCATGTTATTCAGTTACCTCGCATTTAATGTTGGTAAATTTCCAACTGAATAAATGACATTAAAAATTTTATTTTTCGTGTACAAACATGTATTAGTGTATAAAAAATGTTCATAATTAAGTACACTTGAATAGGAATATTTTGATATTACGTGAACCACGGTAATCCGACAGATTGCCATCGATTGAAGTACCCTCAGTATTACTGAGATGAAATCATTACGAATTGCATTTTTGGAGCAAATCGCACCAAATTTAATTGAATTAACCATATTCAATGAATAAAGCGATAATTGAGTGTGCAGGTTTCATTAAACAATTCGATGAATTTCATTGAGCTGTAAATGAATTCTTTGCTATCGAATCCGTTTTTAACAAATTATAAAAATATCCAACATTTTTTACAGATTCTACTTTTTACAACGTGGTTTGAGTACTGAACGTCAAAATAACTTAAAAAATGAAAGCTATAGTTACATATTTTCCCCTAAATAATTTTGGGTAAATATTCATGATTATTTGTGTTTTGAAATTGTGTTACATAACCGCCACTAGAATTTCAAATATACAGGTGTGTGTGTGTGTATATATATATATATATATATATATATATATATAATATATATATATATATATATATATATATATATATATATATATATATATAAACCATAAACACAGAAATCAACCCGATGGTCGGTTTAGTAGGTGATGGTAGAGCTCAACCATGTACCAAGCCCGACGGCGTGTGAATATTCACACATCAGGGTAGGGGGGCCAGTTCCTTTCCCTGTGCTGGCTATGGTTTCCCAGGAAGATCTGGTACCCGAAAAATCAACTAGCTTGGGTGAAGCTGCAGGTGCCCAGAGTGACTTGCCCGGGAATCGAACCCGGGACCCTCCAGTCAGTAGTCCAACGCTCTACCCACTGGACCACCGCGACCCACTATAAATATATATTTATGTACACATGTATATGTATATTATTATTATTAGGTAATCTACCGGTTAAGGTAGGTTTTTGGATGGACACAACTATCAAATAAACATTTTGTGAATATATTCAGATTTACTGTCTTATTTTTTGTTATTTTTTAATATTCTCTATGGATTTTGATCAAAACATGACTCAATATTGTGCAAGTCACATACACCTTCCATTTAGATCTGAAATATATCATTGTCATCAACTTTGAATATGCTTTTCCAGTCATCGCGTGATTATGTTAGAAATAATAGTTTTGGAAGGCAAATATTTTACCGATCATAGGAAAAGTACTTTGTTGCAAATAGTTCAATTTTGGTTAGCTATTTTTCATCCACTCGTTCCATGGAACATGCAAGTTTCCCACCAGGTTAATTCCTAGATCCAAAGGTGTACGTATTACTCGGGTGTCAAGGTTGTAAAAAAATTCGCATAAGCGAGCACATCCGTCCATACCTCATGCACGTTATGCGAGGTATGCATTCCTTCTCGCCGCCACAGTGATATGCCCCTCTACCGAGAGGACGACTCACGAGGCCAAAAGACATTTGGAGCAAATTACCCTCGTCTCGCAGTAGGCGAGCCTCGTGACAGTCAGTCGCTCTTCTCGTCCCCACTAAGGAAGTACCTACCGCGCACACTTTTTTTTTCGTTTCGTGGTTTTAGGGAAGCAGGGGAGGGGTGGGGAAAGGGTGCGAGAGAGTCATCTGACAGCGACATGCAAAGTATTGGGCGTTGGCAAAAGCTGGTGGAGTGACCCTCTGAGGGTAAAGCTAGCTAGGCTCCCTGACGCCTCACGAAGCCCCTTTCCCCTCGCCCTCTCCTCTCTCTTCCTCCCTCCCCTCTTCATCCCCCTCCGTACAGCTCTCTCCATCCTTTCCCCTTTCCTTCTCTCTCTCTCTCTCTCTTTCAGAGGGGCCTCAGCTGCGCTGTGCAGTATTGCGTCATCGACAACATTCCGGAGACTCGCTCCGAATCATGTGAATCCTGCCGTGGGTCCTTAATGCTGGTTGGCCAGCGGACCTAAAATGTACCCATCCCTTTGGAGGGATAGCGAGGGAAGTGCTGGGGAAGAGAGAGAGAGAGAGAGGTCTGCTCTGGGGGTTTTGCTCCTATAACGTTGCTCTGCGCATCGCATTCAGTTATGGCGGATTCCTGCTTAGAGCCTACCGCTGCCGTAGTAGCGTGTTGACAAAGAAAGCTTTTTTCCTCGTCACTCACATCCTCGATATTTTTTGAATGCTCGACTCGTTTTCGATCGGAACTTCGCCATAGTTGTCGTCGTTTTCACGTCCTGCCAACACTTTTTAAGTCAAAAAAATCCAACTTCGCCCGGGGTGACGCCAATTTTCTTCAAGAGCCTTCCCCCCCTTTCGTTATCTCTGTCGTTGTCCCGTCGGTGGGGTTTTGTTTTCCCTGGTGAATCAGAGAGGGAGGTGTCCATCTTTCTCTCTCTCTTTCGTGTCCCACTCCCCCGAAACATTTTTAAGCGAGAGAAAGGAGGAGAAGACGAAGCCAGCAGAGTTATTTCGCATTCCGTCTCGTCCCGATCATTCATTCTTCCTTTCCCTTCGCAATCCTAGACCCTATTCCTTCCTACCTCTCCCCCTTATCCCCCTGCATTCACGTTCTCCTCTTACGTCCCCTCCTCCCCCGTTCAGCTCCACCCCCTCCCTCAGCCGGTGAAAGTACTCCCTTTAACCGGCCACTACCTTCCCTTCGCACTCTTTAATCCATCGCTCTTTTCGCCTTCCTCCCCCAAATCTTATCTCTCCATTGTGCAGGAAAAAAAGCCCTCGTCCAACAACCAACCTTCTCGTCGTCACAACAACAACAACACGTCTTAACGCTTCTCACTTGTTTTTTAAAAACTGCAGGTACGTGGCCAGTGATAAATGAAATAAAATTTTTTTACAACCTTTACCCCATTCTAGTTTATCCAATCAAATATTTCCGTTTTAATTACCGCCATAGCTTGAAAACCCTTAGACCTCGACAGAGACGTTGTTATGTTGATCCCAATTTTTCATTCAATGCCCTCTTACCTCTGACTGTCGTTTTTCGTTCCATCCTCCCTCAAGTCTTTTCTAGTTGTTGCCTCATATTTTTTCCTGGAGATCCTTTTTGGTGTTCTCTCCCTTCGTCTTAATAGATGAGATGCGGTGTGCCGCTCTAGATGAATTTGATGATGTTTGTGTTTAGATAGCGACACATTTTTTGCATGCTCCTTATGCATTCCTATTTTCACATTCTGCATCCCCTATTATGTGTCTGTCTGCATATCTGTAATAGATATCTTCGAGGCGAGTTAGATGTCTCGTTTGTGTGTGGTGATCCCTGCTAAGCTGACACCGTTTTAAGTAGTCCCTCTCGACGTTTCACCCCCTCCCTCGACACCGCCTTTCCATCCCTCTATGGCGGATTGGTGGGGGGGATGAAAATGGAAGGCGGGGGAGGGTTTTTGGCTTTAGGTGATGGAAGAGGGTGGGTGGTCCCTTCTGGAAGTGGTTGAGGTGGGGGGGCAGGGGGTTAGGCAGGGGGATTGTATGGCAGTACCCCTGTGTTGGGTAGGGAGGGTTGAAGAGGGGAGAGAGAGAGAGAGTAAAGGACATGAGGGTGTGTGTGTGTGTGCCGTATGGAGGAATGGGCAGAGGAGACCCTCGAGATTACTGTGTGTGGGGGTGGAGGTTAAGTTGAGTTGGGGGAAGGGAGTAGGGGTGGGAAGGGGGAGGCGAAATTAGGTTGACGTTATGAAGTGGGTGGAAAATGCGTGTTGTTTTTTTCCCTCTCTCGCGTGTGGTTGGATGTGACATCTTCAGGTATTTCCGCCGAAAATATGTGCGTTGATGACCTTGGCGGAGAGCATGATCCGCGATTTCTGCGAAGCTGAGCCAATTATGAAGTTATTTTCGGCTCACGCTGTATGGAAAGGTTGCCGTGATGTGCGTTACCCCCTCCTGAGCCATTCCCGTCCCTCCGGGAAAGAAACGAGCACTCCAAATGAGCGACGAAATGAACGAGTGCGGTTGCAAGAATTCATTTTTTTTTAAAGTCCTCATATATCTTTTGAAGCCCACCGCGTAGTCGTAGCATATCAACACAGAAACGCATGAGACGTTTTAAAATAAAAATGTCCATATTGTCGTCGCATATATATATTTTTAAACTTAAGGTTGTCATTAAAACGTTGATTTCCATCCGTTCGATATTTTTTTGCTCTCAGATGGACGTCCTTCCGCTCAAACGATATGGACGTTTGTCTACGTTCGATCCCATTAAAAAAAAGCCGGCATACTCCCAGTCCAAAGTTCCTGACGACGCAACGACTCGCGCCTCAGTGAGGGAGGCTCGTATCGCTCCGAGTGCCCGCGGGCCCTTCGCACGAATATTTCATGGAGCTCAGCCACTCCGTTTTCTTTTGACCTGGTCACCTTTTCGTCCTTCCCTGAAGGTTAAACGCCGTCAGCATGGCATTCTTTCGAGTGTGTCACGTCATCTCCTGGGGAGGAGGAGAGGGGAACGGTGGAGGGGGAATGAACACACGGACTCATCTGGAGCACGAGAGAGACACACGTCGATAGACACAGATTAGATGACTAGACCTTGACGTCGATCCTTTCCTATAGATGTGTGAAAGAGAGAATGTGTGCGTTCTGGGGTAACGTTTCCATCGCATTCAATCGATGAAGTGGTCTGGTTGGCCCCGTGGTTCGTTGGATATAATCTATTTTCCTCGCACAAGGTGGAAATCGATATTAAGCCCCGGGGGTGGCGAGTGTTTTGTGCCGTATGCGTCGTGTGGTTCCCGTTTTTCTCCCTTTCCCTTTATTCCTCTCTTTTGGTTTTGGGTACCGGTTGCAAGGGGGCAGAGGTGGTAGCGGAGAACAGGGGGGAGGTCGAAGGGAGAGAGAGAGAAGGGGGATCCTTGTGGAAACGCAGTTTCTGGATGCGAAATCACGCACGCCACCCCTCTCCTGCGTCGTGCGATAAATTGCCACGCACGTGACTGACGTGCTCGTGACTGAGGGCATGCAGAAAAACGCGTTGACGATCGATTTGCCGTTACGCTACGTCGTGCACCCCTCCCCCGTTCCGCCCTCCCTCTGTTCCAAAACGCTCCTTCGGCTCCGCGAGTATGTTCCGTGTTTCAAAAATTAATGGACGTCGAATTTTAGGTTCCCGGTGGTTCATGGTTAGGTACGAAGCGGGGAGAAATTGCGAGTGCATTGTGGGCGTAATTCCATGTCATCGTGACCCTCACGCCGTACCGCATGAAGTGCTTTGTTGCTCGAAGAAACGTAATTATTGTTAAATCTAATATCGCTATGTCTATAATTACTTATATCTATGTCACTACAGCGATAGGAAAATCAATGTTCTTTCTTGTCCGAATGTGTGTATGTATGTGTGTGTGTATATATAGTATATATATATATATATATATATATATATGTGTGTGTATATATATATGTACATATATATACGGGTCACGGTGGTCTAGTGGGTAGAGCGTTGGACTACTGACCGGAGGGTCGCGGGTTCGATTCCCGTTCGATTCCAAAGTGCCTTGCCCGGGTTCGATTCCCGGGCAAGGCACTTTGGGCACCTTCAGCTCCACCCAAGCTGGTTGATTTTTCGGTTACCAGATCTCATTGGGAAATCATAACCGGCACATAACCTTCGGGTTTATTACTGTGTTTATGGTTTATATATATATGTATCATATATATTTATTTGATAGTTGTGTCCATCCGAAAACCTACCTTAACCGGTAGATTACCTTACAATAACAAAAATGAACTTGTTCATATGAATATTTATGAAGTTAAGTTCATCTCTGCGATTATACACATCAATGTTGACGATCTGATGATTCCGCTGAGGCGAGTACGCGCAACTGTTGAGCAGCGACAAAAGAGCATCGAAATTCCAACTAAGCCCGCGCAAGTTCTTTTCGATAGACATGGGAAGTTTTTTTAGTGATACAATAGCCTGAATTGCGTTCTTTGGCGTATTAAAATGTATATGTTCGTATGAGTGTGATGAATTTCTGTATCAGCTATAAAATAATAATTAAATAACAGTCAACATTTCTATCGGGACTTTTATTAATCATTTCTCTTGTCTTAGGCTCATACAGTACACATATAGTCGAAGAATGCTCCATTTGCGCTTCAATATCTACTTGTGCCGCATCTTTGAGTTCTTGGATTGAGCTTTGCATTTCTTCTATTTATCATTTTGGACCACACCGACCACATTGCAGTCCCTTCTTCTGAAGATTTGATCCATCACAAATAGATTTTATTTTAAAGGTGATGCTGTAACAAGATACCCAAACCAGGAAGTCCGAGGGGAAAGAATTTAATATGCACAGAAGTCGAAATGAACTCTACTTTTTATGTGTCGAAAATTCCTTAGACATGGTTCTCTTGGTACATGGTACTCATGGTAAAGACAACTCATGGAAAAACATCACAGTTCAGGCGTAACATGGTGGAAATCCTTTTTGATGAAAGAAGACACTGGCCTGGAGATGTTACGCTGTAACGAAACCTCGGTCGTACTAAAAATACCCTCTTTGGAAAAGAGAAGTGTTTTATTTTATCATAATGGAAAAAAGTGGATTGTATTAAAAAATGCAGACGTTCTTATTTTCCGGTCAACGTATTCTGTACATATTTGAGCAATCTTTTCTCTCGTCTGAATTTAAGTGCTAAATTTTTAGCTGTAACAAAGAATCTGCAAAGAAGTCGTGTATATTTTGGTGGAACCATTTTATAACAATTACTATGTTTGTATAAAGAATTATCCCTGCTTCTATTTCGTGCTCTGTAAGATACCCGGGAGGCGTGTGGTGGCTGGTGGAACCAAGCAGATTAGTTTTCGAGGTTATTCGTTTTCAGCAAGGTTCGAAGGACGTTTTTTTTGTTTTTAGCTTTGCTTTTAATGATCACGATTATAAAATGAGGTAAAGGGCTCCTGAAATTATTTTCACTGCATTCTTTCTCCCTCATATCAATGGTGCAATCTACCAGTATTGTTGATCAAATTGATTAATTTCAGGCGTAATATGGTGGAATTCGAACATGACAAAGACCATTTAATAACGATTAGATAAGTTCCACCATTTATCTAGTGGAAATTTGTTACTATATTTTCTTGATTACGCCCTTTTTGATGTTTTCGGTGCAATACATTTGTTAAATCGAGAGTCTTGCAGCTTTCTACAGGTCCTAATTTCACTTTGTCTTGCAAGTCCACAAATATCTTACAAAGTTGGCGATAGGATGGCAAGAATTTAATAATTGTTAATCGGGAAAAAATATGAATACATTCCTAAATCTTGTGAAAATAAGAGATCCGCTCAAAGATTATGGCCAGGAACCGAGAAGAAATTTAATGAAATTTGTTGTATCAGGCAGGTGTTCTTTTATTGAAAATAATCTAATTACAATGCGAATAGTGCTCTTCTGTTCTCTTCTATTCCTAGAAATATGTCTGTGAAAAAATTGTCAAATCATTATAATTCAAGTTTTCATTTAAATTTACTTGGTAGATCAAAGTAATTGCCACACTCGCCACCACATTTACTTAATTGATATTCAAGCATTTGATTTTACATATATTTTTGTAATTTTATGCATTTATTTACGGTATATTTGGCAAAACATTGGTTCCATTCTTTTAGTCATATTTTTAATGTATTGAATGTTTTATTTAATTGTTTGTGCTATTTTCTTTGTTTTTATTTAACGAAAAAGATCCTGATTTTATTTGTACTGCATTACGAGCCTATGGACTTGGGTATTTCCAGTATGACAGTTAATTTGATAGCTGAGGTGAAACATATAATCGCCTACGCCTGTTATCTTTTAACCATCTTTTTTGCTCAAATAAAACTGTATAGATTAATTCCGAATCCACTTCGCGCAAAAAATAGTGATTATTAGGGGAAAAGACAGCTGACTTCGTTAGAGGCATTATTTAGGGATTAATGGGTCATTTCCAAGGGGTATGAGATTCGGGAAATGGAGGAAGCGTAAAGGCATCAACCGTCAGCACAGGCTTTTAAAGAAATACACCAAGGAGTCACAAATTTCAACTTTGTTTGAAGACGTCCTTTGTTTGAGGAGTCTTTACATAACACCCTAAGTAGGGATCGGAATACCACTGAAAAATAGCAGTAACCTACGAGATTCGAATCCGTATTCTTTGAGGTGGGAAATCAGTACGTTATTCTCCGAAACTTCGCAATCCTCTGCCAGATGTAGGGGCTGTTTTGCACGTGTTCACGGAAATCATAGTACACCTAGTAAATTTAGTTGTATCGAGTGCGTTGGGGCAGTGGAGGGTGCGTTGAAACTGATAATTACTGTATCGAGTGGAATACTGTTTTTGGTCCTTAAAGTTATGTAGCCCATTCCTTCATGAGTTTTACCTGTTTTCATTCAGTGCGAAATTCTATCCGCTCCCTTCAACTTCCCCGTTCACTTAACGTTCCTCCTTCTCTTGCTGCCTTCATCATTCCGCTATCTTTTAGTATCTTTTCCACCCAATATTTACGACCTCACATTTCCACCAGCCACTTCCTTCTTCTTTTCCCATTTTTTTATAACTCCATCTTTCTTTTGTCTAGGTTCAAATTGTATTATCATTTCTTTGTCGTATTCAAAGTCGAAAGGCCCTATTCTAATTTCATTTTCTTGTCTCAAAGGTCAGCTTTTGTGTATTTTGAGCTCTGCGATCTATTGCTGCTTCTATTCGTTTACATAGCAAACCTATGATCAACTCCGTCCCGGGATTGATTTGTTAATTATCTTACTCCAAATTATTCTGTTCTCAGCCAACCTCCTCATGCTCTTATAACTTTTTAAACCAATATTATCATTTTATTTCTTCTTCTAGTTCATGCTTGGCCTTTTGCTGTAATTTTTCTCCACCATGTGTCTTTCAATAATGACCCTGTACGAACAATCTTGCCACCGACTGCGCTCAATCGGTCGATAGCTACGCTCTTTGCATATTTAAATTCTATCTTCTTGTTTTTTGTGTTCTCCATTGGCTTCTCTCTTCACCTACCCTGTATCTATTTCTTCAATTGTTGCTCTATCTATCCATTTAGTTTTCATCATTATTCAGTGGCACCACATTTCTATCGTCCGCAAACTTTTTTTCACTGCAGTCCACATTACCCGAGCTTCTCATTCATTAAAAAGTAGACTTCACCTGAAAGATTTAATGAGTCATCTCCTAATTCTAGTGCTTCTGTTATTTATCAGTACTATTTTTTTTCATTTACCGAAACCATTCCAATTTCAATCCTTTGATTTTCATTTCAAATAGAAATGACCGCAGGGTGGACTAACTGGACAATCGCATCGTTTCTTTATTAGCCTTCCACGCAAGGACATGCCACTCTTGTTTAAAGCCTTCCCTCAGTCTTCTCATATCTTTTAAGTACCCGTGACTTTCTCCTCCTTTTTCCACTTACGCATCAAATTGCAAAAATAAAAAGATTTTCCTGGCCACTGCGATCTTCTTCCCTTCCTCCTCGGGCCGCGGTTTAAATTTATCTATTTCTCAGACTCCACTCCTCAACTTCCTTCTGATTTCTACTTTTACTTTGTTGTATTTAAATTCGTTGTACACATCGACAGTTTGATAGTGTTCTTTGGTGGCGAGGAAATTTAATGTTTTCCATGTGTTTGGATAAAATAGAGCCCTCTAAGAGATGATGCAATAATTAAGCGGCCAAGGTAGATTTTTGATGCATCTAATATTTATGATCTGTTGCAATTTTTAGCTCCACCTAATGCAACTTAAATAAATACTCTAAAACCTCATTACAAATAGACTTTCTTGAAACCAATTTACAAGTATTTCCTACGTCCTTTTTATCCGCACAACATAATAATTTTTCTCGTTGCTCTTTCTACCTCGCCCACCCGACGTTCTGCCCTCTAACCTTAGTCTTCGACTGTTCCCTGCCATTCAATATGCCCTAAATCCATTTTTCCTGCCTTATCAAAATGTCTCTAAAACTCTCTCTTTTTCTAACATGCTTAGTACTTCTTAGTTCGTTTTCCTTTCCGTCCATTTTACTTTTTCCATCCTCCTCTCCACTCACTTATCCACAAATGTTCAATCCACATTCATTCCGCTTTACTTAGTGACGCAATTTCCGCAGTGTAAAATACTACGCTTCGGATAAAAATGTCCAACTCTTCTCTCCAAATCACTACCAATGCTTTTATCCTCCACTTCCTCTCTTCTATTTACAAGCTTCGTCTATATACATAATCTCAATTTATGAGGCAACTCCACTAGTTTACAATCCCCGGGATCGTGACAGAACCCCTTTTCTCAGCCGGTTCGTCTCCAATTGATTTCCACTTCGTAGCATTTTCTCGTTTCTTTACTCACCACCTTTCTTTTGATTAATTATTATTAGATCATTTGTTAAAATTTAATTAATAGTCTAGCCTGCTAACAATCTTGAATATAAATTAAACAGTTTTAGAAATAGCGAAAAAAATAATACTAAATGGGAAATATATTATATCGATTTCTTTTTCTAATGGGGAATATCTGTTCACTAGGGAGAATTTGTTTGTTCGGCGAATGCTGAGTGATTATCATTGTTGAATATAAATTAGAGAAATAATAGTAAAACCTCTGTCATTAAGGATGTTATCTGATATTACGTATAGGGATTCGTATGCGCCAATGCAGCCTTTTTGAGACCTACCAGCTTTATCATTTTTAGCTCAATTCGGAAGGCGTTCCGCATTATAAATAATATATTTTTTAATAATTTACTATGAGTTAAAATATCCTGTATTTGACTAACTTCAACATATGAAACGCGCTCATAGAACTTTGCTCATCCGTCTCACGACGTCCGCCGGTCCCTTTAGCCCTCATCAAACGAAACGCGTCTCAAAAATCCCTCCGATGCCCACAGCCCCCCTTCTCCCTCCGTGGCATTATTTGTGCCCCTCCCTCCCCCAACACCTTACTAGCACTTCTCCAGGCCGGAAAGGAGTGGATAGAACCTTACAGCCTCGTTCGGCTCTTGGTATCTTCCCTCCTACGGCTTTTAGCTCCCTCGTTATATACCCTTGTCCTTCCAAACCCCCTGACCACTCTCCCCCGGTCCTGGGTACCTACGCACTTGTCCGTCACCTTCTCCCGTCCTCCGCTCCCGGTCCCGGATATTTTTTTGTGGCGTATTGCCTTTTTTTTGGTAGCCTTCCCCTCCTCTTTCCTTCCCCCACCTCCGTTTCCCACCCTTTCCTCCTTCTCCCTCCCTTTCCCCGCGGTATCCTTTAACCACTTCGTTCTCGGGCTTCCACATCATCCCTTTCTGCTCACTCTCTCCCTCTTTCCGTTTCTCCCCCGCCCGTCAAGGCAAAAAAATATACCGTTGATACTTATTTTTATATGCTCAATTTTTTTCTCCGCACCGCAGTTTGACGCTTTCTCAAGCGTAAAAACAGCTAAAAAATAAAAATATTTTCTTTATTTTATCATCCGTAGGAGGGGGGGCGTGTAAATTCGATGGTTTATTAGTTGGTCCCATTTTCCATTTGCGATTATATCGTGTATTTCTTAAAGTGTGGGCAAAATATGCAGGGGGAATATGTGGGCAGGCAAACAAACAAACAAATGAAAATTAGGGCTTTTTTCGAAGGGTATTGGGGAAATGTAATGAAAGCGGGTATCATGCGAATAGACTAGGAATATGTTTCGTCCGGTAGAGTGCGGATGAATGCGCACACAAAGAACTAACGGAACACTGCTGCAGATTACTCTTGTTGACTGTTTATATAAATTTAAAAAAATCGCCGGATTTCCCGATAGGTGATTGGAGATTTTTTTCTTTATGTTAATGACTGCCAGTTTACCTTCATCCGGTTATTTTTGGCCAATTAATTACTTAGCGTATTTTTTTAACGAGAATCTGGTAGTAGTGCTCCATAAAAATATGTTTGGGAGCTCATATACTTTTTTAAACCTTATTGATTTTGGAAATTTGAGAGGAAAACCTATTGATCATGTGTCATCTATTGCATTTCATAACTGATGAAGGAAGCGAGGAGTAGAGTGCTTTACCCAGGATTTGTGTTTTTTCTGCTGAATGGATGCATTAGTACTCGGCATAAGCAAGTTTAATTGAATTCGTCGTGTGTTTTTCAAAAAATAATATCCCTCTGCTAGTGAATATATAACCGAGTGCGTAAATTTTCTAACTTTTCTGAGGAGCTCATGAATCCCTTTTCAATTCACAGAAAATTGTTTGATACATGTGCTTGCATAGTTGATTGAAAAAATAAATCCAATTCGGAACATGACTCGTCTATCAATTGAAGTCAATTCAAAGAAAACGTCGAAGGAGATGCGCCGGAGATTAGAATAACAGGAATCAATTTCAGTGGTGAAAAATAAGTCAACGTGCCATTAGATGAACTAAATCTATTCTTCACTTGGGCATCACGGTCAACACTGAGAATAAAATGGAGTAAAGCGGCTGAAAAGCGATACAATGTAATTGCTTTGTTGTTATCGTATTATCTTCCATTAAAAATCTGGTTTTGGACGTTTCCTGAAAAGTATGTCTCATTGTCCAAAATTTTATATTAATTCCAGCCTGCATTCTTCAACGCAATTCTCCATTTCCGACTCTTCACAGAGCATCCCACCCCATATTTATTTAAAACGTCATTTGTTTTCAACATATTTTCATGCTTTTTTGACAATGCGAAGATTTTTTTATCTCGTGCCACTATTCTCCAGTGCCCTAATATGATCTTCTAAGTGTCCTATTTAGCCCCATTCATTTCTTTTCTTCATATAGGTGAAAAAATTAAGTTAATAGATTGATTCCTCGTTTACCATAGATAGAGGCAACTTACTATATACTTTATGCCTCTATCGAGATGGTTGAAATAACCAACGTGTAGGATGCCGTTAGA
Source organism: Hetaerina titia (assembly GCA_037158775.1). Taxonomy (NCBI): domain Eukaryota; kingdom Metazoa; phylum Arthropoda; class Insecta; order Odonata; family Calopterygidae; genus Hetaerina; species Hetaerina titia. Next base: position 88,173,346 of record CM073778.1, read on the forward strand.
TTGAGGCAAAGTCTAGAACGAGTGTTTTTAAATAAACCCATCATAAAATTTATGTTAAAAATATCATCATCAAAGTTATGGGGGATTACGATGTACGCAAATATAGTTTCCTTAAAACGGTTTGTAGAACTGTCATTATGCTGATATTGTACTTAACTGCTTTGGTTGTACGAACGTAAAAATGAGATAAGCTATGAAACACGATGGCTTTGCGATGCTAGACTATGGCCAATACGTTTGCCAACGGACGACATTTCATGTCGCATATCTCATTTAACATATAAGCCCGCGTTCACGTCAAATTTTCGTAGCTAACTACTTTAGAAGAAGGCAATACGACAAAATACCCAGTGCGGGTTTGAAATAATTACTTATATGAGAGTTCCGTATGGGCGATCGCTATTCATGCGTGAATGTATCCCCTATTTATGCTCCATTATTTCGATCTTATAACATCAGCGGAACGCAGGTAATTTATAGATGGTATCTTCAAAATGCATCATATCTTAAATAATGTTACTGCATTAATCAATCCTGGAAACTTCAAATCGAAGTTCGATTTGGCTAAATAGTCGTGTCACAGAGAGCTTTAGTTAATTTTTATAATTTTTTGTTAATAGTTAAGTTTCAGAGCAATGTCAAGCTACATTTCTGTCACTTTAAGCCTCGAGCAATAAAATTATTTGTTTGTTAAAGTGTTGGTAAAATCCTCATACAGAGGCAACATTCCTGAGATTCTTAGGCAATATCATATCTGTTAGTTCGTGAGATAATATTCCACCCCTCTCCTTCCCCCCGGAAACTGCAGTATGCTAGTGTGCTCAATGTGCCGGAGGACGTGTTCAATGACCTTCTGCATGCCAGCTGGAAGTGTATGCATCCACGTTAAAACTGCACGGTAATACTTGCGGCAATGAATTAAATTATCTCTATCCTACAGTAATCATCCCAAAGGTTTGCTAGAAATGCGTGGATGGACCTCACCGAGGACTAAGTCCAACGGTGTGTTCAATTCACACATTGCAGTGTATGAATAGTTATATGGGGGGAGGGGGAGGTAGGCTTGTAGGTTTCCCAGCAAGGTCTGGTTACCGGAAATACCACATAGCTAAGGTGAAATTAAAGATGTCCAGAGGCGTCACCCGGAATCGAATCCGGTTCTTCAGTCAGCATTCCAGTGTTATACTCACTAAACTAACACATCCCCTTATGCCTGTCATTTAATATTTAAACAATTCACCGGTAGTAGCCTCCAAGAAAACAATTAATACAAGTACTCGTGTATCAGAATGACCACACTATATTTCCCTCTTTCCGAGTAGCTGGCCATTTCTTTATCACCTTTACATCTGCGTTCCTTGTGGGTGGGGGGGAGGGAAAGGGCGAAATTATACAAGATGGTAGATTATTATTATTACTGCCCGTCCACCGGTTTTTTATTCATTTTTTACGGGAACACACTGAAAACCGACATCAATTCAAATTTTGCAAATCTCCCAAAAGGTTTTTTCTTTCTCCGTCTCTCTCGCGGTGGTTGGAAGCGTGGAAAAAAGTGCGGGCGGATGGGGAAATGGAAAAAAAGAAAGAGAAACGCGGGCTATTCTCTGCTGCTGTGCACCGGTGAATGACACGAGCCGTCCCAAACGTTGAGACGGACAGCTTGTTTGAAACTGGCCGTCGTCTCCCTCCTGTTACTCCCCCATGCTAATTCCACCCTCCCTCCTCTCTCTCTCTGTCTTTCAACCTCGCTCTCCTTTGCCTTTTGCATTATACCATCTCCCTCTCTTCGCCATTTTTGCCTTGTTCTTCAACCAACTTCTGCGTTGTCTCTCTTCCACCTGCTATACTCGCACCTTGCCCGCACAACTTACTGTCACCTGTTTTACATGGATTTTTTAGTCGCATGGAGTGGGTTTATTGTCTTTCATTTTTTTGGGAAAAATATTCCCAATGCCTTAGTCTGAGTTAATTTTGATAAATGCATTGCATCTGGAAGGGGAATTCGTGAATTTTTCCATATTGAGGTGCATAAGTGCACTATTTGGTGATGCATCTCCGTTGAAGCGCGCGTAGAATGCAAGAGTTGCCCTTCCCATCCGCCGAATATTGGGTCATCGACCCCTTCTCGCTTCGTAAAGCTCGGAGTGAAATGCTACGAGCAATATTCCTGCATTTTGGGTCTCATGTTTTCATTTGACGCTTTCCTTGTTTTATTTTTGTTGGCTTGCCACGCTCGGCGGCGCCTCTTTCTGCGGTCGTGTTTGTACATAAGTTTTTTCATCGGAACATGCAAATTGCTCATATTGTTATTAACTTATTTTCAGGAAAGCACGTGACGAAAGTATTTGCAGATACGTTTTATAGTTTGTTTTCAACAAAATGGATTAAAAATTCACAGTTAAAAAAACAAGATTAGTAATGCCTTATTGTAATGTAAAATCAGATCTAAGAATCACATATTATTTTTGGGATTCCGCACGAAGATTTCACACTAAAGTTAACCAAATAATTAAGATAGTATTTTTTGTTTCAACCAATAATTCGCAAAGATTATTGAAAAATCTCCCATAGGTAAAACCCATGATTCAAGGAGGTTAACGTCAAATACCTACATCCAGACTAGGCCAACTTTTTGCTTTGCCTGATCGTTTCTTACACCGTTTGACTTTGTTGTTTACATTTCCTTCAAAATTTGAAAATAAAATTAAAATTCGCTAGTGGTCAAATTTATCAATCTCTTAATGGTTTTTTAATGGCGGGATCATAGTTAACTTGCTTAGTCCTTAAGGTATTTACCTTGTACAGAACTGTTCTAGAAGTTCATGTACAATACATATGCAATACTTTTCCGGGGTACTACAAAACTATAAAAAAATTAATTATTATAAGATTAATCAAAAACGTCTTTATTCATTCTGAAATTGAAAATATGTGGACTGATATAAAATATTAATTAATAATAAAATATAAAATAATATCTGTAATGTCTTCGCCACCTCTCATGTGGTATGAGTGATGTTATCTAAAATTAATACTCAACCGGCTACTAAATTACTATACATGATAGTAAAAGGTATATAATCACTTGTACTAGGAAGTTATCTTTTCCACTGTTTGTCTTCTTATGTATTCCAATCTATTTTGTTCCTCGTTCAGCTTTGATTCTAAAGTTTTCCCAATAGAATATTCAATTCTTGAATATTCCTAGGCAGGTTAGGCATAACTACTTGTAGACTGTCAAACATTTAATGATTGATAGCCTTACGTTTAAGGTAGCGTTTTGATGGAAACAGACGTGGGTATCGATACATTTCGTAGCCCCTCCTAATTCAACAAAACCTCAATCAACGCCTTATTGGCTCGTCATTTATTTTTTAGGGTGGTCTCTTAGTTGAATTGATCATCTGGCATTAAAGTGATTTCCTTGCGTCACATTGCATCAAGTTAGTTCAGGAAAACGTTGCGTTGAAGGATCAAAGAAATCTTCTTCCGGTGGCTATTTCAAGTGCCGAAAAACTGAAGCGTGTGCCTCCCCGGGGCGCCCTGGAGGGCAACGTCAAAGAAATGTTGAGTTGCAAAGCCGGAGTTAACGTACGAATACATCACCTCTTATAATTTCCGACTGAGCCAAAGGGCAGACAGGGAGACGTAATGGCTTCGCATAATCCCTAATGGACGTCCATTTGCTGCAGCAGCTAGGCTGACTCCGCTTGAATGTGCGATCCCTACGTGGGCCGGCGAGAGAGACCGCCTATCGCCCTGCAGGTTTCTTTGGATTTACCTGCAGATACATTCGCCGCTCGTTGGGATGGGCGGCCGGAATGGCATCCTTATCCCGGACGGCGCATTTTTCTTGTGCTCACTTCACTTCCTTGCTGCTCACGGTGATCTTTCGGCCGCGGTATGTTTCATAGGTTTTCATCTTCCTGGCTGCTGTAGAGGATTTAGAGACGTCTGTAGACGAGAAATATCATTATTTACGGACAGGTCCCTTAGGTCGCTTCTGCCCGTATCGTACGTGGTACTTGGGTGATTGCAGCGAACCAGCCGTGTTGGCTTGTACGTCCAATGTGGTCACTGTCCTCATACGAGTCAGTGGTTTGTTCCCTTGAATCGTTGCGTTCAGTTTAATATGAAATTATTGTGTTCTGTATATTATAGAGAAGTGGAAATTGAACAGAATCTGCACAGAATGAAGACTCTAAATATTGTGTAATTTATTTTTCGTTTCATATTTTATGGTCTTCTACGGTATATATTCTTTAGTTTGATATTCTATAGGTCATAATAGTGCCTTGTAAATTTTCGGAATGAAAATTATTATTTGATTTATAACATATATGTGAAATTTTGAGCAATTAACTCTAACAGTTAGCGAGTTTTTCTTTATAATTATGTCGAATGAATTCATTGAACGAAGTTACACATTCATAATAGTTAACAGTTTTTGCCTCCTCGTTAAATGTCTCAACTTTTGCCATTTTTCTTTTCATATTTACCAGATCCATGGATCGATTTCAAGCTCAAAATTTAAAGAATCTCCAATTGCCACGGGATCGGTATTTAAAATCCAAGAATACAATTGCAAGATCGAGGAATTTTCCGTGATAATTCCGGAGTGATTAAAAACTTGTCCTCTCTATAATTAACTAATTAATTAAGCAATTTTTAGAGAAATGACTTCTTGAGGTATATTTTAGCCGAAACGCCCAACGTTCCTCGGAGAAAGTATTACCCTTTTATGTTTAAAAATTTAAATAGGATGCTACTTGAAATGTAACTAATTGCTACTCTAAAATATTTAAGTAAATGAGAAAATACTTAAGCGAAGTTCTCTGGCACATGTTTGCATCGGGTTAAAAACAAAACTTCACGTTCCGGTTCGTCAAGCAGTCAAAATGTAGTCTATTGGTTTAGGGTGGAATTTTGGTGAACCCACAGTACACTTTGCAGTACTCCTCAAGCCCTGACCAACTTGACACAGGATATTCTTAAATCCTCGCATTATTATTACAATAACTCATTCTATAGCTTCGTTCACTTCCCTTCCTCTACCTCACTTTCCCGTCTCTCTTCCACTATTATATCTAGACCTATGGGATCTTTCTTTGATTTTTAGTCATCCTTGTGCAGAGATTCTTATTCATAAATATCGAGGAAAGTTTTCAAAGGGCAGTCATTCTCGCCGGTCACCCACGCGTTAACTATCGTGCGAACGAGTTCACCGCCGAACATTCGCTCGCCGCTAAAGCAATCCGTGATCTCGGTCTCGCGGACAAATTCGATTCGGATGAGTTTAAAAGATGAGACGGATTGGGAAGTAGTTGCAAAAAAAACAAGGATAAAATAAGAGGTGAAATTGAATTTGGCATGTGTCGCACCCATCCTCCGTTACTGGTAAATGAAGCGACTTCCACACCCCCTACCCTCCCCTCTCCCTCCCTCGTTCATCCCCCGTAATCTGAAGAAAACACATCTTTAGGTCAAGATGTTATTTAGTTCCGAGGTCCTTGGCCCTTAAAAAAAATAAAAATGGAAAACATCCTCCCGGGTGCTAACGCCCTTCCGCCTGCCGCATATACGCCCTCATCCCATCGTCACTCCTGAACAAGCCCACGCGCTTCCGTTCACTCTCTCGCTCCTCGCCTCCCTCCCCTCTCCCCCAACAAGTCCCCCATCCCACGCCCCCTCCCCCCTCTCCTGCCATCGTCGGATACGAATATAGACCGCCAACACGGCCATGCGCGCCTTAACGACAACGAGCTCTGCTCCCCTCCCCGATTCTTCCGCTCTCTCGATTCCACCCCAACACCTACTCACCTTTCCTCGGGATGGGCGATATCCGAATGCTCACGATGCCGAGCAACGCATTGATCTGTCCAAATTTGATGATTTGAATATACCCCCATGCAATTCTTGTGGCGGCCAAATAATCGATGGCTATTCACATGCGGAATTTGTCCGTCGCTACATCACTTTGACCGATCCAGCAAGTGTGAGTGGCAAAACGAAATTCAATTAAGCCTGGACCTGCTTTCAGAAAACCTCAGAGCAGTACGAAAGGACACTCGAGGTTTGAATTCGAACGGATCTAATCTGCGTGTGAAGAAAAGTGATAAATTGAATACATTTTTAATCGTTAGATAAGATCGATCGATATTTTACGATTAAACACGTTTTATTATGCAGTGGATAGTCTACTCGAGTACGGTTGATTGTTCACCTATCGATATTTTTTAGATGGTCTCAGGCACTAAGCACGACCAACCGTTACTACTTCTAAGCCTTTAATTACAGGACCAAAGGACATTGGGGTATTTCCATTCGTTACGATAGTTAAGACACGAGGAATTTTTATCAAATACCTGGCATCTCTTACTTACAAATACTAGTCGAACCTGGAAAATCAAGGAACATCCATATTACTAGGGAGTTTTGACAAATTCATACGGTTGTGTGAGATGATATGGATTTGGAAATTAGCAGGCCATGTCATATTTTCCGCTCCTCCAAATCTGTATCTTTCTATCGTATGCGATAGGAGACGAAAAATATCTTAGAAATTCTCCTGGAGAAAATCCTGGGATTATCATGCAAAGTTTTCTTGCAAAATATGGCGGACGAAGCGTGAATTATTCATGAATTTAATCAAATCAATTCGCGGATATTTGATACGCATAATTAAATCATCTCAGAGCCGTCACCCGATGCCTCCTTTCTCACCAGATCTCTTCCAACAATAAAGCTTCTCATTCCGTGCACACGCATGCAATCATAGACATACGCACAAACAGTGCTTCACTCTTCCTCTTCCTGTAATCAAAACGGCACATCCTTACCCTCCCTCCCCCATCTTTCTCGCCCACGTAAGAAGGAAACAGGCTCGCGTGGACTCCGTGTCGGAATGCACCACAAACGTCTTCGCTGCAAATACCCCGTCCCTTAACTCGAAGAGGAAGTTCGAAGGGGTTCAAATTTTAGAGCCTGAATCAGGATTTCTCCATCGCACCCCTTACCCCTTCACCGCGGTTCTGCAGTCGAAGTAATCTTAAAATAAAATAACGATTATCTCTCCATACTTCTATTATTAAAAGAACAACTTCAGTTGATGCGTCCAAAACTAGCGACTGCCATCATCTTTCACTTGAGGAAAACGAATACTTTAATATACTGTCTTCTTTTTTCCTGCGACTACTCTTTTTTCCTACGACTACGCAGTAGCAATTCGTGGGACTGACTTGGTAAACACACCAATAAGAGATTCCAAATACGAGCATTATCGTATGGAGTGATTATAACGGCAAGATCTGCATTGCAAATTAACACCAAAGGTAGTGATAGAATCTTGAACAACGAACTGTAAATATATTTAAAATATATCAGCGAGGAACGATTCGCATGTTTGAGTAGGCTACGTTTTTTTTAGCAAAATGGACCTAGTGCACCGCAAGGCTTTGGGTAGAAGAGATTGTTTTAGGAAAACGAACATTGACAGCGAGGAAGGAATTACGTACAAGTACACAAAGCATAGAAGGATAAGATAAAGATAGAATTTCATTTGTGTGTATGTGTTTTGCGTGTTGATTTGTAAGTGTAGAAATGAATAGAGAAACTAAGTTAGAGACATGCGTATGAGAAAGTTGGATGGACCAGATATTGAGAGATGATGGGTAACTCAGGGATACTGTGGCAAGGAGAATGTTGTGAAGACAGGGACGAGGATAGAAGTGAATAGGGCTTTTCAGAGGTATGAATTCAGGTGACATGATGTAGAAGAGAAGAAGAGTATTATGAAGGATAAATACACATGTATTTAGACAGAAGGAAGTGCACAGAGTTGCGCAATACTAGTTAGTGAGAATCCAAAACCTTCCTCTAACGTGTGAAGTACTTAACGTGATGATGAGGATGGCTTATATTGCATGAAATCCCACCTCATTTGTTTCCCTAATCATTCCTCCCTTATTGCATTGAAGTGCCTCTGAAAATGCACCTGGATCTAATGATGTCTACTGCACGAGAAGAAATCTGTTTGGATCATTAGAATTCAGGTTTCTGTTAGAAAAAACTAATTAACCCAACAAATGATTTAAATTTACGCACTTACTATACCATCAGTCATTAATTTTGTTTCTTCGCCATTCTCCTGGGATTGATGTGCGAAGCGGGCAAGGCGAATGATAGGTTTTATGGGAAAATAAACCTCCATTTTTGACCTTAAAAGATGAAAAGAAGTAGGTACACTTTCAAAACAGACGTTTCCTATTTTTTATGATTGCCCATCCAGTTAGTTTTGTTTGAGTTGAGTTAGATGACGTTGGGCGTCAGTACTCTGGCCGTTTCTAAATAAAATACTGTCGAAATACAAAGTTATAGTTTTTTCCATTTTAAAACGCATACAATTTTGCAATAATCTTCCGAGGTCTGCGCATAGAAACTATAGTGGCACTCTTTGTTTCTATGATTGTCTCACGAGTGATACAAATATTGTTCATCATTAGTTTTAAAACTTCAATAATTTTTACATGACGTGTTTGTTTCTTACAAATAATATATTTTAAATTAGTCAACATTTTGAAAGTTCCTCAAAGGTCATATTTTTAAGTGTCAATAGGTTGAGACGCCAGCACAAAAGCGGTGAAAAGCGGCACAATGAACGCAAGCGATAATACTCCATTGTGAAACTTTGCAACTTCGGTTGTCATCTCCGATTTTCAAATCAGCGCCATCGTTATGCTTTTGTACATCAGACTTGCGCCCGAGTTTATTCTTTCTTGTAGTTCCATTTGGTCCGTCCGCTGCCTCCGTTTCTTCTCTCCAGCGCAACGTGACTTTTATTCTCCTTTTTTTCTAATATCGTTTTATTATGTCGGATACTTTGCCATCAATCGCATGCTGATTCTCTTTTTTTCAACCATACGGTCCCATCTCCTTCGAATCGTTGTTGCGTCAACGGCGGAGATAAAAGTGGCTCAATAACTTCGATATATAGCTTTCAATGGCGTGCAATTCGCCCGTTTGGTTTTGAAAATCTTCGTCATTTAATTTTTTGTATTTTTTTCATTTTGTAGTCATAATTTTAGTACTTCAGGCTCTTTACGCTATCCTTCGTAATCAAAGTTTATGTCTTTAAAGTTTTAACGAATCCACATCTTTTGTCGCTGCAGTCTTTTTCGCTGAAAAATCATCGTGGAATATATTATTTTTAAAGGCAATTTTATGATATTCTTTATTCTTTGAAATATGCTGCATGTACTTACGTGATACTATGTTATTTCGGCAATCAAGGAGATTTTATTCCCGCCATGGTAAGCTGTTATTTTCCCATCAAAACTTCAATCTCCTATTCCATGAAATGTGAAATCCCATGCTATGGCGGAGTGAATTATTCGCATTACGATGGATTTGTCCACTTCCATTGATCATACGATCGTACTCTTTTGTTTTTGGAGAATAGGATTTTTTAATTCATAAACGTGGAGTTCAATGCAAAAGCGCATAGTTTGGCTCAAAATGAAAACGGAAAAGAACGGATATATTCCATATAATGAATACATTTTTATGAAGGTGATGTAAACAGTGAATTTGACGGAAAAGAGACACAATGTGCAAGTATTTTAAAGTAGTAAAAGAAACGACAAGTATTTTTCGGCGCAGTATTCGGATGCAGAAGACTAATTAAATTCAAGTAGGGTAGGATGTGTTGTGCAAGACATATTGAGTTGCAATGGGATGGCAGGAGACTGTAAGAAGGTAATATTTTGATTAAGAATTGTTGGAAGCAGGAAAATAATAGACGCGATGGACAAAATGATGGTAAGCAAGAAGAGTATGGAGTTGATGAATGGTTTATTGTAATCCTGGTTTTATAATATTCATTTATTGCCATATTAATTTGGGTTTATTAATGCAACAGATGTTAGGTAGTAAATTTATATGGAAAACCTTCCTAAACCGGCTGACTACTTTTATTAAACATTCTTTTAACACACACACACACACACACACACACACACACACACACACACATATATATATATATATATATATATATATATATATATATATATATATATATATATATATATATATATGTATGTATGTACTTGCACAACTTTGTATGAGTTTAATTCATGTTGGACAGTGTCCTTTCTTGGGGGCGTTTTGAAAGTTAAAGAGTTACCATTTTGTGGAAGATCCGATCTATTACGCGAAAGTATGTTCCTGTAATTAACTCCGTAATGGATAAGAATTTTTACGGAAGTTTGAGACTCAGTTGAGCACTCTAGATACACAAAGGCGCAGCGGAGTTGAAATAGGCCTTTCCGAAGGCCAGGAATGAACGAGAGAGCCAATGCTCATTTTGCCGATCGACTAATCATTGCGGTCTCACCGTTTATTTTAAAACCTGCATTCCTGGGAGAGTGTGGGGGAAAAGGAGGCCCCTATTCGGCAATAGAGCCGTACGTAGGGAAGCAATGTTCTTTTATTTCATCCGCTCCATCAATGGGAAAGGTCCATCTCCATCTTGTTTCCATCTCTCTACTTTCTTTGAAAAGGCACTCCTCGTTCTTCACTCACTCCGTGCAGACGAAACTTAGAGGTGATTCGCAAGACGGTATCGTCCTTACCTTCAAGTGGTAATATTTTCCTTCTCCTCCTCCTTAGGGATAGCTCCAGCGAGGAGTTCTCGGCCATGCTATAATGCCGCCCTCCCTCGTCATAGTGGATATCCTACGGGAGGGTTCGGGGAGTTTGGGCGGGGAGAGGGGGAAGGAGCGACTTTTGGGGGTGGGGGGTGTCCTGGGAGAGCATTTCTCTCGGCGGAGATAGCATAACGGTTGGTGGAGTGGGGTGGGAGGGAAGGGAAGGGAGGGTGGGGGAGAGGAAAAGGGGGTGGAAAGTATTACATGAGTCTTATTGCTCCCTCCCCCAGTTTTCCAATTTTCCATTATCGCTTTCTTGCGATCCGTTCGTCCGCTTTTGCAGTTTGGAGAGCATTTCAGGAAATCTAGCTGCCGAGTCTCTCTTCCCTCCCCCGCCCCCATGCCTCCCGATCCCCCATCCCTCGCTCTGCCTCCTCCTTAAAAAAAACTCACCATCCCCGCCCCCGCAGCTGCTACGCATCCGAAAGATTGCAAATCACTTTCCCCCTTCCGTCTCACCACGCCACTAGTTTTCTTTCACCTTCTACTTTCTCTTCTCTCCGTGGCGTACGTCAAACACTTTGGAAGCGCCATTAGGTACCGCTACTTTTGGGAATACAGGAATGAGATTGGGTGGGGGAGGAATGGGAAAACTCGCTGCTTTGATTTTATTTCCGTTTCAATTTTCTTTTTCAGAAATATGCATAATTTGTTTCAATCTAGATAGAGTATTTCCGCTCTATAAAGATTGAACAGTAATAGAAAGATATGGTTGATGTTAAAAGTGAGCACCATTCACACTATTTGCCCTAATATTGGCTCCCCTATCGGTTACCAATATACACGTACATATATTATGATGAGTATTCTATCGGTTAAGGTAGGTTTTGGATGGAAACAACAACCAAATTGCTATCTTGTCTCCCCTAACAAAATATAACTCAACATCCTACACAACAAAAAACGCCTCTTTATACGTAGATATGCTTTTTTATTTTCGTCCATAGCTATTCGTCCTGTTCTCTGGTAATAAATATTCGCATATCAAGTAGAAGTTTAGTTCTTCCAGATTTCAGTAACGGCAGCTTTTTAAAAGCACAGAAACAATGACTAAATATTCGGAATTTTTAATTACCTTTTTCACTCCACATAGTATATTCGGAATCCATTTGTTATATTAATTTTTTCCCCAAGAGAACTTCACTGAATAAACCATCTTTTTAGTCATCGTAACAGTTCATGCTGGTCTATGGGAGAGTCACTAGTTCTCAGAATATGTTCCAGAAACGGTGGAATTCACTTAACTAACATAAAGTGATAATAGTACCATTTCGTACTAGGCTATAAATTGGCACATGGTAGTGGTCGTAGATTCAAGGTATTATCGCGTGCTTCCCTATCGTTACAGTTTTACCATTTGTAGGGTTCTTTTGGAGAGATTACCTTGAGAAGGCTGTGGAATTGTGCGGAAAAAAAAGCTTGAATTTTCGCCGAGAAAAAAAGAAAAGTCAAATATAATGAGAAAGAGAAACTTTTTCATAGAATTTGGCTTTTAATAGAAGACGCCAATATATTACCGGGCATTGATTTTTAAATTGGAATGGTACTCTTATTTCTTTAGTCTTCTTAATATACGCGATAGAACGAGGATATTACTTTTGAACCTTGAACCATTAGGCCAAATTGTAAATATATAGTTAACCATTTATAGAATATTATTTATATGGTTGTTTTCAAATATACATACATTTTTTTATGAAAAGCTTGTCATTATGATACTAATATATATTATATACAATGGGTTGATTCAGTCTGTTAGACGTTTTGTTGCGAATTGTCAACGATTATAGAGAAAGTATATTCGTCTCGCAAAAACTACATCCACGCACCCGCTTCTCATACCAGGGTCCAAATCAAACTTGGCATCCATTTAGAAATCAGGAGGATTACCTTTTTTTAGAAGTGAAAAAGGAATCTCTCGTATAAAACCTGTAGTTTAAAAAGTACGGCGGCGGGGGAACCGCGTCCATTGGAATGAACGGATGTATACATTTATGGATTGAAATATGGACGATCCAGACTGGGATTTGATGATACATATCCTAAAAGAAATTAATATAAACTAAAATGACAGGAAATCGATACAAATCTTTACAGAGAGCAGACGGGAGTAATTAGATTTGGTGAAAGTATAGAAATGTAACAAAAAGAAAGGGATACGGCACAATTGAGATATTGTTGTGGTTGCTACAATATTTATACATAGAGAAAGCAATTAATGACCTCAAGGAAAAGATGAGGAGTAGCGCATGTATGTAAGAAAAACGGATTAAGGATACATATATTGCGATTTGTGGACGATATGGCTATATCAGCAGAGGAGAATGAAAAGCTCGTAAGGGTATTGGCCAATAATGAGGAGGAGTTGAAAAAGTATTATCTCAAGATAAACAAGATAAAAACTGAGAAATTGAAACAGTTTGAAGATGAATGCAGATTTAAAATTAAACAGTGTAGTCGGGAAAATAACCCTCACGTAAGCCGACGGAAAGAAACACTGGAACAAGTGGGAGAGTTTTGCTATTTTAGCAGTAGGATCATGAGTGATTGAAGGAACAATAGGGGGGGATACAATGAGTTTTACCGGATCAACTATGAACCGCAAACACTACCAGCTTGGACATTAGGAAGCGATTCATTTAAGTAATTCATGGGGCCTCCAATATATGTCCGGGTAAATGACGTAGACAATGATTGGCTGGTAGGGAAAAGAAGATTGGAAATGATTAAATGTGGTCGTACCAATTAATAATGATTATGCGTAAAAGTGATGCGCAGAAAATAAATAGAGAATACTTCGAAGAGTAGGTGAAGAGAGAAGCCTACAAAGGACGCACGAAGAAGATGAAATATCCGGAGGCACGATACTATATGGCGAACTATCATTGTAGGAAGCATGGCGGAAATGATTGTCATAGAAAGACCAAGGGTGAAAAATGTGAGACTAGTAAAATAAAATTTCGGAGCGAGAAGCATGTGAGGTAATGAAGAGATTGGCAAGAGATTGGATATTTTGGAGAGCTGCTACAAAGCAATCTTCGGATTGATAACTCGTATTTATGGTGAATGAAAGCTTAATACAAAACCCTGGGGATGGTCAACGGACCACGTGAATGATATGTGGATGAAGCCATCTTTGTGATAGCTAATGCGTGGTCATTCATGTGTAGTAATATGCGAGTGTGTTTTCACTTTGTGGCGCGCTTCATTTGTTTCCGAAAAAATAGGCCACTGGGAGGGGGAATTTGTATTTTACTAGAAGTGGAAAATGTTTCATAAACCTCTTAAAGTATCATTCTAGTAGTACATCCCCACATTAATTCTTTTTTCCGACATCGAACTTCTCGACGGTCTTAGTAAGAAGTTAGCACACTGTATCGGAAGTAAATGCGGGATGTGAACGAAACAATATCTCCATTATCATTATCAAAAATAAAGCAGCACTACAAAAAAGAAGTTAGCTAAGATAGCAATACACTTAATTTCTAATCAAAGTTAAAATACTTCCCTATCATGTAAGGCAAACATTAAAAATAATGAAATAGTTAATGGTGATTAATGGGTTCAAATATATCAGTGACTTGCATTACCATCATATGAGAATGAATAATAAATGTAGATCATTTCTAACACGATGCATACTGGGGTTCTGAATATTGTTGCAAAATCTTGGACCAGAAAAGGGCGGAATTAAAGAGTAGCTAGGTCCTGCGGGGTATAACCATTTGATCTCAAATTCACAAACCATTTTGCAAGAAATTCTACCAGCAGAACGTGCAATGGTAGCCCTGGGGTGAGTGAAACAACTAGTCATATATTGAGGTTATATGAACTTATCATGAGCCCACTACCCATGTAGGAAGTCTTCCAGCGTCATTGACATTAAGTGAAAGAGTTTGGAGCTCTTTTCTTAAGGGTGCAGCACAATTTATAAGCACCCCATGAAAACCCCAAGCCAGGGTTCAAATCAGGGTATGATTTTAATATTGAATACTTTTCGCCCGAACATAGACGTTTATCCATATGTCTATCTATATTGATGAGAATTTAAAAAAATAAAAAAATCTAGTATTGCAATTTTCTAGAGAATGCTTTTAAATTTCGAAAAACTCAATCGGAAAAATCGACTTTATTTTCTGCCTGTTCAGTTGCTTCAAACACATTTTGTATATTCATGCTACTAATCTCTTGTGGTATCTTTATATGGAAAGAAGTGAAATAAATTTTCTTCATAAGCGTGGATATCACGAATGCAGATCGGTCAAACGGATAATTTCACTCAAAATAATGAATCGCCCTGTTTCCTATAAAAAACGAAGCCGTCATTTAAATTGATAGGCGTGTTATTCATGGAATTTGTGAATGTAAAGACCGTTATTTCTCACCAATTCATTTGAGTTTTTAAACTTCAATTGAGAACTTGCCTTCTGTTACTTTATGTGACATTAATGCGTCAGCTTCTAATAAAAGGTATCATCTTATAATAGCCTCAGTTGTTTATATACCTGTAGGTGAATCGAAATTTACTCACTTTTACCAGCTGTACTGCCGTGCTGCTATTATTATTTGCGACTAGTTTTAGATTAGATGTAGTAATAGTAATTGCTGCTCATGCATTATATAATTGAATTTATTTCATAAATCACGCGTCGAATTCATTCTTTAATTGAATTAGTATATTTGACGGCATGCGTTACAAGATTTCGAGAAGGTTGTCGACTTTCAGTCAGTACATCAAAGTAAATTATGTAATTTGTATTCAAAAAGGGCTTAAGGGCTATTTAGGAATGGTGTTTTAAGCCTTTATTAATTAACAATATTTGTACACAATCAGTTGACCATTCATAGTCGGGATTTACAATTTTACGAGGGTCATCCGGAAAGTAGTACCCGTTCGTGAAATAAAGACACAAAAGTAAATATTAACAAACATAAAAAATTTTATTTGAAAGAGGATACTTTAAACTACTTCTCAACATAATCTCCAAGCAAATTAAGGCATTTGTCATAACGTGTGACAAGTTTCTGTATTCCTGCTGCATAGTCCTTCGCCGCCAGCTCATTGAGATACAGGGTCACTCCTTCTTTAAGTTCTTCTTAAGTAAGCATGCGAGGGACCCATCTTGCACAAATTTTTGCATAATGCAGATGGTGTTTAACAATTTCATGAACAATTGTTCGAGAAACATTGGGAAAATGCTCACAGATGTCATCAATTGTGACGCGCCGATCGTTCCTCACGAATTCGTCAACTGAGCTCACCAGTTGGTCTGTAATGACAGACGGTCTCCCCGAACGCTCATCGTCGTGTGTGTTCCCCCTCCTCATGTTGAAGTTGCGACACCACCGCCGAACAGACGACTCGTCCATTACATTGTCTGCATACACCTCCTTTAATTGGCGATGAATATCACATGGGCGAACGTTTCTTGCATTGAGGAATTTAATCACTGCCCTCACTTCACAACTGGCGGCGTTCTCAATTTTTTTAAACATTGTAAACAATCACAGAAACAACACAGGCAATGCTAGCGTCACGCAACTTGGCTCAGAGAAGGCAGACAAGCCACTGAAGCTATCTGACCTCGTCCAGCGGCTACTCGTGTCGTCAGCACTTCATGCGGCACGAACGGGTACTACTTTCCGGATGACCCTCGTACTTTGCAATCATGTATTTAATTTTACAATTGTTTACATTGCATAGCAACAAGGACAATCGCAAACATTAAACCTTAGGTGAAGAAAAACCTCTAACTGGAATAGAACCGTGTCATCTAGTTTAGAGGGCTATGACGTCACCCCTCCGGAAATAGAGCCGGCATTACTTTTGAGTGCCATAATATATTGATGTACGAGTCCACTAATTTTTCAATTTTATTTTAAATCATGTTGATCAGCTGCAATGAATGAATTATGCTCTTACGGCTAATATTACTTAATAATTGAAAAACTCGAATAGCTGTAAGCGGTTTACGGCAATTGGAAGTTTTTCAATTATTTAATTGATCAGCTATATTTCCGTATCATTTCAAATGAAGTCGTGAAATACAACTTCAGAGTAGCCCTATAATTATTTGTAGTGATTCGTATGTTTATTAACATTTCATCAGATCTGGAGTGGTATGACAAAGTTACCAAATTCGATAGCACGTGAATTAATACTTCTGAGCCAATTTCATCTGGCGAAAGGATCCGGAGGTATTTTTCACAAGATATCCTCTCCAATCTCATCCCCCCGAAAACTTTTCTCACCATTCGCTCTCAGGTTCACAACCTATTTATTCAATTTGCATTCGAATTACCAAGGGGCCCATCACTCCACACGCCCTTAACCATCCATCTACGACTCCCCGCAAGTTGCATTTTCAATCCATTCATCACGGGAAGGAACTTTGCAAAGTTTTGGAATTACGATTCCTTACCGATTGACATCTTCATCCATGGAATTAATTCCTATCTCCTCACACCGTTACTCCGTTTAGGCAGTAACCCCTCCCTTCCCTCCCCCTACCCAAATTTGTCCCAGATTCACCGCTTTCCCCTTTTTTCTCCCCCTCTCTCCCTCCCGCCAAATTTCTATCCCGAAGGTGTTTTGAGGGATTCCTCTCCCTCAAAACCCCTTTCTCGTGGCATCCATCCTTCCACTTTTCCAGGGCTCATTCAATTTCGTCTACGTAAATTATGACGGAGCATGGGATCCTTTCCAGAAAGTTCTTTTCAGATGATAGGGGGTGAGGGGGGTAGGAGCCATCTCCTACCCCTCCGCGACGCGCCAAAGGATGAGAAAGTTCGACGTTCAAAACTTTCAAGAATTCCACTTCCGCTGTCGGGAAGGAGGACATATTTGCATGATCAAGCGTACGTAATGGATTACTGCTGCGTTTAAAATTTCTCATCCTCACGGAGTGCGATTTCGTAATGAGGAACGACACCATTTGCCAAGGAAATCGATGAGGAGATCTCAAACAATGCATCGCGGATACTTAAAAAATATTCGGTTTCCGGATTTATCGTTCCTAAACTTGCTAACTCGCCTATTGGTTCCCTGGTGACGGTTTCCTTACGAAATTCAGTGGCTTTGTAAACTCAAAGTGAACTAATTCAATTATTGGCAGAATTGTTTTCAAGTATCACAGTTAGAAAACTAGCATTATCCCTTTATTTAAGCATTTATGGTATCTGCTAGTGCAATTATTTTTTACTAATATGATTTCGACCGACGCACAAATTAAAGATCATTGATCGATTTGACGTTTATACTATCCAGATAAGTGGTCGAGTGATAAACATAAGTAATTCACCACATTTGTGTTGATAATAGCTTTTTCGATAATTTTCTCAAATTTCGTTATGAGAAACGCACATAAGCTTAAACGAGCTTCTTTAATATTTTAAAAAGTCATATCGAACCTTCAAAGTATCATTCTTTATATGCAATATGCATATTGAAATTTTGACATGAAAATGTACTCCCATGAATACCATGTCTTGGGAAATGTCGAGTTCACATCGAGGACAAATATTTTGCTGTTAGCTGAAACTAGGTCGTGTAACATGTTTTTTTTATGTAGTGCACTCGATACCCTTACATTAGAATGCAATATTGGCCAAAATAACCATAAAAATCAGGCTTTAAAAAATGAGAAAAAATACTGTGTG
Organism: Hetaerina titia; assembly: GCA_037158775.1. Lineage (NCBI taxonomy): Eukaryota > Metazoa > Arthropoda > Insecta > Odonata > Calopterygidae > Hetaerina > Hetaerina titia. Next base: position 88,191,711 of record CM073778.1, read on the forward strand.
TTAGGTTTTCTTTCCTGTGGACACCGTTTTGGTATCGCTATTTGTTCTGCAAATATCCTCATAGACGGTATTGTCCTTCAGAAAAGGACTCTCATGAGTTTCTAGTCAAAATTATATAGATACACGGACCTCTAGCCAATATTGAATTTGTGAGTCTTCTGAATGAATGGAAGATAGCAAATGACTTTTCGAAATGCAACTCTTTGTTTCAAGGCATATTTATTTATTATAATATATATTTCCTTCCCAATTGATTTCCTTATTGGACATATCATCGTAAAAATCAGCAATGTTAGGACTAAAAGTGCACACAACTGTGTTTTTTTATGATATTCACTACGAATTCCTTGTTTATTGCACTTTTTCAAAAGAGAAAAAGTATTCTAAAAAGTTTAAATAACGGATTAATATCTATGAAAAAAGATACTGACCCTGATACTCTATTATAAATCTACTCTTGATCATGGTCAAGCAGTCAAAAATACGCTTTATGACATTTTAATTTAGCAGTTTCCTCAAATATGTCTCTTCTATACACACTTGGATTTTGAAATTCCCGGGAATTCATTTTAAACTCGTTGGTTAACATATTTAAATGTAGTGTAATCAAATGAACATCTTTTTAATTCTGCTATTTTAAAAATTTTTGATATGCAGAGGTTTAAATAATAAAATGGCGCCCACGAGATCGTATCACACGGGTTCTGGGAAAACTTTTCGAATAATACGCGTCTTTTTCGGAAGTTTGATAGTTAAGAGGAATGGAATTTATGTAAAACGAAGTAATCTGATTAAAAAAATCCATCTTCAATCTATTGCTATTCCTTGGCTGAATACAGTCATCCTTTTTAGCTTTCCTCCAATGCCCTTAAGTCCCAATTCTACGCATGTCAATATGGCCTTAATACTTGTGGTCGACACTTGAATGGAATGTGATAAAATTGTTCCTTCATATCTTATTTCTTTCCGTAGTCATTCACGAAGGTAAAAAGGAAGACCTTTGCGTAATCTCCGACAGGGTTTCAGAGGATATTTTTTTATTTCGATTTTTTTAATAAGCCACCATATAAAGAAAGCGGTCTGTCGCGAGGGGAGAGGGCGAGGGATCGTTACGAAACGTTATTGAGAGGCTAAAACGATTGGTTCAATACTACTCTTCCCAACTCTTCCTCCCCTCTTTCCGTACGGCTGATGGCTATATAACCCTAGCAATCACGTCTTTAAAAATCCCCCCTCACCCTCATTTTCATCCCTCCTTCTTTTCCGGCCAAACACTGGGAGTACTCTTGCCTCTCCTCTGCACTCCTCTTCCTCTTGCGATATTCTCCACCTTCTTCCTCCATTCCTGTCATCCACCCCTTCCTACCCACTCCACGTCATCTCCCCCGTTCCTCCCCCAACCCCCTTTATCTTCTTCCATTCTCATAATATTCCGCGCACGTCTCCTTCATCCATTTTCTCGCCTGGCACCCCCTTCCGGCAGTCACCTCTTTTGCTATTATTTTTTATTTTTTTTTTCAACCCCTCCAACGCCGACACTTCTTTCCATCATCCCATACCACCGCCAAAGTACTCCCCTCTCACATTTCCCTACCATACCTACCGCAACGAAAAACCAATCTCTATGCTTTCCCCTATTTTAGGAAATTGGCGCTCAGCAGTTTTTTTTTAAGGATGGGGAGAAATTTTTTTTATGCCAACTTTTTTTCCCACGCCCACCCTCTGTATCGAAACCTCATACCCTCAATTTGTTTTTTTAACTCTTTTTTCTACTCTATAGCTTCGACTATTTTTCATCACTTTTCTCTTCATTTAATCCCATTTATCTCTATGTCTAGTTTGTAGTTTCTCTCCTCGAGGATTTATCGCCGACATATCTCTCGACGCATATGCCGCCTACCTGCTTCCTGTTTTTGTCATGCGTATACCTCTAGGAGACTCCCCAGTATGACTATTATTATTCCATTCAGTCGATTGAATACATTCCCTGGGGTATGTCACCACAAACGTGGCAAACTTATGTATATTCTCTGTTGAATTTTACCGCCATGATTTATTTAATAACAAGCGTTCCCTTTTGAAGTTCATCCTCATGAACCATGTTTACATTTCTGTGGAATACATTAAAAAAATTCTTTTCCGGAGTTTAATCGTTTGGCGAAGTTAAATTAAGGAGTTTATAAAATAATTATTTCCTCTAATTACCATTACTGTTTCAGGATACATTTACTTATAATTAATTTTCATCTAATCTTTGGAATCTACTAGTGGAATTGGACACGGTGATTTGAAAGTAATAAGGAAAGCGGAAACACAAATAAGGAGTATTTAGTATGATGATAGGCTGTGACAAGAGTAGAGAGGCTGAGAAGGGATAAAATAGATATGTTGGACGGAATCGAGTCAGGTGGAATTAAAAAAAATGATTGATTTTGGCAAGATGCAACGTTTTGTCGAGTTAGATATATCATTTATGTTATTATATTATGTCAGATATGGTATTTTTAGTAAGTGTTCCAACCCAAAGGTTACCTTTTTGGTAGACTACCATTCATATTACTGTTATTATTATTATGGACAGTAATCTACTGGATTAGGGTAGGTTTCTGATGGATGTAAGGAGTGTATACTAAAGTAAGTTTAATCCGTAACTAATATGTGATCAAAAACCTTATGATGGGTTAGGGTTAAATTTTAATTAGTGTTGAATTTTGCGATCAAGAACAAAAGATACGTGTGAATTTATTGTTCCATAAACAAATAAATCCTTTAAAAATGATATGTTTATGTATTTGCCCATGAATAAAATGAGACGGGCTATGATTTCTTTCTTCGCAAGTCTATTTCATTACCTTAACTTCGGACTTCAAGACGCGCAGACTTGAAAATTACAGTGCTGCTCTCAAATTTCGGGTGCTTTTATTTCCCCTCTCTCCTCTTCCAGCCAATTTCTTTCACATCCTTCTCTCTCCTCCTTCCTCATCGCCCCCTGCCTCCGCCCTCTGGAATTGATCTCCACCGCCCACCCCCCTCTCCTTTCCTGACCGACTGCCTCCTCACTTGCCGGTGCGGTGGGCGCCCCCCCCCCTCCCAACGGAGGCGACTGCAAATGGCCTCATTGCGGTGCAAAGTAATCGTGTTTTACGACATCACTTTCTTGGACCATGACGACTAATTGCGGAGATTCCCCTCACTCCTCAAAACCAACTACTTCGCGAGATGACATTCTCAGCTTGCCACTCCATTGCGAGACTATCTTTCTGCCGAGCTCTCTTGCCCGCCTTTATTTCCCGAGGAAGTAATATAACCATCCCCTTCATCTGCCTTATGCATCACTTTATTCTTGCGCGCTATTTTCACGCGAGGGGAGTGTAGTTCATCAAGACTGGTGGGAGTTTCCTCTTGCGACCTAATGTAGAAGGGTCTAGGCAACTAAGTCCTCAAAATGCTAGTGTGTATTCGAGTAATTTACTTTGACTAAAAATGGAAAAGGAGAATATAATGCTGTTTCGTAATTTTAGCCAATTAAATATAAAAGTATTATTTTCGCGTAACGTAAACTAGGTTTTTACTCTTGTGCTCTAGTGGTACCTTATCTGTCCCCTATCCCCCCTTATCTGTCCCCTATTTTTATAACTTGGTCATGTGTTTCGCTGATTTGTGGGATGTAAATTTATTCTTAGTGCGAAAATAGTTATTTTTAGATAGCCATCTTTTTAGCATGTCTATTAATTTCTAGCCCAGCTTGCTTAAACGAAATTATGATTACCACGTCCACGATTCAATGCTAAGTCACCAACGCGTGCATTTACCCATCCTCCCCCACCTTAACTCCTCAAAAATGTCCAGATGTAGGAATGGACACCAGATATTGTTACCTGGATAATGACCGTCACCTGCTGACACCATGGCTATTTGTTGATGAATCCTCGTGAAATAAAAAACTAGAATTTGTTTATTCTACATTTGAATGATTCCACCAATGTTTAGGTCTCAAACTAACTTGCTCAAAATGCTCAAACCGAAAAGTAAAAATATCATGAATACATTTCCATCCAGGATATCAGCCGCGTGTAGTAATGCTTTTAACGCAAAGATTTCGTCATCGTGCAGTCATTTTTTTAGGTAAATATGCCTGTTATAGTGGAATTAGACAATACAAAACTTTTATGTTAGAAAAACATTAAATGCGAATGAAAGCCAGAAAAAACACAGCCATCTTGTTCATTCAGCGGGGGCATTCACGCGGTTAATAAGAATTTTTTTATAGTATCCGATAGATGGCACCTTACTAAATTTAATCAGTCAATGCCTTATTTTTCTAGTGCTTTTCAAAAGTAGACACGGGGAACTTACTCATCCGGTGGTACAAATGTTTTCGTTTGTTATTTTTCACTAGAAATCTTTCCATGCCATACAATAGAAACAGCTCTTTTTCCAGAGCTACTTAATTTACTAGGCTTAAAAGACAGATACATTCTTACTTTTTCATTTGCGGGGAATTTATGTTAGCTTCGCTTTTTCTTCTGGCATGCTAACGGGTATTAACTCTCTACTCCTTCCCTCCCACACTTATAATCCCATTCCAAAGCCAATGACCCTTAAACCTTATTTTTATTGGCAGTTGTACATTATCGAATTTCGTAACGATTTATTGTTAAAATATCTGGACCAGTCTTTGCTAATACAAAAAATCCCAGCGAGGACCTTAAGACATTTTTAATGAAGAACTTGATTAACTTGTTTAGATACTGCTGAAATTGAACTAAAAAGTTCACTTTAATATATTTTCTAACATGGCTACTCCTTGAAGATGCTAGCAGTACTCATCGGTTAAAGGTATTCAGTCGTAAGGTAGTCCAACAAAATAGTGGATGTAAGTAAACAACATGATTAATTCGTAAATTTGACCTTGAAGAAAGAAAGTTGTCAGAGAAGATATCACATTTTTTTATCGCATATGAGATATTTTATTAAATGAATACATATTGATTATGGTATTTGAAATACAGTTTCTTTTTAACTGTGTTACGAGAAAATAATTTCTGCCATCATTACATTTTACGTAAAATTTTACATAATTTGAATTCTACTCTTTCTGTGATAATTATTTTGACCCATTGATTAAGGTAGTTTCCTATGATCCCATTTAAATTAAGACACGTGGTGTCCTTTCACACGAAAAATCTCTGAAGAAATCCTTTAGGATGATTTAAAAGCAATTATTGTAAATTTCTTCGCCTTTGCTTCTGGAAATTTAAGAAAATTTTCATCGCTTACTGGAAAAAAAATTCCCATCCCATCTTTACCCCATATCGTATTTAGGTTTCCGTGGTTTTTCGGCCATTTGTTACATGGCTTCCATTTCGTAGTACACTGCTCTGTTTTCATCAATAATCACACCATAACGTTATTCTCGCTACCGATAGAACATCACGTAAAAATCTTTCCTAACCGCTCTCTTTTCTCTCTTACGATTTCTATGAAATTGACTAGCGTGATATTTTATGCGATTTGCACGAAATATTGACTCGGCTGGCATTACCTTCAAGGTAGTTTATCGCCGAAAACCCTCCATTAAATTTGCTATCTATCGGCTTTAAAGAAAGTCAATAAAATATTTGAATAGGTAATAAAAAAGTAGAGGAGACAGATTTAATTATGTCGAGCTTGGAATTCCAAGCTTTCCGAAAATGTTGCACAATGACGTCGAAACACATTCTGGCAGCATTGATGAAATAGAGGTCAAATTCCAAGAAACTGCGGGAGATGCCGAAACAGTAATTTTTGACGGAGTCATCCGCTAATACGCGTGACATTGCAACACTGTCGGAGTGTAAACATCATTCCCCTTGACCGGGATTCGTACCCGGATCCCTCGATGTCCGGCCGAGTGCTTTTAATCCAGTTAAGCTATGGAGGCGTCCTCTTAAACTCTGAAATTTTGGGGGCTCGGGCGGATATCAAAAGGATCTGGGTTCGAATCCCGGTCAAAGCAATAATTTTTGCACCCTGAAATTGGTGCATTAAAAAAAAGGTAATTTTTATTGTGATTTACGTGACAATTGTCAGTGCCGTGCTAAAGTTACGAAAGATATTTTACTCAGAATAAAATGTCTTATTATCTCATTTAACAAATTTTCATGGACAACATATACGTTACGCCTTTGTTATCACACGTACAATATACGAGTTTCTGACGTCATATCCAACGTACAATATCATATCTTAGGTCTTGGTTTTGTTATCTCTATTTCGCTGAGCTCGTGACTATTCGTCTTAGTGTGTACCGCTACGTAAAATTACTAGAATAATTATATTGTTCCAATGTTTGAAATCATAAAAATAAAAAGTGTGTCGGTATTTAAGAGTCAGTCAGTATAACTTTGACTTGTTGTATTAGCTTTCGAAATCTTTTATTTTGCAAACCTCTTCATGTTTGTAGTGTCTCATTGAACTTTTATATCTCATTGGAACGATATTCTGTTTAAAAATTTACGCAAATTAATTGATCATTTTTCCCAAACGTGTTTTTTTTACCCATAAAGAGAGTACAATTATTTTTTATCGATGATTCTCGTTTCATTCATTTTTGAAGATGAGTGGAGAGACGAGCATGGATGGGATGAATAATTTAGTATCCTTTCCTCTGTCCACTATATGAACAAACCTTATTAATACGTAGGTACCTTCACTATAAAACCCTAGGGGGTTAGCCAATGGAATCAATCGGAAATTATCTATTTAATCCTCATAAAAAAACGCAAATTATTTCATTCTAAACATTTTTTCGCATTCTCTTTTTCTCTTTAATTTCTTTCGAACTCTTTTAGGCTGACGTAGGAAAATCCCCGATGTCTTTCAATTAAGACCCTCTCCTTGGTTCGCATTCCAACTCCTTTTGTGATGATTTTTTTGGCACAACGTCCCACATTGTTTGTCTGATTCATTTTCAAAGGTATTACAGTAGCCTATTGGGCGAAGGTTCAGCCAGTAACTTAAGGGGGAAGGGTTCGAATTTGGATAATGCTTGTGGACACATTCAGCTAAATCCAAGATGTCTTAATCTGTGGGAACCAGAAATTTCTGGAAAAAAAAACAAAAATAGTAAAGGAAAAGGAAATTGACCACCTAACTCATTTCGGCGCTTGGCTTTCCAATGTCACAAGGATCTATAACAGTTATGTATTGTATTGCCTTGCCTAATGGCGTCCAGTTAGATCTATTGTATTTAATTTTCTCCTGAGCTTTGGGGTTTCGCTTTGGTCATCGCTGGTTTCTGTTTGTTTAGATATCCTTTGTTCAATGATTTTATTAACTCACCAGTGTTTTGATGGATGCATCCACATGAGTTTTGGACTTGTTTAATTCTTATTTTTCTGCGAAAGAGTGACTCAATACGCAATTTTTTAACGCATTCTATTGTACAATCGGTCTTAAAATAGGGTTACATCCATCTTTGCTGTTTTGAATCACAGTAGACCATAGCATTATTTTCCCACCCTCGCGCGTATATTGTGTAAGATAAAAAATAATGCATGGGTGAATTGGTGTTGTTCTTTTACATCGTATCAAATCCAAATTTCTCAGAAAATTTATTAGGAATCATGTTCATAAAGATACGAAATTCAATGGACCTCTTTTAAACATGCCAATGAATTAAATAAATCTCTGTTCATTAAAATAAAGATATAATATCTATGGTTTGTTCACCTGAAGGTTATCACAGTATTAGACTCATTGAACTCTGAATGTTTCTCGGATTTTCACCACGGTATTTGGTTTGAGTTGACAATAGGGTCACCAATATTTCAACTGAGGTCTTCAGGCCAAAGTTAGTTGCTAGTTCCCTTATTGACACCTTCATTGATGCCATCTCCTCTGATTAGTCGGTTTTCGAACAACCGTTTCCTATACGTTACTATATAATGGATATCCGTCATCTTGGTTGTGGTTTTATGGTGTTTTACTGGTAATGAAACCTTAAAATAGTTAAAATAATAGAAATATTCAATCGAAAAGACGGAAATCCACTATATACTGCTAGGAAAAGAGTTATCTGGCAACCAACCAATCGAACAGCAGCGTCGAGACGAATGGGATGGTCTATATAAAAGAGTCAAAAATTGCATATATCGCTGCCATCTCTGTAACACCATACATTTTTAACCAACCCCGAAGAGAAACTATATCCTGGATGGGGAGTTGTGGTTCAAATGCTTTTATATAATTTACAACCCCATGTTTTATAACCCCATAAAATACCTTTAAACTGAACTGGACTGACGGCAGAAATCTACTTCCGACCTAAAAAAGACAGCAGGAAGGCTGGTGAAACTGTCAATATAAGCCAAAAAACGTGTTTAAAAACCAAGAAACATACAGAACTGATTTGAATTTTCTTGAAAAAATAATAAATGAAAATGTTTTCGTTCTCTCTCTAAAATTGCTTAAGGTAGAGCCCTTTTTAATTCGATAGTAGTAAAGGGATAAGCGGTATCTGTCTTCAGAAAATCCAGTGAATGAAGAACAGAAGTCAGTAGGTTGCAATCCTTTTTTTCACATTGGTTTCTGACTTTAAAGGAACCTGTATTCTCGTCCTGGAAGAGATATGGTGCATGCTGCTGGGGCCTTCCTCAAATAACTCCTATGACAATAGCGTATGATTTAACCTGCATGTTGATTAAACTACGACAAAAGCGGTTTCCGCGCCTGAGATGGAATTTCTAAGGATTCTACCTTTTATTTGCCTGGCCGAAGTTTTCTTAGTCATTAGGGTTTGCCAATTAGGTGCTGAGAATAATTGAACACTGGGAAGAATATGAAAAAAATAGACGAACCTGTGAATTTCCGATAAATATTTACCATCCATTTTTCGCTCCTCAACACCTTCCTCGCGACTGTGTGTGGAAAAACTTTATCCGAATGAATGCGTAATTTTTCCGACTCCTCATAAATGATTATGCGCCGTTGTATATCCACCGCGATTTTCCCCTTTCCCTTTCATACCCCTCCTGTGGGGAGTGGGTAATTGGTGGAGGGTCCTTTGCCTCGAAGGCCGAGTGAGTGGGACGGAGGTTGACGCTGGAGATAGTTTTGAGTGGGCGTCTGGGGGGTGGACGGGAGGGGGCGGCAGAGGGTTAGGCGAGTGCACGAAACTGGAGGGATGCGAAGAAGAGGGAACTTACGGTGAGACCGAGAGCGTCTCAGAGGCCGTTGAGGGAAAGGCGCAAGGCGGGTTTGAATAAGCCTACTTGTTAAAATGTTTTCCTTCATCGCGTTGGCTGTTCTTTTAGATCTTTTTCCCCTTATATATTTCCCTAATTCAATCATTTTCATCCTGTGTTTCGTCATAGATGTTGAGGATGTCATCAGGCCATTTTCGCAGGCATATTCCATTAGTTTAAGTTGGTAATTTTAAAAGTCATAAGGTGGTGTTTTTTTTTAACTCCGAAATTAAAAAAAATAATTTCTTGCCTTAAGCCTCTTCTCGGAGAAGGATGGATAATACTATAGAATAAACATCCGTATCTTTTAAATTCATCTCCATATGTTCTGCCGGAGAAACTTGCTTTTATGCATGGAATCAATGAGGGCATTCTGAGTCTACATCGTGCAATCATTAATCGCATTTGCATGCAATCCACAGTAGCCATTCAAAAATATTTTGCGATGAGAAAATAGCAATGATATGCATTTAACCTATTAGGCATATCCCGCGGTTTCTTTTCGAATTTTTCAAACATAATCACCATGATGTTTAAACCTAGAATTTAACCTCGTGGATTGTGTCGAAACGCTTACGAATACGAATACTATATACGCGTGACATTGTTATGTACTGTATTTAGGCATAACATCTTCCTTCAAAGGCTAAAATGTCACAGTGTTAAAGATCGCCTGGGTAGCCTAATTGGCTGAAGCACTTGGCCGTATATAAAGATAGCCGATCTCAAATCCCGGTTAAGGCGGATGATTTATTAACATTGGAACTGTTGAATTTTAATACACGTTAGCTGATGACTCCGTTAAAGTTAATGTCATGGTGTTACCAGTAAGGTGTTTAAATTATTCTAAAATGTATTGACATAAAAACTAAATTGAGTTCGAGATACTTGATGCCGTTAGTTGGTGGAATTCCATAGTAATGCAAAAACAAGAATCGAAATACTTGGTCTTTCTACAGAATAGAATTTATTACTGTCAACTAGTTTCGCATCAATTGGCCTGAAGGTAAAAATATTACACACAAACATACATATATATATATACATATATATGTATATGTGCATGTAATTATGTAATTTATTGTATCTTCAGTCCAGATCATTTTACAAGGTAGCAACAGTAGTTGGCAGCAAAAAATACAATCCTGTGGAAACGCAAATTATATCGGTTCTTCTTTGTGCACTGTAAATTGAGTCAATTTGTTTCTTGCTGGATTTCTCAATTGATGGTGAACTATAGGGAAAACAGTTTTAAAACATTTATGATGTAATGTAAATATTTCGAATACAATAACTGCCGTTCCCACTGTGCCAGTTATGATTTAAAGTTCCCGGAAAACGCATTAAATCAGACCAGGAAAAAATAGACGTGCATTTATTATAAAACGAAAACTTTTCAAATTACTCCACTCACGATAAGCACTGAAGTCATTTAGGCGAGTTTATATTCTCGAAATTTCTATGCAAAATATTGTTGCAGGCGAATGAAAGACAATATTTCGTTTTTTGGTCTTTTAATTATGAATCCATTCAGAATTCTAAAAGCAAATATCTAATATGGCGGTGAAACATTTGCCTGAATTAACTCTCTTGCTGCATTTCAGGGGTTTAGAATTATTTTCCTTCTCTCGGTGCATTTACTTGAGTCGATTAACGAGATAGCGAAATTTCTCACCGGTTTCTTAGAGGCGATATGAGTATTTGGTTAACGAGGGCCAATAATATACACTGTATTCTTATTCCTTTGTGGGAGCACCCTTTTCGATAAGTTAGCTCCTTATCTTATAACCGGAGGAACTATCCAAATGTATTTCCTAATGTTATGGTAATTGCATGTAAAAGAAATGATCATATATGATACATTTGAAGAAGAATGTATGCACCATAGAATCTCCTGAAGCGTTATATATACTGAGTAGTCGCTCCTGATTCGTCTTATTTTACGCAATGGGAAATAGTTAACCTGGATAGATTAGTCATTTTCAGTTTTCTAGTAAATAGTGCTTTATTATTACTTATTTAAAATTTTACGATAGATGATTAAAAGGAAAACTTCAAGGAAAAATTATTAATGCATTGCTTGGGAAAGAGGAAATGCTATGACCATTTTTACAACACAATTTTAACGTTCCATGAAATAAATTTACTATCAAGTGGTCCTTAAACTTTCGACCTTTCCGTGAAAATAGGTTTCCAAAGACTTAAGACTTACATTCCTATTCATATGAATACCATTTGTATTAATGGTTCTTTATCGTTGTTTTTCCAGGTGAGTCCACTGGAATAGCGGTACTTCGAAGAACGTTGGTATAAATGCCTAGTAAGTATTATCTTCATATCTGACTTTCTTCACGATAAATATTTTTATGATCATTGATAAAATGATGTTTATTCTAAGTGTAATGATACATGACAAATAATGTTTTTAAAAACGAAAAATATGGGTATTAATTATATGACTTCATCAGCTTGGGTACAAATATTAACATTTTATGTGTCCAAACGATAGGGCAATGGTTATGTTATATTTTCAAAATCATATTTCCCTAATTGATCAGCGTTAATCAGAAATTGTTAAATGTACCCAGGCATTATTGTTCATCGACAAGAACTTTCTCTGATTCCATCTATCGGGTAATAAGTTGATTCTCAGATTATTTAATTAATTTAATTAATGTTAATACGATTTTTCTCAAATCTATTTGAGATTATGTAATATTTATAATATATTTATTTGAAAATGAATAGTTATCACCCACACTCTTTAACAGTAATTATACACTGGCTAAGGACTTCATTTTGATTCGTGATTTGATAACATTTAATCATCATACGGAGGTATTAGTTCTGTTGGTAATGGAGAACTTTAATTGACCACATATGCCAGAATGCGTGAAGTGGACACTTCATTTTGCCTCTTATGCAAAATATAAATTCTTTTCCCGTATGTAAACGTTAAATGTATCGCACTTTTACACACTACAAAATATTATGAACGCAATATGGTAATAACGTATTAGACGAGGAAAAGTATGGAGAATTCTCTAATATAACGCCAACCTCTCTGGCAAAGTGATGTCATGTATGACCTATAGTTTAATGTCAGTGCGGTCGACTCATACACCACGCCGTCCTGTTTGGGGCACAGAAGTTGCGAAATTGTAAGACGAAATGCAATAGAGGGAGGAAAGAAGAAATAGTTGTGGATGGGGTAGACTAAGGGAGAGAATATTCCAATTTATTTATTCAGATGGCGTTATCGTCTCTTTCGTCGCACTCCCCTTTGCCCCCTCCCCTACTTCTCATTCTCCTCACCTCCCCGGCCAAATACCCCCCTCCAGGGACTCCGCCCCCTTCCGCCTCCGTCCCTTCCCACCCCCTCGTTCTTAACCACCCCACCTCAAAAACCTCTATCCGTACCAAGGTCTTCATTCCGCTTATATGTCGAACGTGACTGGTCGCTGGCACGGTGCCACTTCGGGTGAAATACGCACGGAGAGGGTTGGTACAGGGTTGAAATGTATGTGTGCTTGAAGGAGGGCTGAGGGCTCATGGGGGAGGAAAGTGCGGAGAGAATTGAAGAGGAGTGAGGTGGTGAGTGTGTAGGCAGGCGCCGAAGGATGGGGCTAGAGTGGATTTGGTGTTGGAGGTTCTGGAAATTGGAGTGAAAGGTAGTGTGTGGTACGCATCCCGTTTTAGGTGAAACCCCTGGACTCGGCAGAAATTGTTTCACTCCATGACTGAACGGTACGAATGCATGCGACAATCTTAAAGAGTGACCAGGCAATAATATTGGTCAATATCAGTGTGATGGGTTGTGTTCGCATGCGTCTGTGTACTTCCATTTGGTATCATTCTATTACAACCCACCCTTTTTCTGCGGCGTCACTCTTTTTCGTCGGGGATTTTAAAGGAACTTCGCTTGGCGCGATGGCTATTTCCTTTTCTTCGCGAGATTATTTCATGGACCGTACTCGAATAATAAGGAAGTCAAAAGGAGATTTATTTTTTTAATATTAGTTTTGAACTTAAGAAGGTGGTCACATAAATACCCGTACTGATCTAAGGATGGCAGTAGTTGTTTGAAAAGAATCACTGTATTAAAAAGTACGCATTCTGTAGAGCATTTGTTTCAATTTTGAAGACGCCACGTTATTTAGCATTTGTTTGACAGCCATCAATAATGAACATTTTCAGTGAATTTGTGAAAATGGAGAAAATTGGTCATCGCTATGTGATACAATACTTTAATTTGAAAGACCCAGCCAATTAAAAAGTTGAACTGAATTCTACTCTGGGTGAGTCTGCTCCTTCGTTTACAACATTAAAATATTGGGTTGCAGAGTTTAAACGAGGTCGTGCGACCTGACAAGAGGAGCATCGCATTGGGCGACCAAATGAGATGACATCTCCAGAAATGATAAATCCACAAGGTGATACCGGATGATCGTCGACTAAAAGTGCGCGAGCTAGCAGACATAGTAGGCATTCCAAAAAATGCGGTACATCGCATATAAACTGAACATTTGGACATGAGAAAGCTGTGTGCAAGACTCCGCGTTTCCTCACACTCGAGCAAAACCAGTGTCGTGAAGATGTTTCAATTAAGTGTTTTGCAAAATTTCAAAGCAACAAAGCAGAATTTTACGTCGTTTCATAACCTTGGGTGTAACATTAGTCCATTACTTCACACGCGAGACAAAAGAATAATCAAAACAATGGATTCAAACGGTGGAACCAGTTCTAAAGAAGGTGAAGATCGTTTCATCTGCAGGCAAGGTCATGCTGTCGGTATTTTGGGATACGCGTGGGATAATTTTCATTTACCATCTTGAAAAAGGAAAAACCATCAACGGTGAGGATTATGAGAACTTATTGCAACGTTTGAGCGAAGACATAAAGCAAAAGCGGCCGCATTTGGCTAATAAGAGAGTGTTGTTTCATTAAGACAATTCAGCAGTTCACAAATTGTAGCAATGGCCGAACTTCATGAATTTAAGTTTGAATTGCTACCTCATGCACCCTATTCGCCAGTTTTAGCCCCTTGGGATTATTTTGTTTTCACAAACTTGAAAAAATCGCTCTGTGATCAGAGATTTTCCAACCGTGAAGAAATAATGTCGGCAGTTAATGGCTATTTAGAGGAACAATACAGTTCTTATTATAAAAAGAGTATCGAACTTATTGAATATCTCTGGGAAAAGTGTATAGAGCTGTATGTACAGATGTATGTTTACGTAATTGCAAAATCCCATTTACGTTCATTAAGAGATCTCCCGCATATTACGTAAAGTCGCACTTAATATCCATCTGCTAGAGTTCCTTCTATTTTTATAATTTAAAATCATACTGTCATCGTTTTAATCAACTTCCTCTCGGTGATCATAACCTTCCTTCTTACAATTATTTACCTGTTACCTTACCAGTTATCGTAGATGAGGATGTTTCTTAGTCCTACCATTGTCTTTCACGAGGTTAATCACGACCTCAATGTGAAAGTAACTTTTCTTCACTTCTTATATTCTTTTAGGTATGAATATTTATGGATAAGAGGAACTTTTATATGATTCTTCTATATCACCACCTTTATTTTGATTCTACTATGAAAAAGCTCCTGTTACCCATACTCTCTCAAGTCTTCTTCATTTACTCTAATGACTACTATACCCCTCTTGCTTATTGCATCGATGGTGATCTTGCAGCAGAGCTAGCCAACTCTTTTAAGTCATCTCCCTTATTTTGATAACTCTATTGTGTACCTTCATTATTTTGACAACAGCAACTTACTGCAGAAATTACTTTTGCTTATTTTAAAAATGAACTTGTGTTAATTCTCCGTCCATATTTTTATCCTTTTCAAGTTTTCTTTCATAATATTAATTATTTTTAGATTTATGAATGTGGTCTATGTCATCATATATTTAATCTGTGCTATATATTGCTCTATGTTAGTAAAATAGAATCTTGCTTATTTTATCTCCATGCATTTATAAACACAGCGTCTTCTATCATTCCAGTTACATTATTTATGTTCATTTCGATACCATACAGAATTGGAGATAAGGAGTATCACTTAGTTTTATTATAAGATATTTTTTTTCGAATTTAACTGCGATTACCATTATTGCACGAGTTAAACCCTTGTGTTTTCTCAACAGAAAAAGGGTGAATATTTTGTGATTGTACTTCAATTTAACTAATATTAGCACAACTGGATTGTATTCCGTGGCACCAAGGTCGGTATTTGACTACTGTCATAGTTTTCAAGGTAGTACCTTAGGTAGGAATGGCTGCTGATTTATCAGAATTGTCAACATTTTTTGTAGCACCAAAGTAGAATCTGGCTTCTAATGGAATATGTAAACGGTTATATTTTCCATCATTTTTAATAGACTCTGAATTCAGTTTGATATGACAACTGATTCAACGTCATCAATAACTCTTAAATTTTTCACTATCAACAGTTCTGGAATGGAATGGACTGGACCGGGATCATGTCTAAACCATTTTGCCATGTTACATATTTACATAGTAATCAGACCGATGTCCTGTTTCACTCTAGGTTCATTCTTTCGCATTGGCGTCATTAACGAATTTTTCCCCTGGTACTTGGTTGAAACTTCTCTTTATTGATTTATAGTTTACAGTAGAAAAAAAATCATTGCAGTTGAAACAGGTTAGTTCAACTTTTTATCGGTAATGAATATTTGCTTTTCTTTCTTCTTCAGATGCTAATGAGCAGCATTTCTGAAGGGACTGATGAGTTGATGCCTATAAAAATAAAACAGAACTTTTGTCTTAAATTTGCTTAAAAGTTGTGAATCACCATTCTTAAAGGTTTCTGATTAGTTTTGCTTGCTAACTAAGTGAGGAAGGGAGAGGGGGAGGGAAGGGAGATCGAGGAACTATAGCCAACTTCTTCGTTTGTGCGCCTGTAAACTCATGAAACACAAGTTTGGGGAAAGAAACGGGGGATTTTCCTCAAATGAAGATTTCCAAATGTAACTTTCAACGGAGGAAAAACATAAAAAAAGTGTTGTCTTTTGAGGGGGGATAATCAACAGCAGGTCCCCTAGCTAAATAAAAAGTAAAGGGAAGGGGGCTCCACCTCTCTCATTCTCTTCTTCCCTTGTCTACATACACACACACAAACCCTGACTGTTTTAAAATTCAGTTGTCCAAAATTGATAAAAAAATTTCTTAACCAAAAAGAAACAATATTCCGGATTCTCGGTGACATTCTCCGGTGGTGTGATGGGGTTTGCTCTATCGGGAAGAGGCTCCTGCTCCGGGAAGTCCAGGACTACGTGATTCTGCGTTAGGTTGAGCAAAGGGAGTTAGGCATCTCATGAACGGAAGGGTGTGCAGTTGGAATGAAGAGAGTAGCGTGAGGAAAGGAGGATTATGGGGGAAAAGGGCTGGAGTGGGTGCGGGAGGTGCGGATGGCGTTGAAGGGAAGCTAATATTAGAATCGAATCGCCCGTATTTACTCTCCCCCTCTCTTCGTTTGGTAATATTTGAATTCACCAGCAGAGTGCGTCCCCCTCGCCTGTTTATCATCACGCTGCCAAAGGATTTGCGTTTGAAATCGCATTACCGCGAAGAATGGAGTCGTGCGCGCTCGGGAGAGGTGGTGTGCCAACGGTGGGCGGGTGGGTGTTCCTCGCGAGGGAAGAGTGCGAAAAGTGAGAAATGAATTGTGCGCTTATTTGAGAACAGACGACGACGATCGGGGAAGGATCTAGAGCGGCCTCTTTCAGGATTTTTAAAAAATTTTAGTTTCTGGACACACTGGTCTACGATACGACTCGCTATTAATTTCGGTTCTTACGTTAAAAAATCTAAATTTCGATTTTAATCCTTCATCGCGAATGTATGTACAGCTAAATTCACACTCGTCAAATACTATATTTATGCTTATGACAAATAGTGTTCGGCTTCAGCTGTTACTTCCAAATACATTAATTTACATAATCAATTATAACGATTCAAGCCATACATTAGGCAAAATCTAATGCAGTAAAAATATTCATATGGGTTTGAAGTATCAGTGAATAGGCTGATTTGATTGATTTTAGGCCCACATAAGGTATGCAAAGTTGAAGAAGCGTTTGTTGTCGTGTATGTTGCTTGGTTTTGTATTATTGGGTGAGCCTTAGAAAATGTAGCAAGTGGGTCTCTGTATGCATCCAAAGCTGTAACTTATC
The DNA here is from genome assembly GCA_037158775.1 of Hetaerina titia. Classification (NCBI taxonomy): domain Eukaryota; kingdom Metazoa; phylum Arthropoda; class Insecta; order Odonata; family Calopterygidae; genus Hetaerina; species Hetaerina titia. The sequence continues at coordinate 88,209,145 of CM073778.1, forward strand.
AGTTAAGGTAGGTTTTTGATGGTCACAGGTTACACAACGGTACAACGATAGTCATCTTTTCTTTCCCACGAAACCCAACCTGATATCCGATGCTGAAATAAATCCCTCTTCTATTTGGCAAACCTTTTATTTATCTCTTCATTCTTTTTAACGCCTCTATCCTCTTTTTCTGCCCCTTCCTCGTCAGCCTGAAACTCAGTCCTATGTCACAACCTTAAACATTACTTAATATGTAAACAAAATATTACTTATTATACCATCATAGACGGGGAGTCACAAAATGTTTATTTGATAGTTGTGTCCATCCAAAAACCTACCTTAAACGGTAAATTATCTAATAATAATACCACCATTTTATATTATTTAATTATACTTATGACTTTCCTGAGCATTAATGTTAAAGATAGAAGATACAAATTCTTAAAAGAACTCTTCTTTCATATCTTTGCCGTATCTCTTTTGATCGATCGAACAATGATTCATTTTTTTAAAGAATTTTAATAATTTCTATTCCAGAAACATGCGATGCTAGAAACTGCGATAAAAGGGCAAGCGAGGAAAGGGTACAAATAGGATAGGCATGTTGAATGGAGTGAGGCGAGGAAAGAAGTAGTATCCGAAGTGAAAGAGAGGCGTATTTTACTGTCGGATTTCAGGTTGTGTTTTGTTAATAGAGGCAAGTAAATGAATGTGTGTATCGTTTGGTAGCTTCCGTGCATCCAAAATCTTCCTTTAAACGGCAAACTACCGATAATATTAATAATAAATATGGCCTAAGGAAAAATATTTCAATAGAAAACATTTTTTACGTACCCAATAGTTGAATCGTGTATTAAAAAATAAATTATTTTTAGTTGAACATTAACTCGTAACTGACTGTTATCAGGCGATTCGATTTGCATTTTAAATTTCTACCCCCCCCCCCGTGAAATGAAAATATCTTACTACTAGAGTACGCGTAGACTATTTTCGAAATTATTCCAAAAAAAGGGTGCCCACTGCGCCTTGGAAGCGCATGCTATATCTTGCGTCTGCCACATTCCTTCCGGTTCAAACACTTCCTCCTTCGTTCTTCAGCAGCAGGGTGAGTGATTCCCTCTCTCTTCGGGAAAAACCCCTTTTGTGTGACGGCGTGAACGGGCAGATAGCCATGGAAATCGACGCACACAGCTAGTGACTGATAAAATACACGCTCCCGGCTATGTAATGGGAATGTCTTTTAGGAAGTCACAGAAGAGAGGACGGGGGAAGCCGCCGAATCGGAAGAGAGGTCGTTCTCATTCATTTTATCGCTCGGCATTCCAACACGCAAATACGATTAATTAGATCGAAGGGGTGGACTTTTAAAAAATCTTTTTTGTTTCGTCATTTCTCCCTCCCTTTAAAATCTATCACATCCGGAAAATTCCTCCGCAATCTGCGTGGGTCTACGTGTCCTAGTCGAAAATTACTGCGTAGTCCCTCATCATTATTTTCCTAGGAAACTCCCCCAGCATCCCGCCCACCCCCACACGCCCCCTCCGTCGTCCGCGGCCTCAGACGACTTCCAACCCGAAAGCATTCGTCATTTATCTCCCTGCGTCTCCACCCCACCCCTCTCACTATCCTCCTCCTTGCCTAATACTCTCCTAAAACCCTCCCGACACCCCTCAAAATTTCCAACCTCCCCTTCGGAATCGTCGCCGTTTCTCCCCCATGCCCTCCCTCCTCCTCCGCGAGCGCTATCATCCTCCCTGAGCTATCTCCAAAGTGACAAATTGGTCTGCACTCCGCCGGGAGAATTCCAAGCGATGAAACAGGACCCTCAATTGCAAAAGGGAAGAAGACGCGTGCGGGGGATATAGCACCTCTCTCTCTCTTCTCTGTGGACCCGAATCGTGAGGGCCTTTGCAGCCTCCAAGCTCCTTAAAAGAAAATTGCCCCCAAACTTCTTTCCTCTCTCTCTTTCTCCCCTTTTCTCCCCCGAGAGAAAGGGAGGGCGACGAAGAGTGAGAGTGAGGGAGGAGGTGAAGAAAAGAGTGATGGAGAAAGATAGAGGGAGAGAGAGTTTGTGTCCTTTTTGAAAAAAATCCTCATCTGTATTCCGAACCTGAGCCGACGGACGTTTATCATGCTTAGGCTTATTAAGTCTCGGGGCTTATTTAGCCAGTTAAAAAAAAACTATTTAAGAGCTCAATTTACCCTGCCTCTGTGCCGTACATGGGACTCGAGACGGCATGGCCTTATTCGATGGACCTCCGCAATTTAATATCGGAACCATTGCGACCACTGTTCAATTATTTGGAACGAGGATGTGGCCTAAGGATTTCCTGAGTGCCTTTGCTAGCGGATTTGACTGAAAAAAAGGTAAAATTTAAAGTAATGGATATAACTTGGAGTATGTTTTTAGTACCGGGTTCAAATATCAACTCTGTTTTTCAATGAAGGTAACGTTGGTTCTGTTGTTATTTTTGGTGCGTGGTGGGATAACGGATGCGGACGTCCTGCATGCAGATCGAGCTGAAGGTAAACTAAACCTTGTTTCCAGCTCCCTGCTACTCCTACCAATACTTCTTCATTAGGGAATAATGTGAAAGGGAAGTGTGTTGAAAATGCTTTCCCATTCCTAAACGTTTGAACTCATTTTTGAAGTGAAAACTCCTTATGCAAGGTCCGCTTCTCCGGCTTCTTAGATGGGGAGTGATTTGGTCGGAGATCAGTTGGTAGCGTGATGTAAGCCTCGGCTGCGTGATGTCCCGTTACGCGGCTGATGTGGGGGATCCGACCTTTCTAGATGGGGAGTGATTTTGGTGAGAGATCCATCGGTATCGTGATGTTAGCCTTGGCTGCGTGAAGTCATTAGCATATATGTTTTGTTCGTACATATCACTGTGTTTGCTTTTCAACATTTTCAAATATATGTCGAGGGAAATTTCATGTAATAATATTTGTAAATTCAGTTGTTGTACCTATCTTTACATTACTTTTCTTTCATTATTATTATTGTTGAGTATAGGACTGAAATTTAAATCAATGAATTGTGTACTTGTATAAGAGTGTATTCGTATAGTATACATTAGAGTTTGCTTTCAAGTCTATTATTGTTGTTCATGTAATTGACATTAACATTGGTTCGCTCACAATATTATTATTGTTGCGTATATATAATTTAAGGTAAAGTTGATGAGTTCGCTTTTAACATAATTACAATGTCATACGACTTAATATTACATGATATGGGTTCGTTTTCAATATTATTGAAATGCCGTCCAACTTTCTTAAGTAAATTACATCTGTATCCTTTGAATATTATTGTCATTGCATCGTACTTTATTGTGTAAATCACAATTTGTGGGTATATACTCGACATTAGAATCCATAGACTCGCTTTTAATATTATCATTGCTTTTTAAGTTTTCACTTCTGTCGGCAGTACCCGAGACTGCCATATTTTTTTCATTGTTCGTGTTACATCTAAAATAGAATGATTTCTCTCAAAATTTTCCATATCGGTATTCTGAAAAACTTTTTTTTGTACGGTTTTGCGTGTTACTTTGCTGTGGAGCCAAAATACGTTTTGTGGACATGTTCAGAAATTTGATTGCAGAGGGATAGTTAGATACCACTCGCATGTTCGACGTTGAAATTGGAGATGGTCTAATGCGCTTCTAATGCCCTTTCCCATTATCATATACATTTCGCCCACTAAACCTGAAGTTGGTGAGCACTAAGAGTGAGATCTGTGCAAAAGTTCAAAAGAAAAACTGTTTTTGGAAACTGTTATTATTAACAGCAGTCGACCAACTCATGGTAAATATTAATGAACCTAGTAACAATGCGCTACCTAGTTGGTATAACCTAATTAATTTTCCAAAATGGTCAATAATAAAGTCAATAATAAAATCTAAATATCCTTATACCCTATAATTTAAATACATTCTCGATACCCCATCTTTGGAATTGATAAAAAAGGAAAGATCGGAGGAGATAGGTATTTCAAAGGACGTACTGAACCTTGCTGAATTTACAATAATTTTTTCTAACTTGATAATAGAATCACACTCGGCCGTGATTAGCTCATTCTTGTTCCTTTTTCGAATGTCCTACAATCGTTAGGAACAAATTATTACATAACTGCCGAATTTGTGCCGATACTTTGAATAAGGTAATCCGCTATGATTCAAATCCACGACTTCAGAAGTCATATTGATGTTATTGTTGAAGGGCGACATTTTCTTTTGTTTTTAATGTAAATGGGCTGTGAACTGTTGTTTACCTTTCAGTGTATTCTGTACTTAATATGTTCTATCGATTCATTTCGTGTCGAGTCATTATTCCATCATTTCAGGAGTCACATGGATTTGAGATCCTAGTAACAATTCCAGGCATGACATAATATTGACTCTTAGTTGGTTCGTTCGAAATTAAAAGGATTAATCTTTGCGTTACTTTAGTCGTATCCCAGGATAAAATTGGGATACCATGCACATTTGAATTTGATGAATTTTTTTGGGAATGGAAAGCTTTTCTGGCAGTAGAAAATGGGTATTGTATGTTTTTTTACACGTGAAATGAAACGCGTAAGAAATGAGTATTCTTGATGAAAACATCAAACTAATAATGGAAGTTAGAAAATTGATTCGTCAAATATTAAAAAAATGTCTTGCATATTAAATTTTTATCTCTATTGTATAAAAAATCTTAATTATTGAATTGTATCCTCTGAGTATTCATTGGCAATACCTTTGCTATTCATATTCTTTCATATTATGTGTAAATACATGAGATCTGTCACCCAGTTAGACAGTGAATCTTTACCCCTAACATAGCCATTTTTTCCATAGAGAAACGGACCTGTAGGCTGATCCAATTATTGTTTTAATTAAGCATCTGTCATGGAATTGAGTCTTTTATTCTTTCTTCATTTATATACGCATAGTCGTTCGTTTAAAATAACGAAATTCAAATACCGTGTCCAGTACCATGAATATATGATAGCCATGCACAAAAAAATAAAGGTTTCTTGTATTAACCCTTAATTAATTAACTCCAACGAGCACATTCACGGAACATGGACGTAAAACAATTTTTTGTTCCAACAAATCGAACTTAAATTATTAGATGAGAGAATTAACTTAAAAACTCTAATTATCTGCTTTCAGGAGCCTATTTCCACCTTTCAATGCTCACGTGTGACGCATAATTAAGAGGCACGAGCGCAAATTGCCCTATTAATTGGTTTTTGGGAATGGGATTTTGGATTTCAGCTGACCAATTTCACCAAAATCCGTTATTTGACTGAAAAAATATTTCATTCCTAGTAATTTACGCGTTTTGAATCCTGGGATAAAAATTTAATGTTTACCAGTTAATTCTATATACTTCAATTAAACTTCAACAAAACTGAAACTGATAATCTTAGCTTACATTCCAGTTCCACTTTTCATGATTGACTCCATTTCTCTTTAGAACTTAAACCCTGTGAGTGGAGTTGGATCAGCGAATTTCCATTTTCTGAAATTCCCTGTTGAAGTAAATTTCCTTTGAGATATACACAATGTGAATGTTTCTGGCAAATACCCCTTAACCTTCTTTAATACACGTATCTTCAAAATCGCGAAAATATATTTTTGGGAGAATTAATGGCATCGAGGACTTGTTGGTGGCTGAAACTCGCAATTCTCGGTAACTATGAGTTTTTTCTTGATTTACTCCAGGCAAATGAATTGAGTGAGATGAGAAGGAGCACGCGAGATTAATTATTAATGTCGAACACCTTTCGAACTACTGGCAAATGGAGCATCCCCGTTGATGGCAGAGAATTTCAATTGTTTAGTTAGTTCGGTTACCCGGGCAACCAATTAAGTTTTAATCTTTGAGCAATGAAAAAGGCATCCGATTCGAGGGAAAGTGTAAAACCGCCGAGAGCCTTTTGAGCGCTCACCGTATCCAGTGATGCGACGGGAAAACAAATCAATGTTGACTCGGAGCGCCATTGAAAATGGGATTCTCAATTCTGATAGTCGGCAAAGAAATGGTAGGTAAGGTATTCATAACATTAATGAATAGTTTTTCACCTGTTCAATCGCACAGGCTACAAGCACATGGCACCAGCTCTTATCGTTTCGAGGAATAACTAATTAAATTGTGAAACGAAAAGAAGTAAGTAGGAATGATTGGTGATGAAATCCCATTCGGATTTGTACAACTTTCTAAATCAGCGTGCCTTCATATTAGGACCATCAATATAACACCACATATATTGGGGTTTTAAGTAATATATGGGCTGTTCCTGAACAGTAATAATGAAATATATTGGGTACTTATTAAGTTGCACAAGAAACATTGCCGGCCCTAACCGCGTATTCTCATTAATACTGGTAGGAATGCGTTATAGCTTCATGTTGCTGACACGTAAGATAAAATTTCAATGCCAGTAATTTACGAATGCTTTACTATTTTGTCTTGCGTAGCAGAGCATATTATGCTGGAAACCTCTTTATTTCTCTAAGTAATTGTTTGCGGTTGATTTGTCCAAAACATAAAAAAGGTGGCAAATATGATTGCAAAAACTATCGGGGCATTACATTACTGAATGAATATAGCATATAACATTTTCACCAGTCTTCTCCTAAAACGCATAAGCACCTATGCTGAAGACATACTGGAAGAATATCAGTGTGGCTTTAGAGCTGGTAGAAGTACCATTGACCAGATATTCTCGGTAAGACAAACAATGGAGAAATGCTATGGATATAATGTTGACTTGCATATAATAATATATACATATTAACTTGTATATATTAAAGATATACATCTTCATTGACAGACTTTTAATAATCAAACCACTTTACTTTTCCACATAAACTTTTTAAGTTTTACTACCCAGGTTTCGTTATAGCATAACATCATCAGGTCTAGGTATGCTATAACGAAACCTGGGTAGTAAAAATTAAAAAGTTTATGTGGAAAAGTAAAGTGGTTTGATTATTAAAAGTCAGCATGAAGATTTTCCACCAAGTTACGCCAGAAACTGTTTTATTTACTCTTCATTGACTTCAAACAAGCCTTCGACAGCGTGAACAGGAAAGAGATGATACGTGTGTTGAGAGATTATAATATTCCAAGGAAACTGATTACACTAGTTCAATTGACATTGCATGAATCACAATGTAAAGCCTTTATTAGGGGTACAGCAAGTAGAGCATTTAAGAGATGCTCTCTCAGCCGCGTTATTCAATCTGGCCCTACATAATGCAATGAAAGAATTGAAACTAAGAGGGACCATAGTGCATAAATCCCAGCAAGGATTCGCTTATGCAGATGATATAGCACTAATTGCACGAAATGTTAATGACCTAAAAGAAATGTTTAATATTTTAGAAAACACTGGTAAAGAAGTGGGGCTGAAGGTTAGTGAAGAGAAGACCAAATACTTGAAAATGTCAGCTCATCAGAACCAGCGGCACCTACAAAACATAATAATTGGGAATTATGAGTTTGAGGGTGTCAAGGAACCTATCTAGGAGTCAGACTTAACAATGAAAATAAGATATCCACGGAGATCAACCAAAGGGTAATGGAAGTTAACAGGGCATACTTTGCAAATGTAACAATCCTCAAATCAATGTTACTATCAAGGAACACAAAAATGAAGATCTATAAAACGCTCATTAGACCCGTGGTAACTTATGGAGCTGAAACATGGACATTAACAAGTCAGGATGAGGAAACACTTAGAAAATTCGAAAGAAAAATGTTAAGGAGAATCTATGGCTCAATTAGAGAAGGAAAGAGATGGATAATTAGACTGAACATGGAGATAAATGAATTACTAGAAGGGAAGGACATAGTTAGATTTGCCAAGTCACTGCGGCTGGCGTGGTTGGGGCATGTAGAAAGGATGGAAAATGACAGAATGCCCAAACTGATACTTAATAGCAAGACGGAAGGAGTCAGAAGAAGAGGTAGACCAAGGAAGAGATGGCTACAGGATGTGGAGGATGACTTGAAGGCAATGGGAGTTACAAGATGGAAGGAAAAAGCAAGAATAAGAACTGAATGGAGGCATATCATAGAGGAAGCCAATGCCCACACCGGGCTGTAGAGCTGCAGATATATGATGGTGATGATGAATTGTTTGCGGTAATCGAATTCAATACAAATGAGAAAACCTTCTCTCTCAGACACGTCGTCTCCAGCATGAAGCACATGAAGGAATGCCATCCATAACCAAACTTATTGTCACGAATGCAGTAGTTCCTCTGGGAATGTTACGAATTTAAACTTCTGAACCGGTGTTTTCTCTGAGGAAATTTATAGCTTCCCTAGTACCGTCAGTAATTACAAATGTACTGAGCATCCATTGCTTTAACCCTAGAACGGAAACGCTAGGTGAAAAAACACCCCAGACCGGTTTAAATCTCGCGGCAAAAATAAACGACTTACGTTTACGACCCCCTTCTTGGTCGATTTTCCCGGACCCTTCAAAATTTTAACTAAAACCTTTTAGCTCTCTTGATTTTTTGTCAAAAGACGGAAAACATGAGCCCTCATAGAACCCTCAAAGTCATACTGGACCCGAGAAACGGGTTCTTGAAAATTGGGGGTGTGGTTTTTCACCCTGTGACCCCCGAATAAGTAAAAAAATAGCGTTTCCGTTCTAGGGTTAAATGAAGCGTTGTAGTACATTTAGTCTTTTTGTGGTAGTTTAACATAATAAGTTTAACATAATATTTATAGCATATAATTATAACATAATTAATTACATAACATATTAATATTTAACATAATATAATTTAACAAGTTTAATATAATACATACATGCGACTGTGCTCGGTTTTTCCATTTTTATGTACGTGAGCAGTTTTCTTATCACGGTGTGGTGGTGGACACACGATTTTTACAGATGCTTTGGAAAAATGCGATTCGATTTGTCCAGGCATAAAATGAACACTAATGTCGAAAAAACGAGATGATGCTCTAGAACATTGATTAACATTATAAATGATGCACTTTTAAAGAATTAAATCGAGAATATCGGATTTAGCAGTAGCCGTTTACATTATACGAAGCGTCTAATACAGTTGTCAGCATAAATCATACGTTTGCAAACACAATTGCGACAATTTGCTATTAGAATGAAATTTAAAGAGTACCTAGCGGTGAATTTTTTGAAAAAGAATAAATTCTCCCCCGAACGCCTACTGCATCAGGAACACCAAAATAGACAAGACTTGATGAAATAACTGGACGGTATTCCCACTCACGACCTCTCCTGGGTGAATATGGAAACGTGGCAAGCTAACAAAAAATTAGGATTTATGAGAAGGTTAATCGGTAAATGTGATTAAAAGTTTGAAGATAAATATTATCTGTTGCTGGTTAGGTCTCATTTAGAACATGCTGCTAGTAAATGGGGCTTTCGTAAAGCTTAGAGGAGCAGGATTTGTAAAACACTGCGACGACAAAGTAAGTTGCGTATTAATATTATTGGAGGATCTATGGTGAGAATCGCTCACTCTTGCTTAAATTGGGAGAATGTGTCTTTAGTGATAATTTTGAAAGTGTAATATTAGCCCCGACCACTACGGCATGCGATAGCATGCCAATAAAGTGAGAGAGATGTAGAACAAATCGATTTAAGAAGTCGTTTTTTCCCGTCAACGATGATGGACCGAAATAATATTGGCTGACCACTCCAGGGGGGAATATATTCTGGGCAAAATTAGTCTGGTGTGTATGAACCTCCTGCCACAAACCCTAGTCTTCTAGGGTACTAAAAAACACTAATTCTGAAAATGTTTTATTATAAACATAACATTATTATTAGGTAATCTACCGGTTAAGGTAGGTTTTTTTGGATGGACACAACTATCAAATAAATATTTTGTAACTCCAAACAAAACCCAATCCAGCAACCTAATCTACATCAGGTCCCTCTTCATCTCGGTGTACCTCCTTCTTCCCTTCATCCCGTCCAACATCCCTATCCTATTCCTGCCCTTTCCTCGCTTGCCCAACAACCTCCCCTCTATTACGGTCTTCAACATTCCACTACCGCTCAATATGCCTTTCATCCATTTTTCCTGCCTCCATAGGATTTCTCTCAACAAACCCCTCTCCTCACCCACCATCTCCAGTACTTCCTCATTTGTTTTCCTTACGGTCCATTTCACCTTCTCCATTCTTCTCCACACCCACATTTCAAAAGCCTCCAATCTAGGTCTATCCTCCTGCTTCAGCGACCACGTTTCCGCGCCGTACATAGCTACGCTCCATATCAGAGTTTTTACGAGTCTTGTCTTAACATCTCTACTCAACGTCCCCGTCATCAACTCCCTCCTCCTTGAGAAAGCCTCCTTGCCTAGCGCAATTCTTCTCCTTACGTCCCTACCACTTTGACCGTATTGGTCCAAAACACTTCCGAGATATGTAAACTGCTCTATCTGCTCTATTCTTTCCCCGCCTATTTTCATATTTAGCTTAGCCTTTTTCTTTCTGGAAAATCGCATAACCTTTGTTTTATTAATATTTATTCTCATCCCATATTTATCGCACTGAACCTCCAATTCACTCAGTAATGCTTGCAACCCCTTGGCTGACTGAGCCACTAATGCTTGATCATCAGCAAACCTAACCGATTTTACGAATTCCCATCCGACTTCCATTCCCACCTCCAGTTTTTCTCATGCCTCATTAATCATTTCCTCTACATATACGTTGAACAGTACGGGTGACAATGGGCAACCCTGCCTTACCCCTCTTCCTAACATTGCCCATCCGGACTCTCCGTTCCCCGCTCGCACCTGAGTAGTCTGAGACAGAACATATTAATCATAACATATTAATGTTATAATAGCTAAAGAAAAGAGGCGACGGTTTAATCTCCCCTCGTTGAAGGGGATGAATTGAAATCTTAATTCTGGGGCAAACGTGTGCTGCCATTAGTGTGTGAACGTTTTTTCTTAAATCGATTATTTCAGTCTCAAAAATTTCTAAAAATGTACACTTAAATCAGTCCTAGCCTATGTTACTTTGTATGATTTAACCGTATTCTTGAAAAAAATAGAAGCCCTTACTTCGCACCCTCATGGCATGATGTGCCCCCCAACAAACAGGCGAGCATACAGGTATTATTTTTCAGATTTATACATTAAAAAGATAGGGATGTCTTCTGTGTTCAATCGTCTTTTAACTTTGAAAAATGGGTTCCTGTTAAATTCAACGGTTACTGGTTCACTTTGTAAAAGTTAACAATCACTGAATAGGTAAGCTGTAGTTTTCACTATGAATTTATTTCAGTAGCATCGGTTTTTGACGCAATAGTGAAGGCTCCTTGATGCCTATCCGTTGAAACCGATGAAAAGGGAGAAAATATGGCATGATCCCCTTATTACTCATCTTTACCAACTTTTTCTTTATTTTCACTAGATTTCTATTCATATGTATTAAATTCAAAGGCTCCAAGAGACATATGCATGTCATTGCATCCTTTCAGTCACTCACTACTTACAGCATGATCAGGTCAGCTCATTCAAATGTGTAAGTCTCCCAACGACGTGATGTTGAATGGAAGAACGGTTTTCTATATGCAATCACGGCTGCTTATTTCCTGTGTCGCTGAAATTAGAACAGCAAAGAACGAAGCTTTTGACTATTTTCCTTCCTATTACCTAGGTATTTCTGCATGTAAAACTTCATGTTCCTATTATAGTGCGTCCTGGTTTTCGATCTGAATTTATATTTTGACGAACGTTTTAAAACTCCATTCGTAATCAGTGTTAAGGAATCGTTGTTCGTTCACCAAAACGGCCAACTGATTCTAATGAAACGTTTATTTTGAAAGCGCCAATGTGACCTCTGGTATCTTTGCAAACGACATTCCGCTAGAATCGGCAGGTTTTGTGAATTAGGAAATTCGAATATGGGCTGCACTAATCGCAGAGAGATATCCATAGAGTTTAGCATACAATAACACTCTGTTTCAATTGAATATCAGTTTATTATTATAGGTAATCTACCGGTTATGGTAGGTTCGTACACTCTCGGATAACATTACTGCCATTGAATTTATAATAGTTCACCCGGGAGATTAGACCGAAAGTATTAATTAAACTATGGAATAGCCTGGAGGATTTTCTCAACGTTGGAAATGTTTATTTTCCCTCGGCTCAGTTAAGTTTTCATTTTCATAACGAAATACTCTGCCAAACGTTCTCACCGAGGTTAGATTAAAACAGTCCAATTTTTGAATGGAAATAGCGGAACTAAGATAGTATATCCTATTAAGGATCCAAGAGCCATCTCAAAATAGTTTATTTTATTATTTTATTAACTTGACGAGGGTTAGTCTTCCCCAATTCTTGTTTCGAAATTCTGTGCAATTTCTGCGCTTTCCTGTGGTTTGGAGGAAACTCGTTACATTTTCCCTTCTCTCCTCACTCCTTTTTGGCCATGATCTCTTATATGCACTCGTGTTCAACGTCTGAACTGCTCTCTCTCTCTAACTCTCCCTTTAACCGTTACGTTCATCACCTTGCCCTTCGAGGGCGCGAAAGTGAAAGGACTCTCCTTTTTAACTTCGAGTTGCCCATTTTTCAATTCTCCCCCGACTGGAGAACGAAATAATACGTCTCCAATCATAACGGTTCTCAAGGTCGTCGACGAATCTCTCTCTCTCTCTCTCTCTCTCTCTCTCTCTCTCTCTCTCTCTCTCTCTCTCTCTCTCTCTTTGTCAGTTCTCCTGCTCCCAAGGTGTTCCGAAAAAATTAAAAATCCGATTTCTGCTCTACGCCATCCATAAGCATATATGGCCTTCCACTGAAGTGGAACATTTTTTTATGCTTAATTATCTCATTCGAGTTTTTTCGTCGTCCATCCAATTCGCTTAAAGGAATGCTTTCTGCCTCTCCAATCTTTTCACAGAACTGTGGGTGATCTCGCGTATCTTTTTTGATTCGTTCACTTTATTGACCGAGATGTAATTTTTCTTTCAGTTTGTTTTTTTTTCACTTGATGATTACGCTTTTGTGACAATCATTACATTTCAGAGCGAGCAGAGACATTTCTGATGTATTCCTGTTTCTTATGTTTACATGCTTTGCGATCATTCATTCTCACCAATGGTTCGTTTCGAAGTCAGATTCCAACGCGGTGATTTTATTTTATTTTTAATTTTGCTCGGAAAAATGACTGTTTTGTTACTGAAATAAATCTATTTTAACTTTAAATATAACGAAAAAGGAATATTGTAAAGAAATCATTTGTACTTTGAATAATAACTCAAAGTTACAAAAGTAAAACTTTCAACTGAAATTTCAGCCGTCGGAATCCTGGTATGGTAATAAACACTGTTTTTCAGATCACCCCAATGCATATAGGCTGCATATTAAGTTACAGGAACTGATTAACGGTATTAATAAATTGCAATAAGACTGTCTCTTCCTCTTTAACATGAAATTGCTTTGTTATGCATTCATTTCTCATTCCAGCTACATACTGAAATCAAATTTTTCACCAATGCCATCCAAGTGCATATATAATTTTCCTCTTAATCTTAAATCTCAATGAGTTACAACATTAAATGAGTTACAACTTTTCATGAGTCTCAATCGGTCCAAGATGGACATGTTGGAAGCATGTCATTACACTTTTGAGAATCTCCAATCCGGAAAACATACCCTTGAAATATTTTAAGGAATTTAATTCCAATTATGCTAGAAATTACAAATTGTCAATTACCTCATTGTGTTTGATTTAGTATTAATTTTCGTGTTATATTTGGGGTTATCAAAATATTAGCTTATGTTAGAATTTTTACCGTGCAGAAAAAATCAACTTTACACAAAAAGTTTACTCCACTTAGATGTGCGTGTGGATGTCTTAACTTTCCGCCAGAAATTCATTTCTGGGTCGTTTACCATCGTAAATGGGACCTGCCCAGATCGACCAGCGCTATGCTTTTAAACCTCACCTGTTTTTGCAGACGTAAACTTTGCATCATAATTATTCAGTGCAAAATGCTACGAATCAATATAATTATGACTTGTTATTTCTGTGGGAAAAAATGCATTGGATCCTAAAGCTCTTTTCAGGGGTTTAAACCTCGTAAGTGTGTGGTGAACTGTGAGGACTCCAAAGTGATACTCGTATTTTTCGCAAATTGTAGTAGTCATATTGTTTCCTTTCATCTGCTCAATTTTTTCTTTAAATTAACGTCTCTTTAGGTTTTTTAAAAATAATTTATTGCTCCGTTTTCGGGCTGTTTGCTGCTGCGACTTTGTTAAATGAGAGGCATCAACATTTATGAAAACTTGAAAAAACAAACGACTGCTGGAAACGCTGGTTAACACGGTGGTCTTTTGAATGGCTTCGGGCTATGCTCTCGACGCCGAATTCAGCAAAACAATTTTAATTACTTACCTTTAGAATTAATCGGAATGGGTTGTTTTTCTGCTTCGCTTATGTGGAATCTCTCACTCATCTCTCATTTAACGTTGGCGAAAATGACGAATGTGGGACACAGTTCAGTAGCATTATCTCGCTTCGCGAAAAAATATGCACGGTATTCGCCCATTGCATGTGCGGCTCGTGGTTATATTCATATATTTTTAAAATGAATAATTAGCAATGACTCTTTATCGTCAAACCTGTTATTACTGAGTTAGTTGTGCTTTTGACGTTACTCCATATGAGCATGATGTATCTATATATTTTTTAATATTAGGTTTAGGTGAAATTTGAATAATATTTGAATGCAGAAGCTATACAGAATGCGCTGCTGAACTTTTGTGCATTTTTTAAAAAGCAGATAATCAACTCACAAACCGTTGCAACGTTGGATTTTGTGCTCAGAAAAGCGATGACCTTATTACCGCCCTCTAGCTAAAACAGAGACGTGAAATACATGATATATTAAGTCAGGGGTATGAATATTTTGTTGCAATCATTTATAACTTGTCGTGTTTCAGTTAGCATTAGTGAAAACCGTGTGAGTTTAGCATAGCACATGAAGTATTTAAACATGATTAAGTGATAATTATACATATTGACATATAGGAATTTAATTTCTTAAGAAAAAACTGTTTTATTTGTTTGGTTACATGTTAAAAGTCTCAATTGAGTGTAGTTATTTCTTTTTTTTTTGAGATGACCAAAATCAGGGAAAACTAGTCACTAATATCTTTCAAATATTTCCATTCTTTTCCATATCTTGTTATAGAAGCAGAATTTATTTGGAAAATGACAAATTTTTAAGTCAACTTATTTGATATTGGCGATTGCGTTTTTCTGAGAGGTCATGGTTGAATGAAATAGATCAATGAGGCCAGAATTTTATAAACTAACGTCACAAATGGATTCCAGGGTCAAGCATTTTTATTGGACCCTGTTTGAGTCCAAACAAATGTATGATATACTTGTACGGATCAAAATAGAATGCTTTATGTCTCCAGACTGTTTCAGTTAATTAGCGTCGTGCGTTTATCTGCGTTGCGAGGTCATTGTCTGGGCTGTTTTATCCCGACTTACTGCCAATCAAGCATGTAAAGTGCCAGTTATTCGTTGTTCAATAGTTCATCGAGTATTAATTCATCGCGCAGAATGTTTGGTTCAGGCGACTGTAAATAGAGAGAAATTCATTCGTGGTATTCTGGTACGCAACCAAAATCGTACAAAGCTATTCCGTGTCCTAAAGCAGTCTGAAGACGACTTCAATGCCATAATTTGAGTGTTCTGTACAGAGTTCTGTTCCTAATTCCTCTTGAGAAAGGTGGTTGGACCACCGAAAATTCGAGAACCAGTGAGTTTTCCCTCTTTTGTGTTTTGGTTTCTGTGTTTGTTATGACTATCAGTGAATTTATATATATATATATATATATATATATAGTGAATATATATTATATATTTATATGAATGTATATAAATTTATATATATTTATATGTATTTATATTTATTTTATTATTATATATTTATATATAAATGTATATAATTTATATATATAAGTGAATATATATATATTTATCCCTAGAGCTGTGCTGGCGGGAGTAATAATAATTACTCCTGGAAGGGTCACCCCTTGCCAGATAGGTCGAAGGTTAGGAGCCAGACGAAAGGTAGTCCACGCAGCGTCTGTTCCTCAGTGAGGCGGCTGCAATGGCGTCTGACCCCAGTGGGGCGGCCATTAAGTGATGGTGTCACGTTAAAAACACTATTGAGGAAGGCAACGGGAAACCACCTCAATTATCATTCCCAAGAAAATATGATGGACGCAAAACAGAAATTGAGTCCTGGCAACTGCGGGACTCGGCCCAAGGGGCCGTGTGTCGTGCCCGGCAGCGGGGGAGGCAAGGCTTCCGCGGTCGTCATCCCACGAAATCCTTGCGGGGGAGAAATAACAGCAACAGGACAGAAGATGCAGAAGAAGACGAAAGTAGTTAGAATAGGAACCTGGAACGTCAGGACAATGTTGAGGAGAGGCAAATTAGAAAATATTAAGCGAGAGATGGAAAGAGGTAACATAGATGTTTTAGGCCTCTGCGAGGTGAGATGGAAGGATAGCGGGGATTACTGGAGTGACAATTATAGAGTAATATACAGCGGCGGGGACGAGAGCCAACGAGGGGTTGCCGTAATTTTAAATAAAGGGGTAGGAAGAAGCGTAGTCAACATAGAGCAAGCGACAGATAGAATTTTACTCGTAGAGATTAAAGCAGAGCCGACGAACTTGGTCATTATTCAGGTATACATGCCACCGAGCAACCACAAGGAGGAAGAAGTCGATAGGATGTATGATGAGTTAGAGGATATCATCGCGAGTGTTCCTGCAGGGAAACATTTGATAGTGATGGGGGATTGGAATGCGACGGTAGGCGAAGGAAGAGATGGTGGTGAGGTGGGGGACTATGGGTTAGGCACGAGGAATGAACGCGGGGAGAAAGCAATTGAATTCTGCAGGAGACAGGGGTTAGTCATCACTAACACATGGTTTAGACACCACAAAAGGCGTAGGTATACATGGAAAATGCCAGGTGACTCAGAAAGGTATCAGTTAGATTATATTATGGTTAGGCACAGGTTTAGGAACAGTGTGATAAATTCGCACAGTTTCCCAGGAGCGGATGCGGACTCTGACCACAATTTAGTTGTTATGAAATGTAATGTTCGTTTCAAGAAGATAAGGCAAGGGCGGCGGGCTAAAAAATGGAATTTAGAAGCAGTAAATGAATTAACGAGGAAGGAGTATCAGGAGGTTGTAGAGAAAATGATGGATGACGGTAAAGAACTGAGTACTATCGAAGAAAAATGGGAATGTATCAAGAAAGGGATATTGGAAGCCGCTAAAGACACTATAGGAACCGTTAAGGGGAAAAGGATAAGGAAACCATGGGTAACGGATGAGATGATTGCAAAGATGGATGAGAGAAGAAGATGGAAAAATGTAAACACAGAGTTAGGCAAAATGAAGTACAAAGAGTTAAACAATAAATTGAGAAGGGCCACAAATAAAGCAAAAGAAGAATGGTGGAAAACGCAATGCGAGGATATGGAAAGTTTACAGAAGAAGGGTGAAATTGGTGCTCTATACAGCAAGGTTAAGTTATTATCGGGAAGTAAGAAAGCAAGATGTGTGCTAACAGTTAAAGATAAATGGGGTAAGATAATAGTTGAACCAGGAAAAATCCAAGAGAGATGGAAGGAATATATAGAAACACTGTATGGTAAAGAACTTAGGCCGACAAGGTTAGACATAGAAGAGGAACATGACGTAGAAGAAGATAGCTTAGGTCCAGGCATACTCGACAATGAAATAGAAAGGGCATTAAAGGAGATGAAAGCAAATAAGGCTGTGGGGGTGGACAATATTCCTGTAGAAATGTTGAAATGGTTAGGGAAAGGTGGGAAGAAGGCCATATATGGACTGATTCGTAGTATCTATGAGGAAGGAATCTGGCCGGAAGATTTTGTGAGATCGGTGTTAGTTCCTATTCCAAAAAAGGCAAAGGCTTCGTCATGTGAGGATTACAGAACAATAAGTTTGATATCCCACGCAGCTAAAGTTATTCTCAGGATCATCAACAAAAGGATAGAGAGTAAGGCAAATGATTACTTAGGGGATGATCAGTTTGGGTTCAGGAAAGGAAGAGGTACGCGTGATGCCATTGCAGTTATGAGATCACTAGTCGAGAGGAATATAGAATACAATCAGGACGTTTTTGCCTGTTTTGTAGATTTCGAAAAAGCGTTTGATAGAGTGAATTGGGAAAAATTAATGCGTGTATTGCAGAAAATAGGAATGGATTGGAGGGACAGGAGACTGATCCGCAACCTGTACATGTCTCAGACTGCTCAGGTGCGAGTGGGGAACGGAGAGTCCGGATGGGCAGTGTTAGGAAGAGGTGTAAGGCAGGGTTGCCCATTGTCACCGGTACTGTTCAACGTATATGTAGAGGAAATGATTAAAGAGGCATGGGAAGAACTGGAGGTAGGAATGAAAGTCGGAGGGGAATTCCTAAAATCGGTTAGGTTTGCTGATGACCAAGCATTAGTTGCTCAGTCAGCCAAGGGGTTGCAAGCATTGTTGAGTGAATTGGAGGTTCAGTGCGATAAATATGGGATGAGAATCAATATTAATAAAACAAAGGTTATGCGATTTTCCAGAAAGAAAAAGGCTAAGCTAAATATTAAAATAGGCGGGGAAAAAATAGAGCAGGTAGAACAGTTTACATATCTCGGAAGTGTTTTGGACCAACACGGTCAAAGTGGTAGGGACGTAAGGAGAAGAATTGCGCTGGGCAAGGAGGCTTTCTCAAGGAGGAGGGAGTTGATGACGGGGACGTTGAGTAGGGATGTTAAGACAAGACTCGTAAAAACTCTGATATGGAGCGTAGCTATGTACGGCGCGGAAACGTGGTCGCTGAAGCAGGAGGATAGACGTAGATTGGAGGCTTTTGAAATGTGGGTGTGGAGAAGAATGGAAAAGGTGAAATGGACCGAAAGGAAAACAAATGAGGAAGTACTAGAAATGGTGGGGGAGGAGAGGGGTTTGTTGAGAGAAATCCTATGGAGGCAGGAAAAATGGATGAAGGGCGTATTGAGCGGTAGTGGAATGTTGAAGAGGGTAATAGAGGGAAGAATGTTGGGCAAGCGAGGTAAGGGTAGGAACAGGATAGGGATGTTGGACGAGATGAAGAGAGGAAAGGAGTACACCGAGATGAAGAGGGACCTGATATAGATTAGTTTGCTAGGTGGGGAGTCACAAAATGTTTGTTTGATAGTTGGGTCCATCCAAAAACCTACCTTAACCGGTAGATTACCTAAAAAAAAAAAAAAATATATATATATATTTATATATATAAACCATAAACACAGTAATCAATCCGAAGGTCGGTTTAGTAGGTGATGGTAGAGCTCACCCATGTACCAAGCCCTATACAGCGTGTGAATATTCACACATCAGGGTAGGGGTGCCAGCTCCTTTCCCTGTGCCGGTTATGGTTTCCCAGGAAGATCTGGTACCCGAAAAATCAACTAGCTTGGGTGGAGCTGTAGGTGCCCAAAGTGCCTTGCCCGGGAATCGAACCCGGGACCCTCCGGTCAGCAGTCCAACGCTCTACCCGCTAGACCACGGCGACCCATATATACGTATATATATATATATATATATATATATATATATATATATATATATATATATACATACATTTGTGCTATTTATAATTTTTTTACTGTCTTCATAAATACCCATACTTACGTATTTTTCTGTACGAGGATCCTCGTCTGCGCTCTATCGTTTCAGATTCTCCCTGAAGTTGGGCCCTTTGAGTGCGTGTGTGTGTGCTTCTTGAGTGCTAGTGTGTGTGATTGGTCTGTGCTCGTCCTTCGTGGATAGTCACAGAGTGTGTGCTTGTAATACATCCTGGTATCCTTAACGGGGTCTTCCTTACAGCCTCGTGAAGGATTACATTTCCACCTGGAATCTTTAACGAAGTCCCACAGCTTCGTGAAGGATTCCAGACAGGATAGTGTGTGTGTGGCTGTGTGTGGTCCCTGGCGTGGATTAATTTCCCGTAAACCACCACAGAGGGTATTCTTGGTCGAGAGGTTGTGGTTGGTTCCCGCGAATACCAACACAACAATTTGATCTGACGAGAGTTTCGACTGTTTTTTACGGCCAGTGGAGTTTTTTCCCCCTTATTATTATTTATACAACTTTTCGTTGTTGAAATATGGCAATTATTTTTTTTACCATAATTCACAATACTTCATGGGGAGAGGAGTATAGGTTAGTTAATGCCAATGTATAAACCTATTTGAAATATTAACAATTTATCCTTAAAATTACTAAATTCGAAGTTACATAAAAATCGTGAAATATGTACGTGTTTTCTAATTTGGAATATGCTATCGGAAAATATTATTATTAAAAATTATTATTATTAAAATTTACATGTGCAAATAGACAAATGTCAGGTGGCACACAAGTTCCAAGTGTTACAATAAACTTGCCTTGGAAAAATAACATGGTTTCTGAAATACAATCAACATCACAAAAGATAATAAATAAAATAAGTCTGAAAAAAGAAAAAAAAATACACTTTAAGGAAATTTCCAAACACCAATCTGTAGTACATAAAAAAAATCCCCATTTCATTAACATTTGTTTCCCAATCAACAAGAAAAAAAATTTAGCTATTACATTTAATTTAATTTAATTTAATATAAATGTTTCAACTAGTTTATTGTTGGATGCACTTTTCATGATTCTTGAAATGCTCCCTGAATGTTGTCATGAAGGTGATTTAGATATTTCTGTCAGATTAGGGGCATATCCCGAGGAACATCTAAATTTATCCTGCTCAAAACACATCAACTGTGTTTGCTTTGCCACCTACTATGTGTGTACGGTATAAATCACAGGCACCGTCGTCCTTACATCAAGTCGTAACCGAAATACATTCAGTCATCGACTGATATGAAAGCTTTCATCTGTTGGGAAGGATTTCTCACTCCATACTCCCACACCATAAAATGTTTGAGCATATCTGAATCAAAGGTTTCCTATAAACCAATTCAGAAATAGGGTCTGTATGTGCATTCCGCAAGATTCATCGAATCGAAAGTGGTGTTCCTTAAATTTTCTTAAGAAAAGTTATAATTATGCATATTTTCTGGCGTACATTATCCATCAGTAACTAAGAAAATATCTGCAATCATGTATTATCATTGGTTTTCTACAGTTTAAGGTTTTGGATTGGCACAATCTAAAAAAAAAAAAGTTGCAAGAACAATTTCTTTACCTTTCCTAACAGAACAAATCAATAACTTTACAACTAATCTTTACAACCGTCTTCAATTCTACATACTTCTTTCCTTCATTCCCTTCAATATCCCTATCCCATTTCCGCCCCTTCCTCATTTGACAAACATTCTCCCCTCTGTCGCAGTCTTCAACAACCCATCACCAATCAATATGCTTTCCATTCATCTCTCCTGCTACTTTTTGATTTCTCCCAGCAATTCCCTAGCCTCCCACACCCTACCTAGTAATTCCTTATTTGTTTTCCTTTCTGTCCACTTCACCTTCTCTATCCTTCTCAACATTTCAAAACATTTCTATCCACGCCTAAACTCTTATTATTGACTTTATTACTGATTATTGCTAAATGTTTGTTTCTCTCCTTCTTGAACTCAAACTGCTCATTCCCTTTGTACAAAAATATACCTATTCTTCATTCTCTTCTTGATGATTCTGAAAATCAAAGCTGTAAAGGCACAATTAAATGGCGTAAAATTGACAAATTCATCAATGTATTCTAATTATTTCGCACAATATAATGTGGACTAGGAATTTTTTTCGTACCTTAAAAACATATGTTTACAATATAATTGATTACGAAATTGTATTAAAAATCATATTTTATTGACACTTATAATTGTAAGGAATAATACTCCGGTTATAACAAGTTCGTTGTCATTTAATCTCACACAATTACGGTTCAAATTGATAATTCTTAAATATTTTTGATCCTATAAAATCATTTGAACATGGTGACCACCAATTAGATAGTCACAGAGCGCATTAATGTCATTATCATCTACTTTCTGCCCTTTGGCTTAGCCTCAAGCTATATATTTGAAAATGAAATGAAAGGATTTCGGGCCAATGAAACCAAATAGGTCTTCGAGATAAGTCTAGCGAAGCTTTTAATTCTATGAGCACTAAATGCAGCGCTCTCGAAAATGGCTGAATTTAAGTTTTCATAATACTTAACGATCCCGCAAGAAAACTCGGATACGATCTCAGATATGACTTCTATTTCGAAAAGGGTTACATATTTTTGCATACCACTCGGATTCATTTTCCGGCCCATCTAAAAGATCTCCCTCAATTTTATCCTCCTGTGTGGATTTAAAAAAAAAACAAAAATGAAAATGTTTCATGCAGCATACGTGATACTTCACCACCTGAAATATTCACTCATTATCGCAAATTTCCACTCCTCCTCGAGAGGTTAAGACTGCCATAAATTTGACGCAAATCCTCTTAAAAACATAAAGAACTAAAGAAAAAGTCACGTACGGAGCGGGAATAGTATATTGCGGATTTTCCGCAGTACTGCGTGGACAATACTTGTTTTAGCCCCTTCACTATTTTAAGAGGGTTAGAAAAAAATGATACGAGGGGCGTGATGCTCCCAAGGTTTCGTCCCACATGGTCCCGGTGGTTCCTTTATTTTTTCCCCTCCCTTAAATCGTATTTTTTATGCCCCTTTAAACCTACTAGAAGTGTGGACATAAATACGCCTCCCCCCATATCTCCTGCCTTATCTCCTCCGCAGACCTTTTCCCGTCCACTAATGTCTTCTTTTCTCGCGGAGCCTTTCTCGCCTTTTCAACCCTTGCCTCTCCCCTCCCCTGACGCCCCCCCCCTTTCAGACCTCTCACTCCATCCCTCACATCAAAACTATACTCGGTCGCACTTTCGCCTCAGAGGAAGGAATGAGGGATTCTGATTATAGTAGTGGAAGGGGTACTTGCGAAGCATCCCGATGCTCATGGTGACACTTCTTTTAAATGAGGATACTTGGGAAAATTTATTCTATCGTCATTATCTAATTGGTCGTCGTCGCCATTTAGATACATTTTAAACCATCCAGCCTCTCCAGTTCGAATAATCAATAAACTAAAAATTGAGTGCAAATTTTATTTTAAATGAAACTCACCCAGTCGACATTGATCTCAGACTAATCCAGCTCATAATTTGTGTGACCTCAATTTATTGATTAATCATTTCTCTTTCACAACGAACATTGTGAATATTTTAAATTTAAAAATGCTTTTGGAGCAAAGCACTCACCAATCATAACTTTCTCTTGTTAACTTCCCCTCTTAATCATTTTTGCTGATTGTCAAAACTAAAGCCTTATGTGGGAAATAATGTGTATGCACGATAGCATTACTATCACATTTGTTACTTTCCCCTTTAATGTGAAAATTATGCCTTATGAAAATTCCTTACTTCGATTTTCTTTTCAAAGATTGAAATCATAAGTTCAAACACGTATATTTGGTAAATGTGATCGTTGGATGAAGCATTAGTAAATAAAGATTCATCTATCTTCTCCAAAGTATAGCTAAATTTAATTTTGATCGCCATTCGCAAAACCATTCTGTAGTACCTTGAAAAGGTGCAAACACACCCCCACCCTCCGTTAGATGTGTTTTGTCTTGCTAAAAATACAGCATCCCCTTTCCCTCACACCTTTTTCCACTTGAATTTATTTTCCTTATAAAAGTAAGACTTTTATTTGTAACAAGGTTTGTATAAAAAGTATCGGTAATAATTTTTCCTGACGTGGGCGTGAAGTGCTGAATTCAGACCGTAGGTTAACTATGCGTATGATTGTATATCGTATTGGAATTGATAATATTACATTGCACACCATTATTCCTGAAAATTTGCTGATGCAAAAGATCTGCGTTAAAATCATACCGAAGATCTTAACGGACGACCGAGAGCAGAGATAAGTGTCTGTTAACAAAGACCTATTGCAACGGTATCGTGACGATTCCCCAACCCCTTACAGTCTTCGTTTGGCACCAGCAGACAATTTCCTATTCCCAAAATTGAAATCCTCCCTCAAAGGACACCATCATGGGATCCTGAGTGCCGTCAAAGAAGCTTGTGCAGTTAAGGACCTTCTGAAATCCGCCTGCCATTCGTGGAAAAGCCGTTGATTAAAGTGTGTGGACGCTCAAGGGATGTATTTCGAAGAATATTGAAGCATTTTGCCAATATCTGCAATAAACCTGTTTCTATGAAAATTTCCCTGATACCCTTTATAGAAACCATGCATAGATGTGACGTGGGATGTTTAAACATTTGTGTGAAGTACTTTTGTATCTTAATATGGAATTATGCGATTGAATAAATTTCAAGAAGTTGTCAATTACTCCTCAAAGCCGACTGGAAGCGAGTCTGCCCTGGAAATAAACTTTCAAACATGAAAGAGATCAGAGGACATCCGAAATTTATCGACACCAATGTTGGTTCTAAAACGTGGATAAGTTCTCGTGATGTTTTTATGTGGTATCAGTAGATTAATTTTGAACCATGCGCCCCAATTCTCAGATTGAGATGATGGCGTATCAATATCTGTACAGGATCAATTTTCTAGCTGTATAAACGAAAACAATGGTGAGGAGCATATGATACGGCTTATTAAGATCATTTTTTTTTATTTTTCCTTTTGATATTTAGACATTAAAGTTCATGCTTGCTTCCTAAACTACGCTGACCTTTTGATAGAGGGCATCGTTTAAGGAAAATTAAAATACGGTGAACTTTCTCTCGTGCTTTCTAGGGTGACGTTTTGAAGAGTAACTTCATAGCATTAATTGCCAGCGCATTTACTCATATTTTAAATTCTATTTTCGACAATTAATAGCTAAGTAGACATTGATGAGATTCTTGACCTATTGATATTCTTGACTTGAAATATTCTAAAGTTATTCAATCTAGAATGTGATATTTTATCCCCATTCCTACACAAATAGCTTTGAATGCCATCATGATAACATTTTATTTCTTTATGAAGCAACTAAAGATTACCTCCTAAATTGGTATTTGAATTAAGTTCCAGATTTAAGTACAGACATTTGACGAAAATAAGGAATTTCATTTTATTTATTAATTATCATAAATAAAAGCACTGTTATTTCTAGTTTCAACTTTGAAAAAAAGGATAGAATATCGAAAGTTTACATCAAGATGGTATTAATGAATATGAAAATTTTGTGTTATGATATGTTCGAATTCCCAAGGACAGAATTACGTTTAAAATTATCCCTAAGGAATATAAACCAGAATTTTAAGTGAGTACGTGATCATTTACAAAAACGACATGCAGTTTATGCGTTGGGGGTTTAAGCTGGAAGATAGTAATGATTTTCACGAAATCGTCAACAAATGATTCCAAATAATTTTCTGTATTTTGATTCGAATAAGTCTCCTATAATGAGAATAAAATTTAGAATATTGCTGAGGATGAAAATTGAAATTTAATCAACTGTATATCATGACAACACTGCTGCCGGACACACTGATATCTTTACGATAATTTGATGATTTTCACTCAACAGCTATCATATATAATTAAGATGATATCAAGATAAAAATATGTAATTTAAATGAACTATGTCTTTTTTAGAGTTTTAAAAATTGTAGCATTATTTACGAGTGTTGACTAGACGACTTCGTACTTTGAAAAGTTCGCATCCACATGTCTACTCCTGTTCATCATCCAACCTCGAATTTGCCAAAATATTGAAAAATGAGCCATTGTCATCCCGTTCCAATGCACTCAACGTCCCTAGATCCCCTTTAACCATAGGAATAACAGAAACAATTTGTTGAATGTGCCTACTACATACTAAGTATTTTATGAAGGCATCTCCTGATTTTCCGGTTTTTATGATGTGAACTATTCAATTGAAAGTTCATTCACTGCCCACATATTTTCCTAAGAGGAAAAACATCTATTTGAAACAAAGATTGATTAACCGTCTTGAACATCTCACCTGAAAAGCTTTAGATTTGGAATTTCAACCACTTTGTTTTTTTTTATGGATTTGTATGTGTACATATTCCTCTTAAGAGTAATGAAAGAAATTTGAAAATAATTTTAAAATATTACACCATTGTTGTTACTCATTCTCCCGATTTGCGACATTATGCATTTGAAATTCAAAGTTCTGAGATCACTTTCGGAGAGAGTGAATTTTCCAGGAGGATTAAAGCTCATTGTATTTTCTAAGGCATCAAGTTTCGTTGAAATTATTCTTTTTTCAGCCTTTCATTCTACTTTGAGAGGAAACTTTCAATCGGAGCAGTTTTGATGTGAAGGCCGTATTGTGATGAAGTGTTGATGCATGCATACATATGTTTGCATACAAGGCGGCTCATTACGAATTATCACGTCCCTCCGTCTCCATTTTGTACATTCCTAGATTCATTTCAAAATGCCAGCAGGAAGTACGCAGTAATTAAAGCCTTGAAGATGTTTGCAAAGCTTTTATCATCACAGTTATTACTACCAGAAGCAAAAGGAAAAAAGAAACTTAGTAATCACCCCGGAGTAGCCATCGTTTTTAATGCCAATATTTTTTTATGGGCACAGGATGAGCCACGTTTCTCTTTTTGCAGATATTGATGTATGGGTATAAGTGTGTGTGTGTGTATATATATATATATATATATATATATATATATATATATATATATATATATATATATATATATATATACACACACACTATATAAACACAAAGAAATGACACTCGCATATGTAGTTTTGACGTATCGAAGGCACGGCCGACATCGTCAGAATCGCCTATGCCATCGAAACGTCAAAACTACATTTGTGAGTGTCCTTTCTTTGTGTTTCTATTTTTGTTTTAAAAATCTCTATCATTGTTTTTATATATTTGTGCGTCGCCAAAGAGCGTCCTATTTCGAATACACTTGTATGTGTGTGCGTGTGTATGCTTCTGTGGATTGGGAGAAGAAAGAGGAAGTGGGCGAAGGAGTAAGGCACACTTTTCGGCCAGATTCATCCGGGGCTGGTGTGGTAGGATGTATAAAAAAGATTTAGCAAAAACATTTCCCGCTTCAACCTCTCCTGCACCTTTTTTCCTGTCCTCTTTTCTCTTCTCTCTCTTTCCCTCTCCTGGTTCCATACCCCTTCAATGCTCCCCCTCCCCTTTGGCAGTCCCCGCTGAATAAATGACGAGGCAGTGTTGTCGTGGACTTTAAAGGGGAGGTGTGCATCGCAAGGTTGCTAGGGAAACGAGGGTATAGATCGTTAAAAATGAGGCCTGGTGTGTGAGGAGGAGGAGTAGAGGGGCTGCGAGGGGGAGGTGACGGGCAGTGAAGGGAGGGGGTGGGAAGTGCTTGTGGATGGAGGTGGGAAGGGGTTTAGATTAAGGAAGCCGTGGAGGAAACGCCGGCTGCATTGCATGGCACATAACCCTGCTTGCATCGTCGTCATGACAACATGTGCCGAGACTAGGCGTTCCTTGGCCTCCCCTGCAATTATTAAAGGGTGAAGTGTTGCTGCAGTTTTCAACGATATTGCCGCGATGCTCCACTACGTACTTCCTTGCGCGAGAATATTTCTCGCATATTTAAGCGCGAAAGGTCCTTTCTCTCGCTGACTCTGTTCATTCGTTCTGTACTCATCTATTATTGTGTGTGAGAGGGGTGAGATTTTTCGGTTAGGATGGAAATAAGTATAAAATCTGCCCCTTTTTTCCTCCCTCCGAGGGTAAAGTGTTCGTTCTCTCATGAATAAATCACCCGAGCTTGATTAAAACTATTGTTCTCCACTCGTAAAAAAACTAGATTGACTAGATTGTTTGTTACGATGCCGCTGTGTTGTCTTTCGTATTCGTTTTGTTATTTTATACTTGAATCCGCCGCCAAAGTCATAATGTCTCCATGAACGTGAATCACTATTCTTTCAGAAACGTTGGATCCTCTTCTTGTTTTTAAGTTGGATGTGTGCACCGAGCCTCGCAGCAGTCATCCCAGGATTTTCATTTGTACTTCCATGATTTTTTCGAAAATCTTAATAGAAAACCCTCACCTCATACCAATTATCGCTCTTTCAATGCAGTGTTTTGTGCATTATTTTCTTTATTTTTGTGTAACCGCGAAATTAAGATAATCATAAAAACTAATTAATTTCATGTCCACTTCACGACCCTTACGCACATAAAAAGGAAAAATGATTTTCCCACAAGAAGGCGGTATCCACTCTACACCCATGATTTTCATACTAAACAGCGGACAATTTTTGAGGATCTCTAATGAAAAAGCGTATTTTAATGATTTTAAGATGTAGACTTATTAGCCGGTGATCGTAAGTGCATATGATAATAATAATTTGGATTTTTGGGAACTTCGACGGATAGGGTCGCAATTCACCGTATGCAACATGATGTGGAAATTTTTTTATCACAAATCCGATACGCGTTGTATAGTGGTGATATATTAAATATATGTGCATATAGTTATTAAACATTACAGATTAATTGAGTGGCTTTTTATTCAAAAAAAATTAGCACTTACATTATGATCAATGGTTACAGAGTTTTGATTTTCTATTAAGTATCTGCTTACATACACAACTGAAATTGAAGTGTGCTCAAAGACCTTCTAAATGTGATTTTTTTCAATCCTTCTCCGTCAGCGGGAATCAATGCCCTTAGTGCGACTAAAAGGAAGTTTTTCTTAGCAGTTGACTTTAAGATTTGATTTTAATGCATATTAGATGACTGTTACATGCGCTACATAGCAGTCACGTCTTCGAAGCTATTTTAACATGCAGCAATAGTGTTTGGGGGGTAAAGCAATATCCATCAGATGTTCTGTCATCTGACCGGGATGATTAATCAGAAGTTTTGTCAATATTATTGTTATCATAACTGATGAACTACCCTAAAACCTGGTTATGAGGATTGCATTAAGAGCTTTATGGAATACCGGTCGGTTGAGCTAAAGACTCTTGCCCTTTAAGAACACCTTTTCCTCGTATTTTAAGTTGCAAGCGCTCGAAGCGCTTTGCTGCTGCCTCCATATATCGTTACTATTTCCTCAAATATATTTTACAAGTGGGTCACCTAATGTCCAAAGTAGGACCATTTTGTTTCGATCATTTGCACACGTAGTGTAATGATGCAGGATAAAGGACTTTCTCTAAATATTTTATAGCATTGGTCATACTTCCCCGTTCCTGAATGATATTTATACTCGTACATAGTGACACATAAATGTATAATATGATGCATCAAATTGAAAGTAAAAGCATGGAGTTGTTAGTCCGCTACATTGTTTCATCAATGCTAAAAGAGCTCTTCCACCATTATCATGTGAGCTAGAAATAAAAAATGTTGAGGAGTCCCTAATTACTAATATCTAATGCCATCAAATTCGGTTGGATTTACATGACAGTGTTGCTTCGTGAACATTCCAACGACAAATGAGGAAGCGTAATTTTTTAATATTCATTTTCCGAAGTGACGTCAACAGTATACTATAAGTATAGAAAAAAATGGATTTACAAAATTTAGCACATGCTCCAGTTTTTAATTTATTAGTATTTGACTGCTAATGTGTATCTGAAATTTCACGATCTTGGAGAGTATTTTGATCCTGAGTAATAAAATTTCAACTTTCACTGGCTGTCTTCAACTTTCACCAGTGAGATGTAAGACTGCATCTGTTAGATCTGATTTTTAGTTTCTTAGAATATTTTTACGGAAATTGGTGAAGAGCCTTACTCACAAACTGATTTGTAACTGAAAACCTTTAAGATGCTCCCACCATACAGAGATTGCCTCTCGGTGGCAGTGAACGATTACCAACGCATGCACACGCAATATCACGTCACATGACCCACTTTCGTCGAAAAAATCTCTCGGTAAAATAAAACACTCCCCGCACTCAGAAATTATTAGAGGATGGAAGATAAGCAAGAGATTCCTGCACGATTCATTAACTTTTCCTTAGATATATTTACCACATACTAAGCGTACATTCCGCACATTATTTATTGTTTGAGAAATATTAATCACATACAGAGATACATTAATCACATACGAAAGTGGCGCCAATTTACACTAAAATATAGCAAAAACATCTAAGAGTAAAAAAACAATAACGGCAAAGCAATTGAACAACGAGAACTAAACATGGAAAAGGGAAATATTTAATTTGTTGGCAGGTGGGATAAAGCTTGGGTGGTGAAATTGTTACATGACATATGGAAAGGGTCGACAGAGTGAGGGAGTGAATTTAGAAGGAAGTAGAGGCGAAACAAAGATGAGCACTTAGTCAGAGATATCCTAGGAATAGACATGGTTGGGAGTGGGTGCGGTTGGATCGAGTTGGTATCATGAGGTTGAAGACAGAGAAAAATTTCGAGTATAGTATTTACATGACAGAAAAAAATAATGCTTGGCTCTCTGGGTGAGCTGACATCCTTTAAATTCATTTCGGAAGGTATCATAGTACCCTTCAGTACTCATAGTACCTTTTGGGTAACAGAATGATCGAAAGATAGGTTTTTATGCAGTTATTCACTATAAAAGAAAGTCAACTCGAAGATAATCTAAATCCAAGGACAATCTGTTGCGCATAGTTCAGTGACATAAGTCAGTGATGGAAATTAGATTCAGGAATTCGAACAGAGGTCTAATTTCAAAAGGAACTGAATACTAAAGGCTGTATTACAGGACTAGCAAAAAATCCTGGAGGAGATATAGAAGATATTTTCGAAGGTCTAAGAAGGGGTACAAAGTGTTATGGAATGAAAACGAAAGGAAGAATTATGTCGAGAGTCTTTAATGCTGTGTGGTTTACAGTAGTATTTTAGATGCCCGAAATACTAATTTGTAATATAGATGCCATGGATCGTCAAAAACCAACCTCTTGCGGTTGTCTACTAGATTAAAGATATGCGTCACGACACGAATTTAATCAAGAGCAACAATATTAGTCGCCAAGTCGTTTCTCTCCTACGGGATAGCCTGAATTCATTTACGATGCCTATAGATCTTTAATAACTCTTTTCCATATTTAATGACTCCTTGAATGGGTTATAAATTCTGACAGTTAACAAAAAAGTGATATACGTTGGATGTATGAACATAAATATAACTAAGATTAACGTTCTGCATGTAAAAGCTTGCCTTAAGCTTGCAAATAACTCTGCCCGTCTTGGACCCACGGGAATATTGATGGTTTTATGCTTAGTATTTATTATTTAGGTGCATAGTTAACGGTTTAGAACTCTGAAAAGTTTGGGAAAAATGTTTAAGCGAAAAACATTCCGTTAAACCGTAAGAAATTCTTACAAATATAGTATGCCTCCTAGGTGAAAATGAAATTTTCAATACAAAGTTGAAACATTTTCCTGTTTTCAACTGGTTTACAAAAAATAAGTTTTTTTTAAGTAAAATCTTTTTAAGATATACTTCTCAAAAATGAGTATTTTTATACTATTTAATTTTACACTCTTCTTAAGCAATAGCTCTCGTTTGCCTAACCCGAAAAGCTTTCTCTAGTGGATTTCGTTGGAAATTAAGATTTGACAAGTGACCCTTTCGGCTTTCATTCTCCTTTGACCTACAAATATGAAACAGATTCTTTGTGCATTCAAGACATTTATTTTGTTCATTTCATTTTTCGGTCATTCCTATTTTCAAATCAAATAGGGGAAGTTAATTTAATTCAAATCAAAATGGACTTATACGTTTCAACCTATGAATTCAGTATATACAGGGTGCGTTCGGAAAGTTATGCAATTAAAAAAATTAATTTATTGACCGGATTTGCGCGAACACTTTAATTAGCTCAAAGCACTGTCCTTGGGCCTCTACACATTTTGTCCAGCGACTCTGCCATGACAGGTACGAGCCCTGGAAGGCGTCTTCGGGGACCTCTTGCCAGGTCTTCGTCACGCCAGATTGGATATCTTTTATGGACGCAAAACGGGTTCCATTCAGGGCTGCCTTAATCTGAGGGAAAAAAGAAGTCTACTGGTGCGGCATCAGGACTATAGTGTGGGTGGGGCAGCATTGAAAACTGGTGTTTGGCCAGGGACTCGCGGACTAAGCACGTTGTGGCAAGATACGTTGTCGTGACGGAGTTGCCACGTAT
Organism: Hetaerina titia; assembly: GCA_037158775.1. NCBI lineage: Eukaryota > Metazoa > Arthropoda > Insecta > Odonata > Calopterygidae > Hetaerina > Hetaerina titia. Next base: position 88,241,349 of record CM073778.1, read on the forward strand.
CGGAGATTTTTTTCTTGTCCTGATGACTTTTTCGGTGTCTTTCCAGCACATCCAAGTAGTAGGCAGCGTTGACTACTGTCTGTCTTTAAGGAACAAATTCTTTATTGACCACTCCTCTACTGTCGAAAAAGACAGTGAGCCATGTTTTCACACTTGATTTGCTCATTTTTGCCTTTTTGGGCTTGGGAGAATGGTCGCTGTGCCCTGTCTGAGCTTTGGCGTTTTGTTTCTGGGTCGTATTCAATAACACAGGTCCCATAGTTAGTGATCACGTTGCCCAAATAATCAGGTTCGTTTTCAATACGTTGCAAACGTTTACTTGAAATTTCCCCTGGTTGGTGTTTTGGTCATCTGACAACACCTTGGGCACGTGCTTGGCGCACACTTTTCTCGTCGCTAAATCTTCTGTGACAATGCGAAACACAACAGTAGACAGCAAGTTTAGTTCATTGGCAACCAACTTGATACTCAATCGACGGTCAGAGTCCAACAATTGTCGAATACGGGCCATATTGCTGTCGGTTTCGCTGGTTTATGGCCGCCCAGATCCTTGTTCGTCGTGAACTTCTTCTCGGCCATCCTTAAAGACCTTAAACCTCCTCGAATCTTGTGCGTAGGACAGGGCAGAGTCCCCGTTAGCCTCACGAATTATGTTGTTAGTCTCCTAAAGAGATTGTTCTTAGAGTAGGGCATACAAAACTTAGTAATCGCGTAACGTTGGTCGACCGTCGATTCCATTTTTTTCGTGACACGGTCGGCGAGCAGAGGTATGCAATAACTGACGGCCTGCCTCTTCCACAGCTTAAAGAGAGCCGACATTGGTTACACTTAAAGCTTAGCATTTCGTCAATTTCTAAGAAGTGTGATCCCACCTCAACCAATAGAAGCTGCGCGGGAAATTTAATTGCGTTACTTTCGGAACGCACTATTTAGTGCTGTAATACAAATAATCAGGCATTGTTTACTCGTGCCGAAGATTGCACAAGCGATGGTAAAATTTCGTCATTATTGAACTGTGAGAAATCTTCAGAATATCTCACCGAAATATTTGGTAGTAATTTTTTAAATAATACACGAGTTGTGTATGCAAAATTGATATCCTCAATTCAGCCCAAGTGAGATTCAATTTTATCAGTAGTTTTCTATCATCTTAGTCCGGATTTTGATAGAACCTGGTAATACCTACTACTGTACTTTTCAGCCCTAGCTAACATTGCCTTAGATTGCAATCATTCTCTTTAGCTCTGTATACTTTCTTTTATCTTCCTTTAATTTAAATTAAAAATTCTTATTCTTCGGAAAGTCTAAACTAGAACCCATCTTTATTATAATTTACTCGTATTTTCCTAAATTTTCAAACTTAATGATGAATAATTTCTGATGATCAATCCTAACCTCCACTCTTCACATCACTCCTATATCTCTGGTCTAAATCTTTTGAGGTTAGCGCGCTATCTGCTTGTGTCATTATTTCTCCGCAAATCACTAATTCCTCTGCAAATTATAAAATATATCTGCTTACGTGAGAGTTTAGGACTAGAATATATAACATAAAAGCTTCGGTTGTATAACGCTTCTGAAGCTACGTCAGCCTCTAATGAACTCAATGCCAACTAAGACTACTTACGGTTCAATGAGAAATCCTCAATCTAATAAGTTCCCTTTCCTGATAATACTACAAAAATACGAGGGTCATCCGGAAAGTAGTACCCGTTCGTGCCGCATGAAGTGCTGACGACGCGAGTAGCCGCTGGACGAGGTCAGATAGCTTCAGTGGCTTGTCTGCCTTCTCTGAGCCAAGTTGCGTGACGCTAGCATTGCCTGTGTTGTTTCTGTGATTGTTTACAATGTTTAAAAAAATTGAGAACGCCGCCAGTTGTGAAGTGAGGGCAGTGATTAAATTCCTCAATGCAAGAAACGTTCGCCCATGTGATATTCATCGCCAATTAAAGGAGGTGTATGGAGACAATGTAATGGACGAGTCGTCTGTTCGGCGGTGGTGTCGCAACTTCAACATGAGGAGGGGGAACACCCACGACGATGAGCGTTCGGGGAGACCGTCTGTCATTACAGACCAACTGGTGAGCTCAGTTGACGAATTCGTGAGGAACGATCGGCGCGTCACAATTGATGACATCTGTGAGCATTTTCCCAATGTTTCTCGAACAATTGTTCATGAAATTGTTCAATGAGCTGGCGGCGAAGGACTATGCAGCAGGAATACAGAAACTTGTCACACGTTATGACAAATGCCTTAATTTGCTTGGAGATTATTTTGAGAAGTAGTTTAAAGTATCCTCTTTCAAATAAAATTTTTTATGTTTGTTAATATTTACTTTTGTGTCTTTATTTCACGAACGGGTACTACTTTCCGGATGACCCTCGTATCTTAGTTTGTGCATCAAATTCTTGTGAGACGTTTTTGACGGTTTTTGGAACTAAAATTGCAGCATCCACGTGTGTACTCCCTAACATCAAATATTTAGAAAAATATTCTTTCCTATTTCACGTTTTATGTTTTGATTTTCTTAATCCTCATCGGTTAGGATAGAGTAACCAGAATGGGTTTCTTCCATCGAGGAAAGTAATTAATATACCTCCAATGACACACTCTAAGGTTTTGTAGAATATAAAAGACATTAGCCTTTGAATCTTCCGCCTTTGGAAAGAGGGGCTATCGGAGCTAAGTACCAATTGGACTTGTAAAAAAGTGTTGGGGTTGTAAGCAACAGTTTTATAAATAAGGTGTTGTCTTCCGTTGGTTTGTTTCGAGATTTCTTCCGTAGGGCTTCATTTGGTTTCACATTGCGGACTTCTTCTTCTATTCCCTCCTGGCTCGATAATATGTTTGGTTTAGACGTTTTAAAATACCTTAAGTGATCTGCCTTTTCTAGGCTTTTTGTGAGAGCTTTACTATTTTTGCCTTTAGGATTAGGAATAAATGTTAGTGAGATAGAAATGTCATTCAAGGAAATGAAACCGAGCAGTGTCGTGGGGACAGATAATCTCTCCGTGGAACTATTTAAGGGCTTAGGAACACATGAAAGAAAAATTTTACGAGCATTGGGCATTCGTGGAATTGTGGGAAGGAGAGAGGAAATCAACCATAGGACTTCATTTGATCAATTTTATTTCCCATTCCAATAAAAGAAATATGTCCGTATTTGAGGACTATGGGGCAATAAGTTTTTGATCGTCAACAAAAGATTGGCGATAAGGGCAATGATTGCTCAAGTTATGATCAATATGGTTTCTGAAAGGAAAAGGCACGGGTGGGGCGCAATAATAATGAGGTAAATAGTATAATATATATAGAATACAACTGAGATTTATCTGAACGTTTCACGGATCTACACCTTCGCTGGAGGGTATTTGTTGGATAAAATTGGTACAATTATTAATTGCACAAGGTAGACAGGAAAGATAGGTGATTTATCTGAATCCTGTAATGTATCAGACTGTAAACTTGCTGGTAGAGGATGAAAAGTCAGTATATGGTTTAAATCTAACATAGTACTAATATATCATACGTCATTCCATTTAAGATAAATCCCTTCCTGGTACATGCAACGCAGCTTATTTCATTTTAAAATAGTGACGACCAATTGAGTTTGAGAGGAAAAGTAATATTATAAAGTGTCTTATAGCCAATTAAATTTCTTAATAAATTTAAATCAGAGAATATTTAAGCTCTGTCTCTGCCCTATTACTAATTTTACCAAAAATTGATGTGCTTAGTTTTACCCAAACGCCACAATCTCATTAGTAATTTTTTTTATGATCTCTGTTCAACAGCTTTGCCTTAAACCGGGTGGAGTTAGTATGAAATTTAGTGAAAAATTAAGACAATTATTCAACCAGAAACCACTAAAAAAACTACAGGGAGCTCGTATAATAATGTGCGTGGTCTTCACTTACTTTTCATCGATTTTTCTGTCTATTTACATCTAGTATTATGCTTATGATATAATTCCAAGGTCATGACATCAAACCTTGATTGAGAAATGAACCTGAAAATGGCTCTTAGCGATTATGTGAACTGGGATTTATGGGGCTAAATCGCCGAAGATGTCGCAGTTCCGGGCATCCATTAATCTTTTCCTGAGTTTTTTTTAGATGGTCCTAGTTGTTGGAACAGAAAATAAGTGGTCAGTTTGAAATGTCGTTATTCTTCCATCACTGATTATATTTGACTGGTGCTTGTCTTAACATATAGCCTTAATACTTAATAAATATCCTCGTACGCTGTTTGGCCTCTTGCCATTCTCTACAGCTCTACGGAGTTTTATCACCGGCTATTGCCAAGTATTATTTCATTCTCTTCCTTTCAGATCCTAATGAATTGGTTCTATACTGTTATGTAATTGATTTTGTTAACTTAATTCAGAACAATACTTTTCTTCTGGAAACAGCGTATGGTTTTTATTATTTCTTTATTATGCTAACTGATGGCTAGATGCACTTGGAAGCAACATTAGACTTTATATGCTACGTATAAAGACAAGACATTTGGAAAATAATATTAAATCACTTAAAAATAACAACCCGTGATTTAAATTATGAGAATTGTCATCATTTGCGGTGACTTCTTGTGAATTTTTATTCGTGTTTTCCGTTGACCTTCATTTATTAGCTAATGAAAACGAATACCAATACTCAGTTTTAACTGCTACTGTTTGCACTGAATGCATAACTGATTGCTAAAGGTGGCAATTCGGTGCAATTTATTTTTCGTTAGCATTAAAGATTTTTCTGGAATTGAGAGAGTAGGACAGTATGTGGAGATAAATAATGAGCCATTGCGATGTGCAGTATCGAGTGTAAGGTTTTTTGTGTCATGTTAGTCTATGTTTTGTGTCGTGCTAGTGTCGATGAACTTAGCTAATCTGTAATCACAATCTAGTGGAGATATATTAGATTTTGGTTTATGTACAAATAAATTAATTAGTTTAACGTTACAAGAAAAGTATTGACTTGGAGACCACATTGTGTGATTGATTGTTATACTTTGGCAGTATCCTGCCAGTTAACTGTATGTTAATCCACCACCCACTTTTGTCTCGAAGTATATAATTTCCTTGTAGAACTTAATTAACTTATATATAAATGAAAATATTGAATATCTCCGCTAGATTGTAAATACAACCCAGCTTTGACTGGTCACAAAGTAAAAAGGTAACACTCGAAAAACACGGTTGCACTACGATAGCAATCAAAGTCCGTATGCACACTGACAAAGTACACATAGATAGCATGAAACGTTTTCAGGAAATTATCTATGGTTAAATCATGCTTAGAAGCGTGCGTATCATACGTATTGAGGCTTCTTCCAGAGGGATGAGACCTAAATCGCGCGGAGTGGATGCCGAATGCAGGGGTACGAAGATTAAAGACTTGTGCACGCTTATCCTCCAGCGTCGCACTTGCCCAGTCATGCGTATAGTTTTCCACCTTGAGTGTTGAAAAACACGACAAACTCAACCGAAATGGAGTTGAGCTTCCGCATCTGTACGCACGAAAATAATTACGATAACAAGCGAGTGGTAAAAGTGATGAAAAGGTCAAAGAGAAATGTTCTCTTTCGCTGTTTAGGCCTCATTTGGAATATGCCGCAAGTGTATGGGATTCTCACGAAGTTGGTTAAATTACCGAATTTGATCGCATGCAGCGTAGAGGAGCTAGATTTGTAAAAAGTTGTAATGATAAACTTAGTAGCGTATATTCAAAATGTTAGAGCAGACAGGCTGAGAATCACTCAAAAGGGCGAAGCCGATTCATTAGCCAAGAGATGGAGTTAGGGAGCTGTTACACCCACCAAAAGAGAAATTGACAAACACAAGAAAAAAGACAGTAGGTTAGCAAGCATACAACATCATAAAGGATAGGAACGGTGAGTTTCATGGCACGGATAGCCAGAAGAAGAGACGAGCCACATTGGCCAAATACACATTCAAACACGAAATCCCGCCATACGGCGAACCAATATTTATTCACAAAGAAATTGATATAAATAAAGTTAGCACTGGCGAACAAAAACAGAAATACAAAAACACAAAAAAAAAGAAAAGAAACTCTCCCGTTTTCGAATTTTCGGTAGTCAAGCCACCTTTCTCAAGGAAGAGAAGGAAGGAACGGAGGAGAAGGTTATAACAGAAGGGGCTGGAGACGCTGTATGTAAGGGGAAGGTGGGGAAAGGTTTGCGAGGGGAAGAGTAGAGAGGGTAATTTTTAGAAGTGTGAGAATAATCTGGAAGGTGTTGGGAGGAAGAGGGAATCAAAATATCTGAAGGTTGGGGTAATTAAAGCCTAATATAAATACCTGGTTCATTCCAGGAATCAAGGAGCCAGATAAACACCTACTCTATTGTTTTGAGTTTGAGTGGGGGGTCAGAGGATGGAAGGGACGCTAAAATGATACACTATAGCATTTGTCCCCTTTGATATATATTGATTATTTAACGTCTATTGTGACCATGAGAACACTCGTGTTAAGAGGAATTGGTTAGACTTTAAGCGTTCCAGAAAGTGGTACAAATCTTTGATGTAAGAAGGGAGTGAAGTGACTATCGGTTGAAGGTGGTGGTATATTAATGCGGAGATTCGGTCAGCGGGTGAGTTGATGCTGGAGACAACGGGGCGTCCGGGTTTATTGGTTTCTGAATTTTGGGTGGCAAATAGAAATCTACATCTACATCTACTCAATACCCCGCAAGCCGCCGCAAGGGCGTGTGGCGGGGGGTGTCAGGGCACCACCCGTAAATTAGGAAAAAAAGCGCATGCAGAAGCCACAAATTTAGAGCCCACAAACCAAACATGGCAAACATTCATGCACGAACCCTTTCGCCCCAACCCTTTCACACACATGCAAACCCACAAACTACCAACAAACGTACACATGCACAATCTTTGAATTTTTAATTTTGTTCCGACGTGTAACTTAAATGTTTTTAATATTTCTAAATGGACTTCGGATTCTTACTATTATGATTTCTGATTGTTCTGAGGAAGAATGAGCATTTGAATCTATCTGTATTGGAATCTATCTCCCTTATTTTATCTTTGTGGTCTGATCGACCTAAGTAGTGTGGGGCCATTATTATTCCTTTTGTGTCATCGCTAAGCTCGATGGTTCTAAATCTTTCTAAAAGTTTAAGTCTCGCTTGTTCTCTTCTTATTTCACGGGGCTCCCAGCCTAAATCCCCTAAGAGACCTGTTACACTTGTTTTCTTGTCACACATATTTTTCACGAATCTGGCTGATTTTCTCTGGACTTTATCTAACTCTTTTTGCCAGAAATGACACAATCAATACTAAACTATAATTTAATATTTGGATTTAATATCGTATGTTGTTATTCAACACCTCATCAATACGCAGAATTCCTCGTCAAAAAATCTGTTAAAGTGATATCTAAATCACCACGTATAATGAGTGTGCACTTTATTGTTAATAATGGGTGAAGAACTGTTTAGGGTTGGTTCAGAAGATCACAGACTGAAATCGATATATTTTTTACCTCTCCTTACAAAATACAATCTGAAGCCCGACAATACATGAGGTCCTTCTTCAATTCCGCATTATTACTAAACCCTCCCTTTACTCCGTCTAACATACCTATCCTATTCTTGCTCCTTACTTGCTCGCCCAACATTCTCTCCTCTATCAGTCTTCAACATCTCATCTCCAATGAACATGCTTCGAATCCATCTTCCCGCCTACTTCCCACAAGCCTCCCCTCTACGACAACTATATCATGTGCATCACTTTCTCTTTGTTCTTCATTTCTGCCCACTCGATCTCCTTTTTTCTACTTCACATTCACATTTCAAAAGCCTCCAATCTTCGCTTACCATGCTGAGTCTAAGGCCATATTCCCGAATTTTACAAAGTCCCGCTCCATTTTAAGATTTTACTAACATTTTATCAACGTACTTAACCATAGTCCCTACCAAAAGTCCAGAATTTCTTATCCCCCTACCTCCATGACTATTTTACAGTCTCTCTTGATTTCGATTATGACCCCCTAGTTTAATTTTTAATTAGGCATTTCTCTTTTTCGGAAACGTTATAGCATTATTATAATTAAAACTAACCTGTGCAGATAGAAAATGTTAGGTGGCACGTAAGTCCCAAGTATTACCATCAAACTTGCCTTCGGAAAAATAACATGACATCTCAAATCCAATCAATATTGCAAAAGATAGTAATTAAAATTAGTCAGAAAAAACACACATAAAGAAAACTTTCAAGCACAAAACTTTAACACTAAAAAGAGAAAATCCCCATCTCATTAACATCAGTGTCCCAATCAATAAGAAAAAAATCAAAAATTAAGCTGCTACATACAATTTAACACAGAAAATCAATCAAATTATTGTATAAACTGTTTACATCTTTTCTTAAAAGTCTTCACTCTGTTAGGAAACGGCTCGGATATCTTTGCAGGTAAGGTGGTCCAATCAATAATTGTTTTATTAAGAACAGAAAATTTTCTTTATTCGTTCTTTGTGCCCGGCATTTTACCTTAAATTTGTGATCATTCCTCCTTACAAAATTTGGATTTCCCGTCTCATTCCTCAGTTTTACCCAAGCTATCTCTCCCTTCAGAATGCGAAACATTCCATTTCAGTCACACTCTCCATCCTCCCATGCTTCCGCAGTGCATATCTGGCGGCCTTTCTTTGGACCTTCTCCAGTTATGTAATATGCTCTTCTTCGTGTGGGTCCCCTGCAAGTGATGAGTACTCTAAAACTGCTCTTACCAGGGTCTTATATGCATTTTCCTCAGTACATGAATTTTGTTTAACTTCAATTCTCATCTCATACTGAACGCACAGAATCTCTAATGCACTCAGCAATAATTGTAACCCATTGTCTCTATGGATTACTAAAGATTTATTATCCATAAACCTGTTTTACGAACTTACGTAATTTATTCAGTCGTGGAAAAATAAATTTTACAAAAGCACAATTTTGGTCAGCCGAAATTTATTCTTAAGCGAATGTTAATTAATGAAGTGAGATACCAAGGGCATGTATCTCATTACAGTTGCCTCTGGAGAACCAGCAGACACTTGACACCTCGGTAAACCCCTTCCTGCATTGCATTAATCCATTCTTCCACGCAACATATTCCCCACCTCCATTTATTCCTTCCAACGTGGCTGATCTCACTCTCTCTTCTCGCTCAACGTACTCTTTTCCATCAATCTTCCCTCGGCCAGTCTTTGTCATTTCACATGTCGATTCAGTTTGCCCTTAATACAATTTACCAACATCTCCATTTTTTGCAACAACACTCTCTCCTTCTCTACAAAGTCTGTGACTTTTACCTCCCCCTGCCACACACCCTAGCAGGGTACTAAAATATTAAATATGCCTTTGTTTTCCTCCCCAATATTCCCATTATTCTCCACATATACGCCTTTAAATCTTCCGACTTACGCTTCTCCTTTTGCTTCAAACGAAGATAAGTGAAACATAGAGGTCTCAACTAACTAGTTAGCCATATGCATGGCAGATTTTCATACCTTGCTGTGAAATTAACCTAGTCAAACCCTAACCTAGGCCGTCGCCGGCTGGTTTTCTTGCCGAGGTAAAAATGCTATACTGGAGCTGCCTTTCCTTTGGCCCCAAAATAGTGCTCGGAGTGAACCACCGTCACCTTAAATGGGCATGAAAATACTGCGTAGATTTTAATTATAATGTTCTGTTTCAGCGGGATTAACCAAAATTGTGGGGCAACTAGCATTAGCATAGACAACAATGAACTGTTACCTATATTTCCTACCATTGGCTCTAAAAAACATTTTAGTAATCCCTTTTTACAGAGGTTACCCGGGATTATATTGCAGGCAAGTGTATTATTTTTCCTTGTTTTTTATGTTTATGAAATGAGGCGTCATTAGGGTATTTAACGTGATGGAAAACTACTCACCTGAATAGGTTCGCACATTCAATTAAATTTTGTGCCCCTTAGCAATCATTATCATGCTAGTTAATTGCTTCATACAATGCAGTTTTTCTTTCATTCTGAAAGGTTTTGATTTCAAAGGCAGCCTTTTTTTGCAAACAAACTTATCCATCTATGATTATTTCCATTGATGTTTATTTTTTTCGAGTTCTGCAACGGGAGCGAATTTTCGGGGCATTTAAACTTTATAGGAACGCCATTAATTCCATGAAATATAGGGCTAATTCTCTTTTTCAGTGACAATGAGAATAATTTTTAATAATCGGGGATAACCGGCGGGGAAATGGAAGTGATGCGTTGTAATTTTTTATTTTTAAGCGTCTCTTTTAAATGCTCATTTGGAACCTGAAGAGTTGTTTGGCGTTAGTCACTATCCCATCGCTAATGTGCGGAATTTTTGCTTTGCTTTCTTTCATCTCTTTGTTAATAAAAAATAGGATGGTGGACAAAACGACTGCGTGTGCGGAATTAATTTTACGTTATTGATGGGAAACTCGTTCTCGCTGATTTCTTAATGATAGGATTCCATCATCACGACTCAGTTACTCGAGTTTTTCCCTTGAGGAAGACGCTCGATACTACTTATTCGTTTCTCTCCAGCCAATCGGACTCATAAATCCTTGTCTCGTTGTTAATTCCCTTAATCCCGCAAGCACTCCTTCTTGTCGTGAACGTATTCATCGATGCATTAGCCTTTCCTTAATCCCTTTTCCAAAAACCTTTATTCGGGGGTTTCGCGACTAATGAATCACCTCGGAATGCCGAGTATCTGAGAGGAGCATTTTCCTAACTTTAAATTAATGACATTAAATGGAGCCGTATCTACACTGCAGTCGAAGAAATGTATTCAAGGCTTAACACTATCACGTGCTACTACAGTATTTTTTCATTATTATTTAAGTTCAAACTGATTGAAGATGAAATAAATTTCGTATACACACGATTTTCAATTCTTTTAAATACTATAACCTAAATTATCTACCCGATGGTCTGTTTGATAGTTGTGGATAGAACTCACCCAATACTAAGCCCTAAGGTGTGTGAGTTTCACACATCAAGGCAATAAAGGGGACCAGATCCTTATCCCTGTGCCGCCTATGGTATTTCGGAAAGATTTGGTATCCGATAGAACACACAGCCTGGGTGAAACTGAGGGTACCCTAAAGTCACACCCGGAATTGAACTGGCACCTCCGGTAAGTATTAAGCTTAACTAAATTGAAAACCACCGCCTCCTAATGCTTAGCATAGCAGATCGAAATAATACGTTTCATGAATTTTATTTAAAATAAATTGAGAGAAACAGACGAGAAATTACTAAGTGAGCATGCTGTTATTTAATTCCGTCTCAGTAGCGTGACTTTTTCGTGAGCTTCATAAGAGCATGTGTTGAACAATGAAATGGCGAACAGTTTTTAGCAAATCGCTGACATTAAGGAATGAATGCATCGTATAAATGAATGAAGGAATACTCATATATCGTATAAATACAAATCCTATAAAGGAATAAATGCATCGTATAAAGGAATGAAGATATTGTATAAATGCTTATAGTTAATTTTTATTCCATTTTTTTGCATGGCAAGTAACAAAATTTTTAATATAATTAACCCTTGTTTCGAATAAGGTCTTACTCAAGCATTTGTATGAATTTTTAAGTTATTTAATAGTTTTTTACTAAGCATTTTTCCCTTTTCCTTTCCTCTCCCATATCCTCCCGTACCACTTACCCTTCCCAACTGGTGCTTGCTCTCCTGCCACACACGTTTTTGGTGGCTCGCGGGGTATTTATGTCGAGGTCGATGCCAAATGAATTCACTGCTATGGCGCGGAACAAACACTTCAACGCATTAGAAATTGGTAGTATTCAATTTGGGAGAAAATTGTTTCCGCAAGTTGTTTGGCGATGTCTATGGAGTTACATTTTTGAAGTAGCATGTATATTTATTATTATTATATTAATCTCGTTTCAATTAGTCAATTGTCCTGGTGGTAACGGTCAAGTCTGGTCAACAGTCACTCTTAAAATACACATACATACACAAGAAGAAATTAGACAAAATGCTCTTATATACAGTGAAACTTAAAAAGATAACCACCCGCACCATTAGGTTCAAGAATTAGGTTCACACCACACACCTACAACGCTCCGTCCATAATCACGCACTCTTCAATTTCATATCCCGTTCAAAATCACACCCCGTTAACAAATCGTTCACTTTTGCAATGCAACGTCTCACACCGCCCACATCACATTCAAACAATATTTTAATAAGTACAATAGTATAATAATCACTGATTAATGAAGTTTGTCACCCAGTGGCTGCTTTACACTTATTCTTAAAACTCATAATATTGGATTTTGGGTCAAGTCAGTTCGAACTTTCTCAAGTGTTGTTCAAGTAATGACAAAAATGAATTTATCCAGAATAAAACTCGAATGTTATTCAATGGGCAGAAAGTGAATTTATCATCTTCGTGTGATAAAACATTTTCTGGACAACTCATCATTCAATATATGCAATGATTCTATTGGAAGAGTGTGCATCTCGCGAGAATTGAATGAAATTAAAGACAATCTTCTCCGGGGACACATTTAACATTTATTTCCATTTTTCTTTGATTCAGAATTCGCCCTCGCCCAAAATTCTGGAAATTTTTGAATGGTTGATTTATGGAACTTTCTGATTATCTTTTTTAACTTTAGCGGACTTAACTCGATTTAACTTTCGTAGTCTGCGTGATTGGGTTTCGTGAATGTTACCTCCAGAAATGCATACGAGTAGTTTCCTTCGTCTTATTTAAACATAAAATCAATCATCAGCATTAGAGATGAGCCAGAGAGATTCGTGCAACGAACGTATGAGTGCATCAAGGGTTGAGGAGGCATTTGCCAATTTCAATATCGTCTCCCGAGTGACCAACATATTTCCGAAGCGTTTTAGACAATCTCGAGCGGAAATGAACGCAGCTGAACGAGATTTTCGACGGACCAGCGCACGCTTTTGTCTCCTGCGGGGACCCAATCCATTCAACCCCTCACTTCCTCCCCCCCCCCCCCGGTGTATGCAAAATATTGCAGGAATGATGCTGAGTGCAGTAGAAGGACCTCCTCCACCGACAAAGACCCCCATGCCAACATACTATATATTCCTCCTCCTCTCCTGTGACCCATCGCCTCCCCCGCCACACTTTTTCAACCCCCTCCCTCCCACCCACACACTCGCGCACGCACCAAGTCGGAGGTAATTTTCAGGGTCAAAGAAGCGGAACGGATGTAGTGCGGTCACGTGACTTTCCTGCTCCCACTCGCCCGCCACACCGCCCCTCGTTCAACCAGTCGTACGGTTTGACGGCGGCCGGTGTGGTTCAGCCCTCGGCCCCGTGAGCGCAATAGGGGTGGATGGGTAAGCGTGCATGATGGGGGGCGGGGTTGTGCCTATTTGGCTTGTTTTCAGCACACTGCGAGGAGAAGGGAGGAGGTGAGGGCATCGGCACAGACACTCACGCACAAATATGAGAGGTTCTCGTAGAGCGGCGTTGTTTTCGCAGCGGGTGGAGTCACCACCGTCGCTTGCCTCCGCGTATTCACCCATTTCCTTTTGTCTTAGCTTAATGGGTTGCTGTTTTTCCTCCTCCCCCACCCCCGCCCGGCCACCACGTTTCCCTCATAACCCTCGGATGATTGTGAGTCGACGCACGGGGCCATAAAAGGGGGAGGATTTTGATGGTTAGGGGTGAACTGGCATTGCGATTGTTCTTTTTGAAGAGGAAGAGGATGGAGTGTGCTGGTTTATTTTTTATTGGCATCACTGATCCTTAAAGAGTGCCTGTGGATTTCAGTTGATGGGGAAAAGGGGTGGTTTTTATTGTATTATTATTATTATTTCCAGGTGAATAGGCGGGGACGTGCGCAATAAAGAACGGGGCTTGGAAAGGGTTGCTGATGTGCGCTCATGCGTCCGGAGTGGGTTTTCGAATGCGTATGGTCGCAGGAGAGAGGGGGAGGTTGGTTGTTGAAATTAACATGTTTGGCCGATGCCCGACAACCGTCATGCGGTGCCGATTGGGCTCGCTCAGGATACGTTTAATTAGCTCTAAAAGATGCTATCTATGCTCCGATTAACGATCTTGAGAAAGTGCTTGCTTTCTGCACTTCTCTACCGTAGCAAACATAATAAAGTTGATTACCACTTTGCATCTCTCTTCTGAAAAGTCTATCCTAACTACTAGAATAAGACCTATTGTTTATTAAATTCTCATTGTCCATATTATATATATATATATATTTACAAAAGGATTGCTTTTGTTGATTCGTTAGTTTGATGGAGTGTGCCCATAATTGTCACTCGGACAATATTTCCTGCTTATGCGTTGGATCGAAAGGGATTAATGAGGAGAAGCCCCCAATTGAGACTTAGGGAAAAGTCTGTTTACTCAGGGGGAAATTTAAAAAAAATATATATGAATACATTTAAAGAATTTTATTCCTCAACGATTTATATTATATATTTGAGAAAAATTGTAACGTAATATTTATTTTCTTACAGGTATGTTCTTCTTGTCATTTCCGGTCAACGGATGAACAAGTTCCAAAATAAGGTTAGTAGGCGCTAATGAGAGATTTTTTGGTAGTCCCCAATTTTGGTTTGATGATCCCAAAATTACTAAAATTAAAAAAATTATAAAAACGGTATTTTCCTCCTCAGTTTGTTTATTTAGTACGTCAGCGCTTTTATGTTTGTATATATATATATATATATATATATATATATATTTGTATATACATATTTATATATAATGTAAATGGACGAACTAGTCGACACAAACACAGAAACTGAAACACATAAAAGAGGGACTCACTGGTTCTCGAATTTTCGGTGGTGCAACTACCTTTCTCAAGAAGTAAGATCTGGTGCTTTCCCGGCGTATTTGCTGGATGAAGTTTTCTCGGGTCTTCCACCGGGTCAGGGGTTCCATGTTGGCCGACGTTTCGATGCCCGACTCGTGCATCGTCCTCAGGGTTGATGATGGAATTATGGAACTTTCTGGATTATGGAACCCCTGACCCGGTGGAAGACCCGAGAAAACTTCAACCTACCTTTCTCAAGAGTAATTAGGAACAGAACTTCAAAACTTCGAGAACCAGTGAGTCCCTCTTTTATGTGTTTCAGTTTCTGTGTTTGTGTCGACTAGTTAGTCCATTTACATTATTGTGCACGTTCGTGGGTTTTTCAAGAAAGTGACTTTGCATATTTATATATATGTATAAACGTATATCTATACACTATAACTGGGTAACCTTTAGGTATAAGGTGTGGGTGATTTTTTAAAAATTCATACTTTTGAAACAACGTTTCGTCATATACGTTCGTCATACGTCATATACTGTTAAATACGGCTATTCTGTTAACAGCTGCACCTAGTTCCTGTCACCTCACTCTCTCTATGAATGGTTTGTCTCTGCATCCCCCTTTAGGCCCCAGAACTTAACTGACCTCGTGGGGCTGTCTAGCCCCGTAGTTGAAACCATTGGGATCTTGACTCACTCTCAAGGGACCCACGGCTGTGGTCTAGTTCCCCTCAAGTTATATTTATCAGTGTCGCCAACTAGTTTTTTACTCAATTTGTCATGCGAATATTAATTATGAAATATAACTGCAATAGAATAAATCAAAATAATTTATGCATGATAATTAATGTCTAATAATTCTAATATAACATAATCGTGAAAGAAAACTTATTAAATTAATAAAATATGCACGATTTCACAGTCTTCCTTTCAATATAGTTTCAATAATAATTACGGATTAGGAGAGAAGAATGAAACTCAGCTGCATGAATTCATGGCGGTTGTGCTTATTCCAGTTTACTTATACACAGTTTTCGCGTTGTAACATAGGTCCTACACATTCATTGATTAGATAAGTAATTACTGACAAAAGAAAGACTACAATACAACGTATCTCTACAAGAGTTGACTTTGATAGTCTAACTTAGTTCGCCATAATGCGTCGAGACTGTTTTGGCGGCGGATATTTTTTACAACTTTTAGGGATAATTTTTGATAAAATGATACGGAAATAAGTATTTCATACTTAATTTGTCGATTATTCCCGCAAAAGAAAAGTTTTCCGCGAGTACACTTGGTTCTCGGTATTGTTCTCTCCCGTATCCGTTCATAAGATTTCCACTTTCCAGTTTGCTTCAGACAATTAAAACCGTCTTCCTCGAGATAATGCACCTCACATCTGTCGCATACATCCGCAAATCTTCTCCCACGTAGTGCTCGTTATCAAATGAGCGAAGGTCGTCAGAGATCGTGCTGCGTTGAACCTCTGCGGTGAAAATTACTGAGGTACCATTTCATAAAATTTAATAGCTATAATTAACAAATCATACGAATAATTTGATTGAAAGCGACTCCTACGTAATGGTTGAATGAAGTAATTTACATTCAGATCATTAGTTTATGCATATAAGTTTATTCAGCGTACTAAAGATATTTTTTCAATTTATTTTGTGGATATAAAAAATATTATATTCCAAAATTATATTTGACTCAAAATATGTATTTCCTCAATTGTCCGTCCTAATTAATTGTATTCCAAAATATTTGTAATGCACTAAAAAATGAATAATACGAGTACAATTTATCTGATACGATGTAACTTCTATAGGTTATCTACATCTACATAGTGCCCTGGAAGACATGGATAATACGCATGGCAGAGGGTGATTCAATTCTTTGCATGCGGTAAAAAAATTTTTCTTTGTATTTAGTTTTACTAAAATGGAAAAAACTCAAATGATGTAGATCAAGATAATTACAGTTTCATGCCCTACGGTATTGACATATAATTTTATACTCATAGGACAGGAGCTGATACATTCGTAACCAGAAGGACACTTAACTTTAAAGAAATAACGACAACATACTAGGTTATTAAAACAGAAGAGAAAATGCATTTGCTACCTAGGGTCACTACCTACCACTTGCAGTCATGCAGATATAACATGCCTCGTTAGAAACCCTTTAGGTTATTTTTTAATTATTTTAGTAACCTGCAAGCCACCGGTAGGGTGTGTGGCAGGAATTAGATACAAACCAGACTAATTTTGACCCGAATATGATCCTGCACTAGAGGTTCCCAAACAGTTCCTCTAAAAATATTGATGCGCTACTCATTTTATGATAAAAAAATTTCAAAAATCCTACTCCTCTACGCTACACCAAGAGACAATTCAGCAATTAAACCAATGTTATCAGGATTCCATATACCAGAAGCACATTCCAAATCAGGCCTATCCGTCAAACGATAACTGTACTCGTTACCTATTTCTTCTCTTTTCCTCAATACTCTTTTAATTCAAACAAACTGCTGGGTAAGCCGCGACAATGTTTTGTTGCTTGCCCATATAATCAACGGTCACCTAGGGCTGGTCACGAGGAAGAGTAACGCCTATGAAATTCACTTAGCCTACACTTGCTATTTCGGTATTTTTGATGCAGTACGCATTTGGGGGAGAACTGCTTCATAAAAATCCTTTTTCAAAAATGCAGTTCTACACACTTCTTTATATGTCATTGTAGTTTTCGTGGTGGTGGTGGTCGTCTGATAATATTACTTTAGCATCAGGACTTCTAACATTTCTGTAAACCACTGCATCGTCGTCAAATAAACGTATCTTATAAGTTACTACGGAGCTAATGTCATAGTTGGAAAGAAGGAATAAAAGACATTGAATGTCACTTCGCTGGGGAACACCTGAAGTGCCTGCATTCATGACTACCCTCTGTATGCAACCATTAAGAGTCTAATATCCAGCCCAGGATATTTTTATTAGTTATATTAGTAGCTTGCTATGTGACACTTTGTCGAAAGCCTATTTAAGTTCAGAAAAACCGCGACTACTCAAATTCTCCTTAACCCAAAATATCATGTACAGAAACTGCAAGTTTTGTCTCGCAGAAGCCATGCTTTAGGAACCCGTTCTCGGTTTTCATAAGTATCTCCTGACTATCGAGATGCCTCAATATAAAATTACCAGTATATACGGGCAGTATATATGTATCGCATTCCATGACGTTTCGTGACATAGGAGTGAAGGAAACAGTTATGAAATCACTCGGATCCCCCCTGTCGCCAATTTTAATTATAGGTTTTACATCATCTCTTTTCCGGTGGGTGGGAACCGTTTGAACTACTTTATGCTTCTTGCTTGTAATTCAGCGCAATTTTTATCACTAGTTACTTAAATATTCGATCTCGTATTTGGTTAGGTCAGGAAGATTTGTAATGGCCAATTTTATCAACAAAAGTTTTACTCCACCATGTGCATTTTAAATTTCGAGCTTCCATTAGTGGGAATTATTTGGTTAGCTACAGAACATATTTGCTGAGAATTGCTGACAATGCTTTTAAAGAAGGTATGTAATATAATAGTTTGGTATTTACTAACTTCTGGTTACTCTCAAATTTATTATTTTTGGTTGATTTAACTGTAGACTTATTCCCTTGAATCTTTTGGCCATTGTTCCAAAATGATTTTTGATTCTCTTTTAAATTTTCAAATTATACTTTTCTTTTGAAGTCACAATTTTTCTGGATTCTTCGTAGAAATTCGTCGTAGATACGATCGTATCTTATAATCGTGGATGATCTCGTTCCGTTCGTCGCTACAGATATCATTCCGTGGTGTGGTGTATTCTTGGTGTGACAAAAGCCTTTGATGTCGTAACGATTTTCCTACGTTTACGTTGTATCTCGCAGGTTTCGTGTTATCTTTTTGAACTTTTCTTAGAATAAACCTGTTGACTACGGAGCGCTTTATGCCAAGTAAGTGATTTCACGAATCTTTAGAATTTCACTTTTTCAACAAACGATCTCTTTAACCAGTATTTTAAGCCACTAGACCGCATTTTTGAAAAAGAAAATGTTTCTTTTGAGTTTCTTGTATTCTGACCCTACATAAGGAACATTTAACATGTTTTTAATTTAAATATTTATTCATCTTCTTTGTTTATTGATGGATGGGTGCTAACCTTCGACCTCTCTGGCATGGGAGACCATACCAGGAGCAATTGCCAGCACAGCTCTAGAGGCCAACCGAAAGCACAAGCCCTTCTGCTACGTCAAGGTTTTTGTCCATGTGAGGGTAAAATAACGTATTAACTGCAAAAAGATTACAGCCTGTTGTCTATGTTTTCAGTAAATATTTTAAAGAGTTTTGTTTTATAATAGGATTAATAAATGTGAGGAAAATGAACGTATGACTAAACATGAAATACAATAAAAATGAGAGTATGCTATCCGTGGCAACGGATGGGTGCATATTTTAGAATAATGTGTAGTAGGTAATCATTGTTTTCAGATAAATTATTGAGTGGTTTTAATGAAAAAGGCTGTTTAACGTCTTTAAGTTTAATATCTAAAACAATTTGAACCTGATGTTTTCTCTTTACGAATATTCTACCGGCCTGGTCTATAATGAGTATCAATGAGTCATGATACAGTTGGTCGAGACGTTGATGATAATTATCATCTTTTCTTGTTTTCAATTTGACATAAATACTCTTTAATCATCCAGTGACTACCTATTTTCATGCTGTATTCGTAATTTGAGTCCTTTATTCACTTTTCAAAATACTACGGACTGGTTTTTTCTTTTATTAGCACCTTTGGTGAATTACTCTTTTTGATCGTACGTTTAACACAGAATATTTGGCATTAATTTTTTCCCGTGTGACTATTAAGCCATTTTGAAAGTTTACGCAATTGTATCAATAAAATAAATCGTTTCAAAGAATGTGAATCGTAGAAATTTGCATTAATATTATGTAAATACTCCGTCGTTTATCTTGTTATAGTACTCCATGATCCGTGATCTAAAATTAACCTTTTGCTTTAACTGATTCATTTCATTTCACTCAGGTTTTTACAATTACATCAATCTCTTACACTCTTGAATTCACATGAAGGCAACTACCCACAATGTCTTGGGCGGATCCATAGGCAATATTCAAGTCCTCCACTATTTCTCTGATGGTTAATTTGCGGTTATTGACCAAAATTTCTTTTACTTTATCAATTTTTTCTCCGACTTTCGATGTCGATGGTCTGCCACTGCGTTCATCATCTTCGATTGACTCACGACCACTTCTGAACCGCTCGTGCCACTGGTAAACGACCGTTTTTTTTAGAGAATCGTTGCCGAAATACTTTTCCAACATTTCCAACGTCCGTGCGCCACTAAATCCGTTTTTTACGCAAAATTTAATACAAGTTCGTTGTTGCAAATTTAAATTCATTTCTGCAATTGTAAAAAATCGCCAACACACACAGAGATAGATGTACTCTTGGATACGTAACTTTTTCAAATGTCAAGTTATGACACTAAGATTTAAAGGGAATATCAACAACAGATGTACCAATTTAACAAAAAAACAGAACTCAAATCGGAACGATGGGAGCGCCACACGGTGGTTATTCCGGGAACTTTTTGTGTTCAAGGTAGTATTCGATGGTAAAAAGAATTGTCACCATACTTATACACTTTTTATTGCTCAATATTTCGATCCATTATTCTCTTTCTCTCTGTCGCTGCTTTGGGTTGCAGGGGCCTCGTTAGGCACCCTCGTTCTTCTCCTCTTGCATTGGATCCAATGTTATTCAAAAGCTTTCCTCGGAACGAAAGGTAGCGTGGCAAGAAAATACTTCCCTAGCTAAATGGACTAAGCTACGCCGTGGTAGATATGTGGAAGTGCCGCCAATGATTTCAAACATCCCCGGAAAGGAGGTCGCAATATTTGACTCGTATTTTATGAGGCGTACGTACGTAGCCAGCCTTTCGGTCTCGCGGTGGATGATGGAGAGCAGTTGACGAATTAATTTATCGTTTATGGGCCGCGAATTGGCCCCGTGTAAACATAAGGCGCTTCGATTCATGTGCACTTAAAGGTGACGTTCGGAAGCACGTAGACTTGCAATTAAGCCTCCTGGCTACAATTAGCCAGTGCAAGCATTTAAACGTGTGTGGAGTGCTTTAATGTGCATATTTACGTCCTTGTGCGAATGAGTACTTCGCGGCGGAATTTCGCCGCACTTTTTACCAAGGACTAGTAAATTATCAAGTACGTTACAAGATTTAAAGTTAAGGTAAAGATGACTCTCCATTTTATGAAATTAATTCGCAACTCTTCCGAATGCGTACCTGTATGTACGTAACCACGTTTAAAACGCAGATTGTTCAGAGAAAGTAGCATCATTTATTTAAAAAATTAATTTTGAATGGTTAACAAGTGCTTTGTAAGAGTTTTTATATTTATTGGTTATTTAAATTTGGTCCGTGGGGGAATCCCTCCGATGTAGACTTTCAATGTATGCGAATTCCGCCCTGATCTTTCGTAGATTTATTTTTGGCACATCTATGGAGTTCAGTGTACGGTCTAAATATTTTTTTCATTTCGAAAGGTTGTATTATTTTTTCAGGATATCTATTCACAATTGACAGCATGTCGGTCAGGCAGGAGGTACTCCTTGATAAAATCTACGGCACCCCACTATTGCTGGCTATTTTTTTCCATCATGCCACTAGTGAACATAAAACCAGTAACCCCAGGTCGGCTTTACTTATCAGGACAAGCACCTATCACTTCCTAATCGATGGGATTCGATGGGAAAAAAAGGTACAGAAAGAGGAATGCCTACACTTATAATTCTGCAGTTATTTTTCATTTTTCACTTTCACTCAGTCCGTTATACTGGCTGGCCACGCTCTCATTGCAATATTCTACTGAACCTGATTCCATCTGATAAAGAGTTGAAGGATTGGGCCAAATTTTAGCAAAGAATTCATTGAATATTCAAGAAAAATGTCGGGCATATTCCTCATCGCCACCGATTACCAGCGGCGCGCATTCCTCCCGCGCCAGAAATACACGCTCTCGGCGGAGGCAGGGAGTCCACGTTGTCCTTTAAATAGTGCTCGCAATGCAGGAATAACTCGCCCACTCCTCCTCAATCCCTCTCAAGTCCCCCCCACATCCTCCCTATTTCCCATTGCGTTTCTCCACCCTTCCAACCTCCACCGTTATGCGATGAGCCTACTAAGCAAGCCTCCACTCCTCCCCCTCCCACCTCTCTCTCTCCTCCTTGGCAGTAGTACGCTTATGACACGCCGATGGAAGCAATGTCCAGGATCTCGAGCTCAGCATCAGGCATATGCCTGTGTCAAAGTTCGGCTTACGCGTCTCCCTTGTTAAATGTGATAAATTTACTATCATGAAGGAAGTTGAATTGATTAAAGTTGACAATTCCACTCGCCCTACTTAATTCTCTGTAAATATAACTACAAATTATTTGGCGGAAAAAAATATGCTGGGCATTTAATGCTGATGTCAACATACCTGCAACTTTTTTCTATTACACTCAGATACCGAGAGACGTGTCCAGAAGTAAGCTGACGAAGTGCATGTTTCGGATCCTCATCTCCGTTACACTGCGGGCCTTTTTCTGACCAAGAACTTGATCCATGGCCCCCCTTGTTTGAGTAAGTGTATGGGAAGCTTCTTGAGAGACCATTGTGCGTGCGTCAAACAAAGAAATAATCTTCCAAAGCTCTTTCATCTCCAGAACACTGCTTTCCGGAGAGGGCACCACCTCTATTTTACGGAGCTAATATATCGATAGCACGTGTATGGTACTAAATATAATATTATCAAGT